>OX421502.1:22295593-22895593 GCA_949126835.1 Anisus vortex | reverse complement strand
AAAATAAGAGCCAGTCATTCTAAAATTTCAAGAACCTGTAATGAAAAATTATTATGATACATCAGTCTTGATTTTATAAGTGATACAAGTGATCATTTTTTATTCTTAGCCTTATGAAGGCCAAAGAACATAGATTTGGTCAGGTTTCATTTCCTTTCAGTTTTTAGCTAAATATTCAGTTTTTTATATACCAGCATTTATATAGGATCGGAACAATGTAGAACCAGCAATGGAAATTAATCTTTACCTCCCTAGATGAATGATTGCCTGCAGGTCAAGAAAAGTTTTCTACTGACATCTTTCCTATTATTAAGGTCTCCACCTTAATCTTTCAACCGACAATTATTATATACAATGGCCTAATAGCAGGGAGAGGGGGTGACGGGCAATGATGATGAATATAGTAGGGGCAATTAATTATAAATGTTGCCCGCATTTGGGAAAGGGAAGTCACGATTTTTAATAGATGTTTGACAAGAGCAATGAGTCAGGGGGGGGGGGGGGGGTAAAGGCTGTCGTCATCATCATCATCATCTGTCCTTTGGGTTCCTTGTGGAACATAGGGCCTCTGTCAAAGCACGCCACTCTTCACAGTCTCTTGCAAGTCGCTTCAATTCTTTCCAGCTCTTTCCAGTTCTTTCGGTTTCATCCAGTATGCTTCGTCTCCATGTTCGCTTGGGTCTTCCTCTATGCCGTTTACCCTGGGGATTCCATTCTAAGGCCTGTCTAGCTCTGTTGTTGTTATCTTTCCTGAGGGTGTGTCCAATCCATCTCCACTTCCTTTCCATGATTTGTTGTTCTACTTTTCTTTGTCCACACCTCTCCCACAGCTTGGAGTTTTCTACCCTGTCGAACCATTTTATTTTGAGTATATTTCTTAGGCATCTGTTAACAAAGGTCTGGAGTCTATTTTTAGTTATCTCTGTCATTCGCCATGTTTCGGACCCATAAAGTAGGACCGTTTTAATGTTTGTGTTAAAGATCCTTACTTTAGTTTTGACAGAAATGTATGTAGATCTCCAGACCTGTTTCAAGTTGGCAAAGGCTTGTCGCGCCAAATTTATTTGACGTTCGATGTCGTCGTCTGCTCCTCCTGATACACTGACCACACTTCCAAGGTATACAAAGTGATTCACTTGGTCTAAGCTTTGGTTTTCTACTTGTATGTCGCCATCTTGTTGGTGGTTTATTTTAAATAGTTTGGTTTTTTGATGGTTAATACTGAGCCCTACTCTTTTTCCAGTCTCACTCAAAGCTGTGGTCTTCTCTAGCATATCTTGTAATCTGTGGGACAGAATGGCCAGGTCATCCGCAAACTCTAAGTCTTCTAGTTTTTGCATTAAGGTCCATTGTATTCCTTTTCCTGAGTTAGCATAAGCTTCTTTTGTGACCCAGTCTAGTACTAGAAGGAACAGAAGTGGTGAGAGGAGACATCCTTGCTTGACTCCAGTTGTAACATGGAATTCATCTGACATCTTACCATTATGTACTATTTGGCAGGTAAAGTTTTCATAGAGACTTTTGATGATGGTTATTATTTTATTAGGTATTCCATAGTGCCTCATGATTGACCATATTGTCTCTCTATTAATGCTATCAAAAGCCTTTTTAAAGTCCACAAATGTAGCATAAAGTGGAGATTGCCATTCAATAGATTGTTCTATAATGATCCGGAGTGTTGCTGTCTGGTCAATGCATGATCTTCCTCTTCTGAACCCAGCCTGTTCTTCTCTTAGGAGATCATCGCAGGCTTCTTTAATTCTGTTGAGTATTGTTCTGCTGAAAACCTTGCTTGGTACTGAGAGTAGAGTAATTCCTCGCCATTTATCACATTTTGACAGATCCCCATTCTTTGGAATTTTAATCAGTAGGCCTTTTTTCCCTTCTGCAGGAGGGGTTTCGGTTGACCAAATTTTATTAAAGATATTGTGGAGTTGGTTAACAATTTCAGCTCCTCCTTCTTTTAGGACCTCAGGTGGTATATTGTCTATGCCTGCTGCTTTGCCTGTCTTCATTTGATTGATGGCCTTCCATATTTCTTCTTTGGATATTTCTTCCATATTTATGTCCAGTGTTTCTCCTGTGGTCAGATCGGGTGGATTTTTAGGGGTTGGTCTGTTTAGCACTTCCTGGAAGTATTCTTTCCATCTTCTGAGCTGGTCATCTATGGAAGAGAGGAGTTTACCTTGTTTGTCTCCGACTGGCACATTGTAGTTAGCTTTCTTGCCACTCAAGAGTTTAGTAATTTTATATAACATTTTTAGGTCACCTTTTCCTGCTGCTTCTTCTGCTTGTTCAGCTAGTTTATTATAAAATTTTCTTTTATCATGTCTAAGCATTTTTTAGACCTCTTTTGAAATTGTATGATACTCTTGTTGTGTTAGTTGTTTATGTTTTCTTGTTTTAGCTTGGTTTACTGTTTATTTTGCATGTTTCCTGTCTTCAATTCTTTGCCATGTCTTGTCGCTAATCCAATGTTTTTTTGTATTTTGGGGCAGGTCTTAGTACTTCATTGCAAGTTCCTATAATAATTTCTTTGAAGTTATCCCAGGTTTTGTCTATGCTTTCCTCAGTATCATCTGGTTGTAGTGCAGAGAATCGGTTTTTAAGGGTTAATTGTAATTCACACTTCCTCTGTGAATTCTGGAGTTTGTCTAGGTCGAACTTGGTTCTCCTGTTTGTTTTTTACCTTTGTTTGGCTAACTTTATTTTTAGCTTGGCCACTACCAGGTGGTGGTCTAATCCAATGTCTGCTCCTCTTTTGGTTTGTACATCCTGTAATGTGCTCCTCCAAGTACGGCATATAGCGATGTTTGCTAACTTCTATACAATGAACTGATGATCGGAGGCAGCATCTTCCCACAAAAAATGTCACAAAGCAACGTGGGTCTCACCAGACAACAAAACAAAGGCTTTTGTACCACTAACAAATATGCAACTATAAATTATATGCAAACAAAATGTTTCTCTAAAAATGGTTGCTATGGTACCTGACTGCATAAGGACTTACCTTGCCTTACATACTATAGTTATAGTCTGAGTTACTTAGTTCTAAAGTAACCACTGTAGGACTGTAGGCCTATATTATTTATATAATACATTTTATTACACTATCATTTACCAGTATATAGAATAAATGGCACTGGCGTAGACTTCCTTACCTTATACTTATCTTATAAGTTTACAGACGTTCCTTCTAAATAGAAGCCTAGATTTTTACGTCCACTAGGCCCAAAACTCCTGCAGTGGCTGCAGGGATCCGTCGGTAGCAGGAATAGTCAATAGAACCCGCGACATGTCGGTTTTTCAAACTTTTTGGTTGACAGTCCGGTGAACTAACCGCTGGACCAGCCGGCTTCACTTAAGTCTTAAACTTAAAGTCTTAAATTAAGTTAAAAAGTAAAAGCAGTTCGCCTTCGCCGGGCTTCGGCTACTTTTTAAAACTTACTTTAATTACTTTAATATTTTAATTACTTTTGACTTTTAGTTTAGGCCTTCTTTCACACAATATTTCACATTCTAAAAAGTTTCTCGTCTAAGTTTTAATTTTATGTGATAGTTAGCAATAGGTGTCTGACTAGCCTCCGAATAAAGGTAGCCTTTAATAAATGACATTTCTGGAAAATGTAATTTATGATTACTTACTTTTGTAACATGTTCTTACTATATAATATATACTAGACTCTATATATATTTTAAATGTGCTGTTTTGTATTTACTCATTTACTCTTTTGTTAACCTTAGACCCGATCACCTTTAATTAATATATATGTTAGTGACCCTGGTTAACAAAACGGAGTGATTATACGGCGGATCCGCCGTTTAACGCTCAGCGTTATTCGGCGGATTTTTGCGTGAACTCCTGACCTATATTATACATAATTGTTTTTCTTGTCCTATATGCTTAAAGACCAAGTGAACAGGTTTCCGTGTCAATCACGAAAACTATTTTAATACGTGTATTTAGTATCCAAATGATAAAAAAAACATTTATACAAAATATTAAACATAACTTTTAAGTAATTAGTTCAATATTAGCACTTTAATGTGTGTTTTTTGGGGGGTGGAACTAAACAAATCTCGTAGCCATTCGAGATGTGCAATTTCTTGGCAACGCAGCTCCGTGACGTCACACTGAGACCACACGTGTTGTTTTTATGTAAGAAAATGGTGTTCAATACTGTAGTGCTTTCGTTGCAAAAACACTGGTTTGTCATCAGGAATAAGTTTCCCAAGGATCCCAATTTACGAAAACAGTGGATAATCAAAACAAAAAGAGCTAATTTTAAACCAAGCATTTACGACAGTAGGCTATTGTTCAGTTAGGCCTATAATTTTATAGACCATGACCATGACTTCGAGACATCCACTCGCCCATCTTTTCCGAGATCATTGTCAATGTCTGAAGAGGAAATTAAATCTGTTAGACCTAGAGATTACTCCCTGGAGCATATGTAAGGGTAAGTTTTGAAAACATCATTATTATTATTATTACATTTAGAGTGAGTAATTAGTCCTACTATTAATATAGGCCCCCCTGCCCTATCATAAATCAACTAGCCTTCTATTTTACACCCCTGCCCCTATTATTTTCGTATGTCATGTAGATCTTACGTAGCTCTTTAATTAGACTATTATAAAAATATTAGATTAGGCCTAGGGCGCTAGGGTAACAGTGATTAGAGCATAGTCATAGGTCATAGGCCTACATTCTTACATGAATCTAAGAAAATCAAACATGAAATAGTGAGTCCACTACCTACACTATCTAAGACTAAGTCTAAGCTACTTAACTTTACTACAACAGGCAATAGGATTTACTTAAAGACTAAACTTCAAATTAAAACCAATGTTTAGTATTGTAGTCTTACTGCCCAGTAGGTATCTAGGCCTACACCACATTATTCATTAGCTTATAATTATATCAATAGCCAATAGTGAAAAAACATGGCTATGAATGGTAGGCCTACTGGGCTACTGGTGTGCCTGCTGGGTGGTAGTGGGGTTTTAAATTTTTAAATTACAGTATTAATAATTCAAGCTTTTTTATATACAACACTCATATTTAATTTCAGGTTTTATCAGAAATTGATTTTTCCGGAACCTCAGATTCAAGTCGGACAATTGCAGCTATTATTAATACTGCGTACAATGCTTCTGAAACTAAAGTGGTATGTATTAACATCAACTACAAATAATGATGATTTATATAATACAAACTCTAATTGTAAAATATATGTAATTATGACTTGGTGAACATTTTTTTAAATGTTAGATATATAATATTTAAATAAAACTTTGGAGTTGGTTGTAGAATGGCCTATGTGATCTAAAAATTTATCATTTAGAAATTGAATGTACTTCCATGAGGCCACAGAGAGAGAGATGTATTCATCGATAGTGTCCCTCAGATCCGGTTGATAGCCATTGTCTTCACAATACTGAAGGAATGCTATTTCTAGAACTGTCATGTCCAACTTAGTTCAAGTAAGCCGCATCAAAGTCAGGGTGGCATGTAATGCAACCTTTTTTTGGACACTTCCATTTTCTAGACTATTATCCCTTCATCATGGCAGCACTTTTGTTCTGTCTGGGCTACTGGCATTCCACAATTTAAACAGGTGCACCTTTTCAAAGAAAGTAAAAACCTACTGGATTAAATTTAAAACAGTGGTGCAATATTATTATATACTAATTATGATTTAATTTTAATAAGGTAAGACTATGGCAGTAATATTTATTTTTAAAATACAATGGAATTAACCTATTTAGGCTGAAGACTTAGGGTGTTTCATATCATATGTTATTTAGGCCTATATAATATAAAAGGGTAGGTCTACTAATTTAAATTGTAACTCATACTCTTAAACAGAATAGGCCTAGACAGCCTAGTAACATATTATAATGCCTATTACAGGCCTATATCTATATACTATATAAATGCTTTAAAAAATAGTAATGCCACTGCCAATGCCAGTAAACTGAGTCTACACTACTACAGTAATGCAACATGATAATAATAATAGTATAAATTATATAGTTTTTATATTATAAGCATTTAAGCGCCTTTAGACTAGACAATCTTCTATATGTTAGGTTTACTAATTATTAAACTTTACTAGGACTAGTAGTCTAAGACATGTAATAGTAATAGGATATAGATATAGACCTTCTAATTTAAATTGTAGCCTAACTCTTTAAAGTCTTGAACATAATAGTAACATATTATAATGCCTATTACAGGCCTAGCCTATACTGACTATAGTGTATACTTACTATATATCATATAATATAAACGCTTTAAAAAATAGTAATGCTAGTAAACTGAGTCGGCCTACGGTAATGCAACATGATAATAATAATAGAATAAATTATAAATAATATAGTTTATAAGCATAAGCGCCTTTAGACTAGACAATCTATAGGCCTAGTCTATCTATAGGTTAGGTTTACTAAACTTTACTAGGACTAGTAGTAGTCACCTTACTAAGCTTACTAGGACTAGTAGTTGTCTAAGTAGTAGGCCTAAAAAGCCAGTACAGGCTGGGCTAGGATCTACGGTAAATTATATAATTATAAGACGACGCTAAATTAGTAAATAATTACCATTGGTTATCCTGCTCTTGCTCCTCTAATACATCTTCTGTTTCGGTTAAAATTGTTAAGCCGCTGTCATCGGTGTCGCTATCTTCACTTGAATCCCGTTGGGGATCAAAAGAGTAGGCGTTAAACAGAGCCATTCTTTGTTTACGTTTTTCTGGTCTCACTATAACGTCACTTCCGGTATGACGCTTATCTGAATGCAAATCATATTTTTCCAAATCTCGTCACTTCGGACCCCTTTAAATTACATTTTTAAAATATAAGGACCTTTTTTTGTAATCTCAAACTTTGAACAATGGATTTTTATACTATTTACTGTCTGAATCAACTGTTAACTCAATTTTGATAAAAAGTTCTTCACTTGGTCTTTAATTACTATTTTTTCGTACTATTTAGAACAAGGTTTGTTGGCCCAATGGTTAGTAGCTTGCGCTGTCAACAGTGGTGACGCAGGTTCAAATCCAGCCAGCTCCGCAAATATTTTTTTTAATATTATAAAAAATACACCGTAATCACTCCGCTCAATTATAGTAAAACGATAAATATTTTTTAGTTAAATTCGTGATTTTTTTGTAAGTAACCATTTGTCATTGTTTATAATTAATTCAAACATAAAGATTACCCTATTACTATGGCCTATTTAATCACAATTAGAAATTGATTTTACGGTTAGGCCCGGTTAGGGTTAGGACTTAGCTAGGAATATGATCCTAATTAAAAGCCTATAGAGTCACTATAGTCTATAGAAAAGAATATAAAGTTTTAAGTCATAAGTATAGCCTAACTCTCACAATTTTTCGTAAATTCGGTATTATACACTTTCGGCTGTTTGAATAACGCTTCCCAAAAATTAGTGCTTCGCGTTGTAGGCAGTGGAAAAGATCCTGTATAATATAGGTCACGAGTTCACGCAAAAATCCGCCATATAACGCTGGGCGTTATACGGCGGATCCGCCTTATAACGCCTCCCTTAACAAAAAAAGAAAAGCTACATAATGAAAGGAACTATTTGTTTGATAATAATTAAATTTGTGTATTTTTGTTCCTAAAACTTTTATGTATTTTTTTAATATCTATTTTGATTGATATATTCATTACTATGTTTATTATCTTGTATTTTTTATTTATTTTTAAAGATATATGGTTAAAGAAATAGGCCTATTATAATGTCGTTTGTTAGTGACAGATTTTTATGTCAAGAAATATATAAATGTGCTAAGAAATATATAAATGTGCTAAAGCTGAATAATTGGCCAGGACATTTTTCTGCCCCGTTTCAATCAAGCACGCTAATGTTGCTGGGCGTCTTTACAAACAGCGAATCATTGGAATTACATAGGTTTTATAATGCGGTTAGTTCACCGGGCTGTCAACCGACATGTCGCAAGTTCTATCCCTGCCCCCAACCTATCCCATATACTTAGTCATAGCCATAGTCATAGACCCCCCCCATAGTCATAGACTCCAATAACCATAGTCATAGATCCACATAGACATAGTCATTGACCCCCATAGCCATAGTCATAGACCCCCATAGTCATACCCTCATAGTCCTTATAGACTCCAATAGTCATAGACCCCCATAGTCATAAACCCCCCCCCCCCCCCCATAGTCATAGACCCCCATAGTCTTAGACCCCCATGGGTTTCTTGTACTACATTTGCTGCCTCCTGGAAGTGTCGCCCCCGGGCATATGCCCCCCCCCCCCACATGTGAGGGCACTGCTAGTCCTGGACTGTTCGTTAAGAATAAATCAAGTATATTATGGTTTCTTGTTTGTTTGTTTTTCATTAATTTGTTCTAATTTTAGATTTTGGATGGTGTGGATAAAAAGTTAGTTTATTTCTTTTATGTTTTGGTGTTTTTCTATAGAGTAGCAATTAATGTCTGGAGGTTAAAGTCCCCCATTATCCAAATTACATTGATACATTGTCACGTGCGAAATCAGCTACTGACATTAGATGATATTTTTAGTAATGTATTGTTATATATTATTTTGATTCATATCCATCTTGGATCTCACAAGGTTGTATAAGAATTTATATTGATGTTATTGAATTAGTTTTGATGTTTATTTGACTCGTCGCGATATGAATCTTTTGTGTATAAAGTGATTTAGATAAACTGTACCTTAATATATAGGAAATCCACAATCCTGTTTGAAATTGAACACAATTTTATTCCAACAAGTTGAGATGATAAAATATAACAATACCACAGAATACATGTACCAGTATTATAATGAAACTTAATCAGTTGAGATTCTTCTATGATGAGTAAAGCCGTAATCCTATCTTTAAGAAAGTGGTCAAAAACAGTCCTTCCACATTAGCGCCCAAACTAGAACTAAACTAAACGGTATTCCACCCTCGTGCATATGACGTATTTTATCGCTATGACGTAGTGTCTAGACATATGCATGTTTTATTCCTAACACGGAAACATTTCGGGTTTAAGATTATTTCATTTTAACTTTAGTTAATAATAACAGAACCAATATAATATGGAAATAAATCTACTCGTAACACTCGCCCCCCCTTAAGACACAAAGGAATTACAGACAGCGTTAAGTATGGAATTCTTTGTAGAGTACCCATAAAATGAACCAAATTCCCAAACTATTCGTAAGATTTAATTGACTATTGGACAATCTTTTAAAGATTAAAATGAACCATATATTACATATCCCCTTAATAACAAAGTCGCTATTATGGAATCCCTTATCACATTATCGTATCAATGATTATTAATTAAACATTTATTTATCAATTAATATTTACAATTATGATTATTGTGTGTACAACGTTGACCATAAAACTATTACCACCAATAACCAATTCCCACAGAATTGATATGAATTACCCAAATAAGTGGAACCGATTAATAATTGATAGATAATTCTTTAGAAAATTTAATTTATTTATAACCGATCACTGTATCATTAACTAATGATTTTCAGTTATTATATGATTATTATGATGTCTCAATTATGACATCAAGAATATTTAAAAAAAAAAAAATGTTATAATCTCAGCTGATTTAGCTTTTACATAGCATAAAATAAGACATCCAAATTATAACATGACGACATAGAAACAAACAATTTTCAAAACACATCAATAATCAATTGAACAAACACAAGTGTGGATGTATTCAAGTTAAATACCGGTGTGTGTGCAATTGCTGTATGCAATAGTTACCTTTTACCTTACAACGTATGATTGTTTCTAGTAGAATTTGAAGTTTTGTTCTGTAATGTCTCATATTGCAATATTTCAAAACATAGTTTATTTATTGTCATATTTACAATAATATAAATGTTAATCAATACAATGAATGACATAAAAAAAAAAACATTCATGAGAAACTGGTTTCCTCTTGTTCAATCAGTCTTGTTCTATTGCGTACATCTGCGAATAGATTAATATTAATATGTTCATTAATTTGACCTTTGATAGCGGATTGTTCGCAGGCGGGTAAATGTGCCAATTTTTCATTAAGGGTTTTTAACACTTTTGTGATTTTTAATTTGCTTTCTGCCAATTCACGTTCAATTTCGGGTGAATTATTCGCGACTCTAATAACAGTGTTTACCGAGGCAACAACTTTTTGTTCTTCTCTGGTAATGTATGGTTTCAACATATTGATATGGCACACTCGTTGCGATTTCCGTCTATCAGGGGTCTTTACAAGATAGTTAACCTCACTAAGCTTAGCCATAACCTCGTAGGGTCCTGTAAACTTGGCACTCAGGGGTTGACCAGACAGTGGCGTCAGCATGAGAACTTTATCACCAGGTTGGAAGATACGGGTTCTTGCGTTGACGTCATAATAGACCTTCATCTTGTCTTGTGCCTGCAAAAGATTAGATCTGACAACTTTTAATGCATTATACAGTCTATTTTTAAAATTTTCCACGTATGTCAGTAGACCAGTGTCTTCAGTGGATGACAACCATGTCTCTTGTAACAGCTTTAGTGGTCCACGAACTGTGTGTCCGAATACCAGTTCAAAGGGACTGAAACCAAGAGATTCTTGTACAGCCTCTCTGGTTGCGAAGAGTGCGAAGGGAATACCACGATCCCAGTCGTCGTTATGCTCGAAACAGAAAGTACGGAGCATATTTTTCAATGTTTGGTGGTATCGTTCCAGTGCGCCTTGACTCTGTGGATGATATGCACTCGATACTGCATGACGAATACCCAGCCGTTCTAAGACTTGGCGAAATAACTTCGATGTGAAATTTGAACCTTGATCTGACTGCACGGTTTTCGGAAGACCATATCGGGTGAAGAATCCGATAAGTGCATCAGAGATTTTGTCGGCATTGATGCTACGTAGAGGAATAGCCTCTGGAAATCTCGTTGCCGAACACATTATAGTGAACAGATACTGGTGGCCAGCCTTAGTTTTAGGCAACGGACCGACGCAGTCTATAATGATGTGACTGAAGGGTTCTGAGAATGCTGGTATGGGTCGTAGAGGAGCTACCGGAATGGTCTGATTCGGCTTGCCGACCATCTGGCAGACATGACATGATCTGCAAAACGATGTGACGTCACGACGTAGGCCAGGCCAGAAGAAATATGGAAGAATCCTGTCGAAGGTTTTCTGTATCCCTAGGTGACCAGCATACGGTGAATCATGGGCCATATGTAGTATGTCCTTGCGGTAAACATTGGGTACCACGATTTGATGTACTTCGCTGCATGTTTCATCGTCGTTTTCTTTCCCTCTCCATTTCCTCATCAACAACTCGTCCCTCAGGTAATAACCTGCGGCCATTGTTTCTAACTCTCCTTCATTCTTTGCTTCCTCTTTTAGCTTCCCAATCTCTGGATCTTTGCCTTGAGCAAGAATGAGTAGTTGTCTAGGCGACAAATTATTTTGATCAGTATGACTTGAGTGACCACCTAGAACATCCGCCATGAAGGTTGCTTGTAAGTCAATCTCTGGTGTTGGTTCTGGTTTCTTTGTCGATTCATTAGTCATCTGCTGTTTCTCCATAGCTCTGGTGATAACACATACTGAATTTTCAGTATTCCTACACTGAACAGAGTCTTTAGTTTCTTTAAGTACAGGATGTACCTGATTCTTGGCAATGTCACTTCCTAAAAGTAATGAAATGCCTCTGTAGGGAAATTTCTTCACTATCCCAACAATAACAGATCCAGTGAAGTAATTACACTTCAACTGTATACGATGTAACGGTGCCGTGAGTGTTCCAGCCATAGTACTGATTAAGGCATACTGGCCTGTATGAGTCAATTTCGACGTTGGTACAGTATTCTTCAACAGTAGAGATATATCAGCACCGGAGTCACGTAGAATTTTAATCTTCCGTTCTCTAGCTTGATTATCTATAGGTGACACATAGCCCTCGCTAACATCCGATAGCATGCACTCGGGTAGTTCTCTGCCTACTGAGTTTCTTGCTACACTACTGCCTCCATAAGTAAACGTTTTATCTACTGATTGTTCATCTGTCACACTCCCTTTGGAGTTGAAACTAGAATGTTCAATAGCCTCGGTCTTCATTTCAAAGACTTTTTCCGACTTTGAGCAACTTGGACATGCGTGTTTCGCCATCTCCTCATGACTAACATCAAATGTCTTTCTATCAGCTTTAATTCTTTTGTGGGCAGTTTTATTTATGTGAGTTTCAGTTTGTACGGCGATGTGTGATAAAACCACGTTGTTCTTGTTTTTAATGGGTCTTTTCTCTTTATGTAGACTCCAACAATTCTCTTTGATATGTCCATCTTTCTTACAGAATGTACAGGTAATTCTCTTTTGTACAAAACTTGAATTCTCTTGTTTATCGGCTTTTTGTTTACTTTTATCATCTGTCGATCTTAACTTCCTCTCTGTATTACTGTTTTGAGTCCTCAAACTTGTTCTGTCATTTTGAACATAATGGCTATGCGGGTGAATAATGACGTATTCATCGGCCTTAACTGCTGCTTGTTCTGCTATTTCAATACCACGATCAGCCAAATGAACTTTTATATCAGTGCGAATCTTCTCAGTAAAATCCTCCATCAGTATGAGATTATATAGTTTTTCATAATCTTTATTCACATTCTTAGAACGTAACCATCGGTCAAGATACTTTTTCTCTAATCTCAGGAAGTCAACATGTGAAACTTCTGGTTCCTTCTTGTACTCACGATATAACTTTCGATACTTTTCTGGAGTTAGAACATAACTCAATAGTACTCTGCTCTTTATTAGTTCATAATCATTGCATTCCTCTGGAGTCAAATTCAATACAACATCTAGAGCCTTGCCTTTTGTTAGAGCTGAACGTAAAAGTACTGCTTTCTTATCTTCAGGAAATTTATAATCGATCGAGTTTCTTTCGAAGACCATAAAGAACTCATCAATCTCTATGTTCTCCATGCCTGGGACATGCTTTTTAAACTTATATAGTTCCACATTATTTGTTTCCTGAATCGTATGAGTTGACGAACGAGACTTTGCCAATTCAATCCTTTCATTACTAGCGATTCTTTCTTTTTCCAATTCCTTCTCTTTCTCTGCTTCTATTCTTTTACCCTCTAATTGTACTTGAATTTCTAACTTCTTCATTTCTAACTGGAATTTCATGTCCGCACTTAGTTCATTCACATTCATTTTAATATCATGGTTATTTATGTCTGTTTTCAGGGTTTCTGATACATTGAGAACCACTGATTCTTCATTATTCATAGTATTTTCTTCAAGCATTCTACCATGTCTTTTCACACAGTCCTTAATATCTTGAATCAATTTACTCCTAACTGGTGTAACTTCAGTAATGTCTATTCCCAGAGAGTTTGCCATCTCTTTTAACTGGGTTAGTGACATGCTAGTTAACTGTTCTGACGTGATAGCAAAAATATTCAATTGCTCCAACGTAAGATTAGCTTCCGCCATGTTTTATTTTAATGACGTAAATAGAAGATAAAAAATTTCAACTTTACCTTTCATAAAGTCCTTTGAAATATTTTACACCACTGTTAATTTGTAGAAGATAAATTTTAAGATGATTGTGTACAAAGCTGAAAACAGTATGTCCGAACACAGACAGTGCCTCCCACGTAGACAGAATTTGAATAAATATTTGTTGTAAATCGTTTTCACTAAAACAGTTGTATATTCTTAATTTCTTATACATACAAACTTTAGATCCCGGACGAGCCCCCAATCTTTTGTCACGTGCGAAATCAGCTACTGACGTTAGATGATATTTTTAGTAATGTATTGTTATATATTATTTTGATTCATATCCATCTTGGATCTCACAAGGTTGTATAAGAATTTATATTGATGTTATTGAATTAGTTTTGATGTTTATTTGACTCGTCGCGATATGAATCTTTTGTGTATAAAGTGATTTAGATAAACTGTACCTTAATATATAGGAAATCCACAATCCTGTTTGAAATTGAACACAATTTTATTCCAACAAGTTGAGATGATAAAATATAACAATACCACAGAATACATGTACCAGTATTATAATGAAACTTAATCAGTTGAGATTCTTCTATGATGAGTAAAGCCGTAATCCTATCTTTAAGAAAGTGGTCAAAAACAGTCCTTCCACATTAGCGCCCAAACTAGAACTAAACTAAACGGTATTCCACCCTCGTGCATATGACGTATTTTATCGCTATGACGTAGTGTCTAGACATATGCATGTTTTATTCCTAACACGGAAACATTTCGGGTTTAAGATTATTTCATTTTAACTTTAGTTAATAATAACAGAACCAATATAATATGGAAATAAATCTACTCGTAACAACATGATAGATAGATAGATAGATAGATAGATAGATAGATAAATAGATAGATCATCATCATCATCAATCCCATGACCGTTAAGATCGTTGGGGGGAGCGTTGTTGGTTCAATATGATGTTTGCACTTCTGGCATCTGTGGTGTTGATCATTATTTTACTCTTTTCTCAACTGATTTCCATTCCGTATGCCTTTGCTCTATCTGCAAGCTTGTCTGTGAGCTCTTGTAGCTCTTTGTTAATCCCGCCAACAGGTCGATATCATCAGCAAATCTTAGATTGCATAGGAGTCTTCTCCCAATGGAGATTGATGGATGGTAATCATTGAGTGTTTATTGCATGATTTTTTCTTGGAAGATATTGAATAGAACTGGCGATAGGATGCAGCCTTGTCGGACTCCAATCGACTTCTTGAAGAAGTCCCCCATTTAGTTGAACTGCACTGCTTGCTTGATTGTAGAGTGCTTCTATTGCCTGTATCAGTCCTTCTTCAATGTTGTAGCTTCTCATCACTTGCCATAATCCATCGTGCCATACACGATCATCAAATGCTTTCTTAAAATCGACGAAGTTATGATGGATTTCGCGTTGGTGCTGTATGTGTTTTTCTATGAGCAAGCGACAGTTAAAAATCTGCTAAATTGTGCTTCTGCCTGGTCTGAAACCTGTTGTTCTTCTGCAAGTACTTCTTCAGCCATAAGTTTTCGTCTGTTGAGGATAACTTTTAGCATTACCTTACTAGGATGGCTGGTGAGACTGATTGTCATGTAATTCTGGCATTGTTTTATATTGCCTTTCTTGGGCAATGGTATTATGAGGGACTGTATCCATTACCTGGGCCATTTTTTATTTTTCCATATTTCTCGTCAGATTGTTGTGTTTTGTTTACTGCAGCGCCCCCATGTTTCAACAGTTCAGCAGGAATGTTGTCGATTCGTGGAGACTTGTCCCCCATTAAGCTTCTTACTGCTTCCTCAACCTCGGTCAAAAGCACTGGTAATTCGTCCGGCTCTCTTTCTTGTTTGTTCTGTAGTATGCTGGTATCAGTGTCGGTCTTGTAATTATACATCTCGGTGCAGTATTACGTCCAACGTCTAAGCACTGAAGTGCTTTCAATAAGGAGCTGGCCATTGTTGTCCTCGATTACTGATGCTGATTTCTGTTGTGTTTTTGTGAGGTTTCGTATTGTATTGTAAGCTTTCTTACTATTGTCAGCTGCAATACTATCCTCCACTGTGCGGCACTGACTCTCGATCCAATCTTCTTTAGCTTGTTTCCTCTCGTTTCCGATCCTTGAATTTATTCGCTTGTATTTATCCGCTGCTTCCTGGTTGGATAGATAGATAGAAGGAACAATAAATATGTATAGATGGATAGAAAGATGTTGAATGGATGGAAGGACAAAGAGAGAGAGAGATAAATGGATAGATAGATGCGATAGAAGACTGACCATCAACAATTTAAACATCCAAGTGACTTAATATAGCAAATATTGTCCAAGGGACATAACGAGAAATAAACGAATCACAGAGAAAGTATTGCTGAAATTACTTCCCTTTACAACTAACGTTTTTTGCAGCCATATTTATTAAGAATAATATTTACAATTTACATGAATAATGAAATACAAAGACGAAATGACATTGTTTTAAAATTAAGACAATATAATATAACAGTGTATTTAATTTAAACTATTAAACTAATATAATCTATTGATTATATGTTTAATGAAAATACATTGGTGGTTTTATCAAACAAGATTACCCATGACCCATGAAAACTGAAAACAAATAGATTTTTAGATGTATAAGAGTTGGCATCTCTAGTAAAGGCAATGAGATCAATGTTTTTGAAAAAACGTTCAAGATGGAGGAACCAACGCAGTTTCTTCAGTTTTTAATGTGTTTGTTTCTGTTTAATTGGAGTTCTTTTGGATCCGCTAATGAACTTGATGACTACAATGATAGACCAGAATTCAAAATAGAAGGAAAAGTTTTTGTAGCATCGAAAGATAAAGAGTGGACGTACAATTCCAGAGTTCTTGTCGACGGGGGTGAATATTTAGGTTTTGTCAGGTAACAGTAAGAAACATCTGGATCTGGCTTTGACTTTGGCATAGTATTTTAAATCCGTAGTGACAATATTTAATATATTTATACACCGCCATTATTTTGTTATCACTAGACAGTCTAGTGTAGACACTAGGGTATACTTTTTTAGCATATTATATTCTTCTGCAAGTCTAAAGTAAGAGTTTGACACTAGCACAGCCTAGCTAGGCCAGCCTAGCCCTAGGGCCTAGGCCTAGTCTGACTAGTCAAGTCTAAAAATGATCGAAAGTAAAGTAGTAGAGTAGGCTAAAGTTTGACAATTAGCCTTAGGGGCTTATGCCTAAATATCAAGTGAAGAGCTTTTTATTTTTATCAAAGTTGAATTAACTGGTAATGGTAATGGTAATTTATATATATATAGCGCTTCTATCCATGCTATATTAGCATGCTCAGTGCGCTCTAGAAGACTATTAATCTGTGAGAGGTTTCACTGCTGCCGGTTAAGCGCATGTGATAACAACTCAATATTAACGTCATCTAGTCCCAAAACTCCTGTAGGGCGACAGGGATCTGCCGGTGGCGGGGCTCGAACCCGCGACGTGTCAAGTAAATGCTAATAAAATCATTAGACCTAATACAAATGTAAACTCTTTAAATACTTTAATAATTTATTAATTTATAAACCTATACTATAAAAACTATAAATTATAGTATAATCCTATAAGTCATAGGCCTAAGTATAAGAATAAGAGCGGATTTTTGTGTATGTTGTTAGGTATGTGACAAGAAAATTTTAAAATGACTGTATAATAACTTGTCATAAATCACTGGAAAGGGCTTGGGGAGAGGATTCCAATGGTATATCATTTATTAAAATCGGATCAGAAATAAAAAAGTTATGAATTTTTAAGTGATGAAATTTCAGTAACAAAGCCAAAGAAGGAAAAGTGAAGCTCACTTACTGGTAATTTTGTACTCAAACAGACATAACTTTGTCAATTTCGTACCAAATTGCACATAATGAGTATCAAATTAAAGGATATACAAAGGGCCATATATATATAGTTAAATTGGTTAATAAATGCTTATTATTATTTTTTTATAAGGTGAAATTTTGATGAAATTGGATATTTCATTATACGTACATTGTTCACTCAAAAAGTCATAACTTTGTCAATTTTTCACCAAAATACACAATATGGGTATCAAATTAAATGGCCATACCAAGGGCCATATCTATATACAATAATCAACAAAAAAGGGATTCTTATTTATTTTTTTTCATGAAATTTTAATGAAATTGGGATATTTCATGATATGCACATTATTCACTTAGGGATACACAACTTTTTCAATTTTGTACCAAATTGCACAAAATGAGTATCAAATTAAAGGCCATTAATTTAGGGCCATACATGTATAGATAAAACAGTTTTAAAAAAGGATATTACAAGGTAAGTAGACCTAGTTTTACACATTTTTTTAAAACAGTCAAAATTTAATTACAGTTTTTAACTACCCCCCCCCCTTTATTTTTTCAACCCTAAACCCATTTCTCTTGTTAAATTTACAAAAGTGTTTATGAATTATTTTCCAACCAGAATATGAATTTTAAATGAAATCGGATTTTACAATTGTAAATATTAAATCAAACAGTCAAAACATTATAGGCTACATTTTTCTTTACCAAATTAAAACAAACAATTGGGCACTTAGAATCTGTAAGCAAATAAAATGAGTTGGTTCCCCTATTCACTAACCCTTTTTTCATCTCTCTCCTGCTTTTTTGTAGGCCTACTGATATTCCATTGCCCTCAACTCCCCTCCCCCTCCCCCCCACCTTTTGGTCAACCACCAGTCCTTGTAATATTAACAGGTGGCTTAAAAAAAAGTTAGCCCCCTCCCCATCACACCTTCCCCTGTTCAGTCTTCCACTGATAGTGTTGTAGCCTCTCCCCACCCCCTCAGTTCACCTTAAACTATTAAGTCCATGAAGAAATAATAACCCCCCTCTTTCCCCCCTTTATTCTGCTTGCAGGTATGATAGGCCTAGTCCATTGCTGTAGAACCCCCCCCCCCCCCACACACACACAATCCTTTTTTCATCCACCATACCCCCTTAAAATATTACAACTCCAGGTAGAAAAAATAAATGCCCACTCTCCTTCCCTTCATATTTCAATACCATTGCTCTAGCCCCCCCCCCCCCCCCCCCCCCCCTGCCCTGCTTGGACCGTCTGGTCTTGTTGTTTGGTCTTGTTCACCGTCACAGCCAGACAGTTGGTCTGGCCTACCCTGTTTCACAAAGCCTACAGCTAGTATAGGTGACTAACCAACACACATTGCAACCTTAGCATAATATTATTACAACACGGTGGGGAACGGTCCATTGGTGGTCAACGGGGGGGGGGGGGGGGGGGGTTTATTGGTAGATACGATTTGATAGAGAGCACATCTAAAAAAAAAGTGGTACATTCTGAATAAATAAATTTACGTTGCGCGTAGTTTGGATTGGACTTGAGCACTTCAAAATTTAGGTGAAGAGGCATTTTATTATTAATATTAGGCCTATATATTTTTAATGAAAGAATGGGATGTCGCATACAAAATAAATGCATGGGCCTACTAATACTAATAAGTTTTAAAATGATATATAGTAGTCTTATAGCGAAAAATTAGCTACATTAAAATGTATTTGTTAAGACTCAACCAATCCTGACCTAGAAAAATAGTCACGTGCCCCACACCCCAAAATGGTGAAATTTTTGCCTGGATGTTGAAATCTATATACATTTTTGCGGGAGTAAATTGAAGATCTGCGCGAGTGTTTTTGTTGATGAAATTTCGTATATTAAGAGAAAAGATGTGTAGAAATGGTTCAGTTCTGGTTTCAATTAAGTCACATGATGTTGTTTTTTTAATTTTGTGTTTGAATAAGATCATATTTTTTAGGCCTACAAAAACATAATAAAAAAACAACAAAATACAACACTAAACGCAAAAATTGAAGGAAAATTTAGTCAAGTTCATTGAAAAAATATTGCGTTATATATATATGTAAATAATTAATTAAAGAAATACGATTGAATCATACCTACCGTCCGCAATGTTTGCCAATCCACGGAACAGTTTTTATGACCAAAAAAAAAGATATAAAAAGTCGGATTTTCACATACCTAATGTTGTTTTGCCGGAAATTTTTTCCCTTCACTTTTTTTTTACATAGGGCCTACAACAATGTCCTTGTTTACATTTGATATAGGCATAGGCTATCTAGTTGATTCTAACTTATTATAAATCTAAACATAGACATGTATGGTGTTGGAAATTTGATAAACTTAATAAGGAAATTAAAATAATTTGATTATATTACTTCCTAAAAATTTAAGCAGTGAGGATCTTTGAGAGAGTAGACTCATAAGAGTGTGTGTCAAAATCAATTGTGATTATTGTGGGTAGAGTTGTTCTCAATTGCCATTGAATTGCCACTCTCCACACCAAATGTAGGCCCTACACAAAGATTTGATTTTACAACACAAGCTTTTAAGCTAATTCAATCTTTCAGTAGATGTAAAAAAAAATTACCCAAATTCTAGATTTTCTCCCTTTTTTATTTCAAAAAGTTTTTTTTTGGTTGTTTAATAATGTCATTCATGGCTGTGGAGTTGGAAAATAAATGCTCTGACTCCTCAGTTTTTTGTACTTCCAATTCGACTCCCCGACTCCAACGCCCCTGTATTAATAATATGCAAATATATTTTGTACATTCCTTGAAGGAAAGAAAGGCAACATACGTGTCATTTACCACAGGACTACTGGCTGGGAAGCTAACAGTCTACTGTTTTGAACAGTTTAAGTTATTAATTATAACTTTTTGTGAATTGGGACATTTAAACTTGCTTTTTTAAAAACTCCGGAGTTGGTGCATTGTTTGCAGACTCCGACTCCAGGAACACAAAATTTCCTCAGCACTGTTGTCATGTCATACATACATACCATACATGAGATATATATATAGTTTCTATATATCAAATGAATGGACTATGTTAAATATTTTGCATCTATATTTTTATATAAAATTTACAATTTTAATTTTTTTAAAGTTTGACATCTAATGAAATCAAAACCTGCTATTTTATTTTAAAGGTGTGCACAATGAGTGATTTAAAAAAATCCAAAGAAAACTTGC
Source organism: Anisus vortex (assembly GCA_949126835.1). Taxonomy (NCBI): domain Eukaryota; kingdom Metazoa; phylum Mollusca; class Gastropoda; family Planorbidae; genus Anisus; species Anisus vortex. The sequence continues at coordinate 22,874,962 of OX421502.1, read as the reverse complement.
TGCTATACAGCACAACAATACACAAACTAGTCAAAATATGTTTTTAAAAACCATATCTGATGTGAATTTTTAAATGTAGGAAAAAAATTTTTTTTTAATGTCTCACTACCGAATAACTGATTAAAAAGTCTGCACATAACTATCTAATCTAATTATTAGTATTATTCCAACAGGAACATAATTTTTAAAGCTAGGTCTTACAATTATATAGAACAGAGTTAACACAGCAATTATTTATTTTCCGTCCCGAAGCATCCACGGAAGATATGTTTGTCTTTATCATGTCATAAATATCTTTCAGCTGTATATGAATAGTGTAAATAAATAAAACAACTAAATAATGCCAAAGAATTCTCTTTTTAAAAAATGCACATTTATTATTTTATTATAAATAACTATAGGCTATGCTTATAGCATTATAGCACTCGCTATTCCATTTTAGTGCTAGTTTTGTAGTGCTTTAAAACTTTAAATAATTATCTATTTTCTCCTGCTAGTATTTTTGTGTTGCATCATCATGCTTTTAATTTTAATAATTTACTTAGACTTTATATGTTAGGACTGTTAAATAAAACAGAAAGTCCTAAATGATTTTAATCTTATTTTAACAATATCAGATTTTTATTTTACTACTAAAAAAAGGTTTGCATAATGTATATATGTTATGGGTTAGGGTAAAAAAATAAAGTAAAATTGTCTACAAATTATTTATTTACTTTTTATAATATTTACTGTGCCCTCAGGATAAATTCAGAGTAAAATATTTAATATTTCAGAACTGATGGCTCCTTTGTTGTTCATGGTGTTCCTTCTGGATCCTACATAGTTGAGATAGTTAATCCCAATTCTCTGTTTGAGGCCATGAGAGTTGATATAACTTCAAAAGGAAAAATGAGAGCTCGGCGTGTGAATTTCTTACAGCCTAGCAATGTGAAAACTGTCAACTATCCTTTGGAGTTTAGAGAACGTGGTCAACCAAATTATTTTCAGAAAAGAGAACAGTGGAGGCTAACAGATTTCTTATTTAATCCTATGGTAAGAGGTTAAGATAGTCCAGTATGTGAAAAGTAGATCGTTCATATTTTTGTGTATAGTTGGATATCTAAGGATAAATCTAATAATACTTGCTTTCTACTTTGGCACTCCACCTGAATACAATTTGTAACAAAGATAAAGAAAATATAATTAGATTGCAAAGTAAAGGCCAGAATGATTCTGTCTAGGGCAAGACCCCCAGATGTGAACGCCCTAAGCATGTAGACTTTTGTCCTTCTTCCCAGATTTCCTAATAATCATTTGAGTGTTGTTGTTTTTTAAGCTGATATTAGCACAGTTTTCTATAAAATTAGAAAACATATTATATTATTATTAGTTTTATTGACGCAAATTATCATAGAGTGACAATATTACATAGAGATTAGATTAGTTAGTTGTAAAAAAAAAATCAATTTATGTAGCACTAAGCTTTGGGTAGTTAATTCTTTCTAAAAATGTGTTACCTTTGTTTAAAAAGGTTTTTTTTTTTTTTTAAATTATGAAAATAAGATTATATTAAATTTTATTTATTTTAAGTAGTTTCTGTTTCCCCCCATCTTTTACCATGGATTGCCTGTACTACAATGTACAATGTACTAATAATGTACAGAGTCATCTTTTGTTGTGATTCAGACTTGCGCATTTAGTCCTTTTTATTTAATTAGGATGACACTGTGACATTGAGAAAGACTTAAAAACAATGGATCTTGTAGTGTATAATATGTAGACTGCACAGATCTGCTTAAAAAACTCTTTGGTTAAATTTTTTGTCCACCAATAATTATAATATTATTTAGGTGTGATATCTATATATATAAATTGAGACTGTTTGTCCCCATACGGATCCCCATTGGTCAATTTGAAATCACGTGAGTTTATGTCACTGACCTATTTAAGCCTAGGCCTATATAGTATCTAATAATTTTTTCACATTGCACATGTGTCTTTGTTAGCTCAGTGGTTAACGTAGCGGACTGCTATGCGGGCGACCCGGGTTCAATTCTCCATTAGACTATACCTTTTTTTTTCTACAATTTATTTTTCAAAGTTTTAAAAACAAAAGACATTGTAAATGTACGGGTAATTTACATTTTTGTTAAATAAAAATACTTGCCTATTTTTTTTTTACCTGATTACAAAATTTTTTTTAAATTACTTTCCTAAAAGTCTTCAGTAAAAAAAAAATTAATTTAAATATTACATTTATAGCTTTCTTTTAATTGTAGTTTATACAATTTTTATCTGCACCTTATACAGTCCTGTTTTTTTTTCATCCGGGCAACGCCGGGCAATTTAGCTTGTCAAAATATATAAAAGGATCAGAGGATATTTTAGTTAGGTTTGTTAAATTGTATGAAAAATTTGATTATTTAAATAATGAAACAATCTGTTGGTGTTTGTCACAATACTAGAAGAACTCATAGCTAGGTACAAAATGACAAAAATTATATAATCTTTAGATGAAACAATTAGACACCACAGGTTTTCTGTTATAATGACTCAAATATTTGGGAAGGTTTATTGAAAAGTCAGTTTAGTGTTCAATGCTTTTAATATTTAGTTCAAATTATTATAACTTGCAGGTATTAACCATGATTGTGCCTCTTCTTTTGATAATGGTGCTGCCTAAACTTATGAATGCAGCAGATCTTGACACCCAAAAGGTAATTTTTTTTTTTTTTAATGTCGTTGCCATTTTTGCTCTCCTAATTGCTAAACTTTTCTTGTATTTTTTTTTAAAGAACAGGCTTAAGGGTATCATATTATATTTTTCAAAGGGAAACAAGAAAAAGAGGTTTATAAATATCTTATTACAACCTTATCCAGTCTTACCATCTTAACCCTTTACTGGGCATTGTTACTTTCTCAAATGGTTTGAGATCTAGGGAGTCTTCTGTTTGTTTATTTCCAGTTTAATCACTATTCAAAGCATGTCTCTTAAATATTTTTAGCATTGCAAGTTTATTTTTTCATATCTTTTTTTGTGAAGCAGTGTAATGAATTAAATTATTGAGTGATAGGCATTCTTAATGTTAAATTTATTGGACATTTAGGTAGTGTATACTTTTTATCTTTCCGACTGTTAAGAAAGGGATACTGAAAGCAGTGAGTCTGATATTGAAGTAGAGCAAGAGGGACAATCTGAAGTCCCCCTTGGGTGGAAAAATGTACCATCTGATAAAAAAAAATAGAATTTAGGGAACAAACTGGCCTGAATTAGACTGGCTGATCAGTCTCAGTTGAGCTACTTTTGTAAATTGTTTGAACAATCAACATTTGATAAAATAGCTTCTCAAACATATGAATATACGCATTTAAAAAATCCTTAAAAATCATCCCTGCACAGAGCTAGAAAAATTGAAAAAACGCCTACCCGGTACCCAGTAAAGAGTTAAACTTACTTGTTGTTTCCTTCCCTTTCAATTAACTTTTTTTTTTACTTTGTCTATCTGTTTGAAAAAAAAGGTGAAGTGCTTTTTAAATAATTTTATAATAATAAAAAAACTATTGTTTCTCTAATATTTTCTCATTTTAGGAAATGCAGAATCAGATGAATGCATTAAATAGATCAAATATTCCTGATCCATCTGAAATGTTCACCAACTTATTCTCTGGGGGTTCTTCCAAGAAAGCAGTTAAACCAAAACCAAGTACATCTGGAAAACGCAGCAAATAGTCAATTGTTTCCCTTTTCTTTCAAAGCATAAGTATGGTTTATTTTAAGTCTTTTTTTTAAAAGTATTGTCTATGAAGTCTGTCTGTAAATGAAAAGATCCCTCGATTGCCTGTGAGTGCTTTTAATTTAACATGTGGACTTTAGTAATAAACTTTTTGTTTGTCATTGTCTTTGATGTTTTCTAATGTGATACTTTGCAATGTATAATTGACAAGTCTTAATGAGGTGTGACCTTTTCCAATGGAAGAGATTGTGAACTTCCGGTGACACTTCCCGTCATTTTTGTAAACAAAAAAAACATGCTCTTGGTAGTGTGTGACAATTGATTTCAACCTCGACGGCCAGTTCTGGTCTTTTAGAAATATACAAAGGCCACAAGATTAATTATGAGGAGGAATCCGTTTTAACATCAAAAGTGAGTAGGCGATAATTAATACTCAAAGTGTTAGTCGCGTCAGATTAAATTTAGCTTTGTTTATAATATAAATTAGTCAAGAGTTGTTAAAAAAAACAATTCTTAGATTCATAAAAAGAATGATGAAAATTCTTTTGCCTCAAGCAATTAGTTAGGGATTAAAAAAAGGTGATTCTTCAAATCTGACAATCACAATCGATCGTTTTCTTTTGGCAACATCTTTTGGAAATTAAATAAAATTTAATCTCCTACAAACAGTAACGTAGCACACAGACATGTTTTGAAGAAAATGATCGAATGAGACCGGAAATGTTTTTCTCTTCTACCTTTTATGCATGCATAATCGTTAAGACTTGTCAATGCAACTAAATACATTAATAATTATCAATGCATTTGATGGCCTCAGGTGTGTGGGAATTTATTATGAAAATATTTGATTCCCAGTAAATTGTAAATATTTTTATTAAGTTATGTTTTGGGCGGAAAAGAAAGAAAAAACACAACTGTGAAATATACAATGGCAACAAACAAAATAGAAATAAACAATTTCAATTTTCTATTTTATTACGTTGAAAATCCTGAAGTTGGTTTGATACTGAGCAGCAGAAACGTTATCTTTAAATATTTCATTTTGTCAATAGTTCAATAGTAACAATGTATTTTTAGATCTTTTTTTTCTTTTTGCTTAGCTTATTATACTAACTATAGAACACTACAGTTTTCACCTATATAGAATGTTTGTTCTTACTTTTACGTTTCATATAAAAGTAGAAGTATATGATGTTTCCTATTTCAATATTAAATATTTAACATTTCTTTTTTTTTTTGTTTATACAAATATTTATGATTTTTAAATTGGAGTAACCAACCCATTGTGGGGAGTGGGGTGATGATATCCTTGAGATTTGAATATATTTGTACAATTTTATCAGAACAGCTATGTATGCAGTATTTCCTGTTTTAACTCTTTATATAATCACAACTTTCTGAGGGGCATTTAGCACTGAATATCTTTTGTCTGAAAATACAACATCAATAAACAATTTTTAGCACATGAATTATATGTGACACTCAATTGTATTTTGATTGTAAATGAAATTATAATAATTGGCTTCTAAAAAATTGTTTTTTTCTTATACTTGAAAAAAGTAGATGGAATTTTTTTTTTTTTAATGTGTCTTAATATTTTCTTACACCACTTTGTTGTGTGGCACGATGTGGTATATTTTTTGCAGCATGAATTAACTAGAAACTACAGGTACTTGGATTGCTGTACTGATTTGTTCAGGCTTATAATTTTTATTTTGAAATGCTACAATTACCATTCTACTATTACTAAATATATATTAATTAAAAAAAAGAGAATCTTACATTTTGCCTAGTGTAAGTTTTGTCTCGTTAGTCTTTAGCCTATCACAATAATAAACCGAATGAACTATTCATGAATAAATTGAAGCTAAATTTGATGATTTAACTGTTTTCTGTTTTTCATGTGAAGGAAAATATAAACACTGCACATTTGTATACATGTTGTTTGTAACAGTAAAAAAGAAAAAAGTATTACCACAGACTTTTACAATTGTTTTTATTCTATAAAAAAATGTTGAATAACACAACACAAACAATGATAATAATCAACTATATTTTAAATTCAAAGTGGCCTCTGTACATCTTTTAATTTTTCTTTTAAAGATAATATATTATAAACTGAATATTTGTACTAAATAAAGCATATTTATTTAAACATTACATATTAATATTATATAATTAAGTTAAGTTGTAATTAATTGTATGGCACACTTCATTAAAGTTTTGCATGCTTTATTAAAAAACACATCAGAGAAAGCACAGTTTGACTCTCATAAAATCAGACATCTTGGTGGTGATTACAAATTTAATGTTCCTTATAACTTCATAGTATAATAGTAGCTATAAATGTAAACCTTACTACAAGAAAAGGGGCAGAAATTTTTCTTAAAGAAGCCTAACTCAGAAGGCTTTTTATTGATTTTCTTATTTAAAATAAAAACAAATGGCTATACAGTAATGTTATTCTTTGTTGTTGTTTTTTTTACAAATTGTCTTTTTTATACATATAAATATCATCATACTTTTAAATGTAAAACAAAAAAAAATTATACCAACACATTTACACTGCATAATAAATGTTTTTATAATAAACATAGTTTTTTTTTTTTTTTCTTGTTGTGCAAATACAATACAGTTTTAAAAATGAACATTAAAATTAGATGACTTCATACTTGCACAACCATAATTCAATCTTACTTTACAACACATTTTATCAACTTTGCAATGTAATGCTCTCTTTGCATGCAATGATTGAATGATACATCAAATACCTAAGGTGAATTCCCTTTATAATAAAAGGGTTAATATAAAACTTAATCAAATATAATCCATTGCGATAAGAATCATTGCTACTATGTACGCAGATTATATAAACTTAAATAGAAAGAATGATGATACACATAATATAATCTTTTAAATTTAAATAAAACAGCTCATCCACATAAATATTTCTTTCCAAAAAACTGAACCTTCTTGTCAAAATTAAGAGACTTGATTGGTGTATTGATTTCATAAAATGGGTTCATAGCAAACTGAAAAATGTTTCAGAAAAAAAAGAGTTAAATAAAATAGTATTTTTTATTACAGTACAAGGTTCTTACTCAAAGTAATTTCAAATTAGGCAAACTTTCCTTAATCTTTGAAAAAAATTCACTAATAATAATAGTACTTATTACCTTGACATAAGTCTCATATACTTCCGTGAAAAAGTTTTTTATACCATCCTCATTTTTAACATCATGCAGCATCAGAAAGCGCATTCCTGGAACATTTATTAAGGATCATTTCACTTACATTTCAAAATTACCTTTAGCCAAACTTACAAAAAAATTCAACAACCAATATATATATAGTTTTTAGGGCCCGTGATTTACCACAGTCAGAGGAATTTCACGATGCCACATGATAATTAAGGGTGCTGCAGCAAAAAATATCAAATCTGAACACATCGTACCAGTAATTTTCTATATAGAAGGAGTGTCTATAAGATAAGAAAAAAGAAACGGTAAACTTTATCATAATCAAACTTTTAACCAACATCACGTCCTTTATGTGTCAAAATTAATAAACCTTTTTTCATAACTGCGCCTGCAACAAAATAAAAGTATTCAAATTGATATAAAATTGTGGAAAACTATGCATGAATGTATACTGGTAGTGGTAGACACTATATTCGCTAGCAATAGAAAAAGTACAAGTTTACAGTTTTACAGTGCCGTTATCTTCCACAATAAATAAATATTCTCTTTAGGAAAATTATTTGATTGTTAAAATCAATATTAGTTAGTATTAGGCTGCAAAATGTGTGGCTGTGGACATTTTGATAAATTTATCTGAATATGAGTGACTGGTTCACTAGAAGGAATTTTAAAAAATTGCTTTTTTTTTGTTTTGATTAAGAACTAGTCTTATACTTATACTAATAACATGAAGCTCTGCCTTTCAAAAAAGCTTACAGTGCAATTTAAGTTTTTGGACATCAGTAAATCATTGGCTCTAATAACCTATAAATACATATTTATATAACATGTATAACCTACTGTTTTTCAGTACTCATAGAACATAGAATTTATTTCAATGATGTCAAGGCACACATCAAACCTTGGAAAAATTAAGGGTACCCATACTATTGACTAAAATTATATCATTTACCATGATCTTAAATTGACTGCCCTCTAACAAAGCCTCTTAAAATTGTGTTAATAATCATAATTAAAAAAAACAAAAACAAGGAGGATCATTACTATCATAGCAGAAAAGATAATATTAAATCTTAATGAAAATCATTTAAGTGGTGACACTAGAGCACTGATGTTAAAGGATACGTCCAGCTGTGACAAAAGCTGAAACAAACCACTCATTGAATTTGTCCACTATCTTAAGATACATGTTGTTGGTAGACCACATTTGCTCATCAACAAGGTCAAGGGCAGCATGTGCAATGAACTGATTCAAGTGCCTATGGTCATCCTTCTAAATAGTAAACAAAAGTAATATTATGTTTAAGATCAATTTAGCAATTATTAAATAAAATGTTAACATAAATTTCAATTGTGAATGTAAAAAACACAACAAAAAAAAACAACCTTGTCCATGGGCTTGTTGGGAGGAGAAAACTCCATTTCATAAACTGGATTATCATGGTGTCCAACTACGACAAAATAGTAATTACCAGCCATTTGTTTAAATCATCAAACCTGGGAAAAAGATAATGATTTTATTACTGATATTTCTATCTTGTAAAATGACTTTTTTAAATTTGATTTACTAAAAATGTGAAATAAAAAAATGAGTGAAAGTTCTTATTTATTGTGAAATAACCAGTTTATGAAAACTACTTCACTATGAAGTATCAGACCTCACAAGTATTTCTTTCTAAAAGAAATAAAAGATTTTTGTGTTACAATAAAAATGAGTGTCTCATGTCACTGTTGTACACATTCTTCTAAAAGCCAGAGATGTAGATGTAAGAAACTAGTAACTAAATCATTCCATCATTAAAATAAATTAAGATTGACACAGCTAGGCTACCGTACTTAAAAAATATCAACTTTCATGAATGCATTTTTTGTGTGGACATTTATTTTTATATCCTCTACTCTCTAGATGGATGGTATTGGTATCAAATTTAAATATCTCCTACCAAGCCCAATCCATATGTGTTGGATATTGGAATGACCCTTAGATATAAGGGTTAGGCCATGAATACTAAATAAGTGGCCATGGACTAAATGGTTTGCATTCATGAAGAATGAGGTGGAATAACTGGAAGTAAAGATTTTTTTTTTTTAAATTAACATAATTCCAAGGAAATGGCAGCATAATGGAGTCTATAGTGCATATACCCCGGTACTATAAACCTGGACAGATGTACCATGTTAAATAGGGGTAGCAATCATCTAGGAGAGAAAACAGAAAGATAAACAACTGCTGCTTTGCAGTCAATCTTGGATGATCAAAGAAAGCACACACAGAAAGAGAAGTAGGCTTATGTTGTAGTCAAGTGACCATCAACACAAAATATTTTGACAGCAAACCTCAAATCGATGGAGGAAAACAAAATAATATAAAAATACATTGTTTGAATGTTCTGCTAATTAAAATGAATAGGCGTATGTTATATGTGTCAGTTGGTAGATATGTCTAAAACCAGAAACCAGTATCATCCTAATGCCTTTTTAATCTGTCAGGAGCATTCAAAAAAGTCACAGTATTGTAATCAACAGTGAATTGTAATGAACAACAGTAGGCCCTAATGCCAATCACTCTAATAAGAATAACTAATTTAATGCGTTTATTTTTTATATATATTTTAAACATCATAATTATTCATCATGATTGAATTGATTTTATTTTTACAGTACACAATTACAAAGGAACGGAACTAACTACTACTCCTGCTCCTGACTAGTGTCTGTTCTGTAAACTGTAGTATGGCACTCAGAATTGTTTAAGACAATCAGTGTGCGTTGACTGTAAATGTAGCTGATCAACTCAGTCTAAGTCTATGACTCTATGATCTATGATTATGTTATTTATTATAATTTATTTAATAATATGTAGTAGTTAGTAGTAGTACCAGTAATAGTAAGTAATGGCACTGGCTTTACACTTATTCAAATCTTTATTTTTAATGATAATGCATGTCGTCAAGAACACAATATTTTACACAACACAGGGCCACAACCCACAGTGGCAGCCACACAGAGTAACTTGAGTAACTCTGAGTAACAGTACAAGTACAGTAAAGTGTAAAGTACAGTGTAAAGCAGCTGAGACTCTGAGTAGCCTAATAAGTTAACTAATAACCTAATATTAATAATTATTAATCATTAAATGAGTATAGTCATAGTAGTATACTATAGGCGTATACTCTGTATAGCCACCGTATAGCTATAGGGTCTATAGTATAGGCATAGGCCTATATTAAATTGTAATTAATTATTATTATTAATGCAAAGGTATTACCGGTACTTATACTTTTTTTGTTGACGCGAAATTGTTATCTTAACTTATCTTATTATTAATTATTATACATTACAGTTTAATCCTTTTTACGAAATGATTACAGTAGGCGCTCCTTCTATTATTTATTATCTATTATATAATTATATTCTATAGTATAGGCATAAAGAAGATTATTGCGTCCTACGCTCATCCGTGGTCCGAGTTTAGTCTTGCATTTTTATTAAATGTTTTAAAGCAATGTAAATGTAAGAATTGTAAGTCGTTGGAATCTTGGATACAATACTGAAAAAGTATTGAAATACAGTAAAAAATAAGACTAGTCTAGATTTCTTATAATGTTTATTATTGTATAATCAAATAAACCGTCACTTTTAACTATCTCATCTCAATCCACCCTCCGGGTACTATTTCTTTTTTAACCATGAAAACAAACATATCTATTAATTTATAATTTTCACCGCATTCAACTATTTATAATTAGAAAATTAATGAACATTAAAAATAATTAGTATTGTTAAGATAAGAAATAAACATATAGTGTAATAGTTCTAGAGTCTAGAGCTACCCAGTAGCCTAGTCATTGATTTCATTCATTAAAAAAATACTATTATTATTATTGTCACCAGACCCACCACTGATCTATAAATTATAGGTCAGTGAGAGAAACGGAATAATAAGGCTGACCTGCCTACTCAGAATTTCAAAAATTCGTTTTAAAAAATATATTAAAAATCTGGGACCGATGGCAAATTATAAATAAAATAGCTAGATATAATATGTTATTTCAAGATTTACCTTAGTTAACATTTAACATGCTTTAGACCCCTACTGTCTTACTTATAGGTTGGGTCAGTTAATGCTACATTTATTAGATTTTTTAATAGGCCTATTTGTTCTAGCTATATCATCAGTTAGCTTTTTCGTCTCCTAGCCTTGAGTAGTCCGTGTTCTTAGTTGTATGTTTAAAGCGCTCTGAACGTACATTGTTTGTTATTAATATTTTATGTCATCAGTGGCGTACATTTAGGCATGTTCCACATGTTCCATTGGAACAGGGGCCCCCACACATCCAAAAAAGAATTTTTGGTTGAATATGTAAAATAAAATCATTTATCCCCTTTAATTAATCCAACCAAGCTAAGCTCTACATAAAATTTATAATTTTACAGAATCTAAAATGAGTCAATTAACGTCAATTTTCTGAGGTAGGCCCTATAATATGGAAGGCAGGGGCGATGTGACGAGGGGCCCCCACATAAATTTGTGAACAGGGTCCTCACAATCCTAAATACGGCCCTGTATGTCATAGTCATATAACTCCATCACAATGTTAAGACATATAGATCTATATATCTATATGTTCCACAAGGACCAAAAACAGGGGGAATGGGGGTGCATAAACCTTTCTGGGCCTGCGTGCAAAAACATTTTGAGAACACATTCTAAAGTCTAAAGAACCAGATAACAATTACAAAAATTCACTCAAGTGGCAAAAACACCCTAGAGTAGGCTATAATATGATTAGGAAAAATACATCTATTCATATTTAAAATAACATTGAAATAACAGGACAAAGGGCCTTTATAATATGTAGTTTTTTTTCTGCACTTTTCTTGAACTGGCAGCCTACTCCCATCTCTAACTTTTTCCTTCTTTTTCTCCAATGTTTTCCAATTCAACTCTAAGTGATTGACTCCTGCTTCCAAATATATAGCCTATAGGGATAGAGCATTTTAAGCCCCCGTCACAGTTATATGTCTACAATAAATACAAGAGGTGATTTCGCGTGGTACTACAGTGGTAGACAAAAAAATAGTATCGTGCCGAGTTTGGTATGCCTCTGGGGATATATCTATAATATAGCCTATCGACCTTTTTTTTTAAAAAAAAATTGTCCACAAAAATTGCTAGATTAACTTTTGACGATGCCCATATTTTTTTTTATAAATTATACGTAACATCATACCGAGGCATGCGCGATTATGGCGAAATACCGTAGACTACTTAATGCCCGTGTGATAATTTGGCTTTATCTAAATTAAATCTAGTACCAGGTGACCGATCATTCGATCGGTAATAAAGAGCAGGCGCTTGTACCTTAACATCATGTGTATGTAAAACAACAGTGCATACATTTTAAAAATACTTCTTTACCAGACCCATAAATTGTATTTGTCTTTTTTCTTTTTTCTACTATGAATAACATGGGCTTTAAATTCTAACAGTCGAAGCAGATTTTTATTTGTGCAGTCTAATATCTAGATTTTGACCGATAACCCCCCCCCCCCCAAAAAAAAAAAAAAAAAAAAAACAAAAAAAAAAAAAAACAACAACAGCTTAATCTTATTTTAAACCAAAAAAACATGAAGGCTAGAAATGTCAGTTTTAAATCCAACAGAAATATATGTCATTTATGTCATTAAATCGCCAGGCTACAACGAATACATAAAAGTACTGCGCGTTTGTTTATGTGCAAGTCTAAAAGAGACTCGGGAACTGCCCTTCTAAGCTCGCTCCAGAATTGAGTATAAAGTGGCGCTACTTTGCCATCAGTGCATTTTTAAATACGAGTTTCCGTCCTATCTCAAGGCACTAATCAGACCTTATGTCCCGCAAAGAACACTTTGTTCTACAAACTCATCGCTTCTGGAAGAGCCCCGTTTCTCTCTGACGACCGTTGGCCTTAGAGCCTTCTCAGTATCCGGTCCGAAAGTGTGGAATCAACTTCCCATTCAACTGAGGCGAACAAGCTCTACGGTTACTTTCAAAAAGAACTTAAAAACTCATTATTTCAATATTTACCTTCGATAACATTTAACATGCTTTAGAAACTTACTGTCTTATTTATGGGTTGGGTCGGTTAATGCTACATTTATTTGTTTTGTCTTGTTTTTTATCATCAATTTAGCTCTGTCACCTGGCCTAGTGTAATATCCGTATTCTTAGTTGTATGTTAAACGCGCTCTGAGCTTACATTATGTTTGTTGGCAGCGCTTTACAAATATTATTATTATTATTATTTAAAAGACTGAAAATGAAAAGTTTAAATTTAAAATATCGTGAATTACGTTACAATTTTTAGTTCTTCTACCCCTTCCCCTATTGGTGTACGCTCGTTTGAATCTGTGGCGCCTTCACTGTGGAACGGCTTACCTGAGACACTGAAAAACTCTGTGTCAAAAAAGGCATTCAAGAAGAATTTGAAGACTTTTCTTTTCAACTAAATTGATCAAATACACATCCATCAGCAAAAAACTTGTTTGAAACTATTTTAAAATGTTATTGTCGTTTCGTGCGTCCATCGGCCGAAACCTTGTTTAAAACTATTTTAGAGCGTTATTGTCGTTTCGATTTTGTGAGCGCGCCGAGCATGCTTTTATTAGTATGGAGTGAGGCGCTATATAAATGACCAATTAATTAATTAATTATTTAACTTAAACAACTGTCAAACTTTCCTATAAAATTATGTCAATTTTTTCAAATCCCTCCGTCAACCCATTCAAGCTAACAATGAGTTACGGCCGGCAAATATGTTTGATAGGAATTAAAAAGGTCTACGAATAAATGTAAATCGGGTAAAAAAAATAGGCATTGTCTAACTGGAGAATCGAACCCGCTCGCACGCACAGCAGTCCTCTACGTTACCAACTTAGCTAGAGAAGGCACATGTCAGATGTGAAAAGCTATTAGACAGTATATAGGACTAGGCCTAAAAAAGTCAGTGACACAATAGGGATCCGTGGGGACACAAACACGATCTTTTTATATATAGAGATTTTCAATGTTTTCAATGTATTATTCCAAACATTGTTTTACGAAAAAAGTAAAAAAATATAGTTTGGTGTTAACATTATTTAATATCCTCCATTTGTGTTACTATTTATAATAAACTATCGCGGTAAAATATAATATTGATTAATTAAAACAATGGTATGATAAACATTTTTTTTTTTAATTTTGAGCATTAAACTTAAATACTAAATAATTAAAGGTAAAATTATGTTATTCATTGAAAAGACTGCAAATGAAAAGATCATAATATATGTAGGCTTCGTTAGATAATGTGTTTAATTTCTCCCCCCCCCCCCCCCCGCCCCTCAATAAAACTAACAGTATATTACACTTCTGACTATTGTTATAAGGAAAATACGAATATACTGAATTTACATCTTTTCTAGTTTACCAGATTTCGAATTGACAATGTTAACATATTCTAATATATCTTACTTTGGTAGGCCTTTATAAGCAAATCATACACATTTTTAATGAAACATTAATTGAATTTTTAAAAAAGTGAATACTAAAACAGTGTTTATTATTTACAGTGTAGAGTATACTGCTACGTTGTATGCTATATACAGCGTAGTGTATACTGCTACAGTGAACACTATATACAGTGCAGTGTAATCTGCTACAGTGTACACTATATACAGCTATTCATTGTTTAAACACAAAAAAAGTTTTAGAGGTGGTTTTTTTTCAAAAAATGTCAGATAAAAGAAAGTTACAAATAGACCTTTAGTTTGGTGAAAGTTCTTCTAATTCTGTTATTATTTAAACGGCAAACTATTATCTGACTATTAGATAATTCGTAAATATGTATTTGTTTTCTTTTTTTTTTAATTTAATCTAAAATATATTGAAGTTTAATCTAAAATATATTGGTAGACGTTCAAATCTAAATAAGCCGCGAGGGCCGCATACTATCATTTGTCCGCCCGCGCGTTACCCACTGGCTGTAGTTTGGACACCCCTGCATTACATAAATTACACTTGGTCTTGCTTTAAATTATTTCTATCATCGGTGCGCAACAGTAGTTTAAACAAGAAATTAAACTTCTTTCTGCTGTAGTAAGCCTACGGGTATTCCCGAAACGTCATAACTGCGACGCAACAAAACACCGCTCTTGAAAGCCGCACTACATGTGGGTCGAGCAAGGGCATGTTTTCACGGCCAAAATCAATATCTACGATAAATCTAATGTGTATTTTTGTTTAACGTCCATTTCCGATTTTTATTTGTGGGGCCGAAAATCTGTAGATTTTTTTTTAGGTGAAACAAGTAGTGCATTAAAACATGAAGATAATCGTTAGAGCGCTTTTGAAGAAAATTTCCAGACATATATACACATATATATATATATATATATATATATATATACATACATACAATTTTAACTCGTATTATAGTATAGATCTAAATTAAATCTATATAGGGCCTACTAGGCCTATATGTCTCTATGATCTTGTAACTTGCAAACTTTTATTTTGTTTTTAATAAATTATTAAAAGAAAAAGTTAAAATATAAATAATAAAAAAACATGCATTAAATGTTTTTTTAAGCGTATATAATCTTCTTCTTCTGTTTCTATCACCTAAGACAGTAGCCTAACTGAGTAAGGATTAATTATTGAAAGTCACTGATCAGTGAGGGGTCTAAGTGCTAAGCAAAGTGTGGTTTTCTATTTGGAAGTTAAAAAACAACAACTATTCTTTGGATTTTGGATCACTCCGCGAGTCCGTCAGCGTAAAAAAAATGGCTCGTATTAAGTTGACGGTGCTCAGTTCTTGAAGTTTACCCGGTGCCAAGAATAAAGCTTTACATAATTATTTATAAACGTAGTTGATATACATTTTCAGGTACACATGCAATGCATTTTACTATTTGTTGTACACAATACATTATAGGATTGTGTATTTTTTTCGTTTCGAAGGATTTACATGTTCATGCCTGTCAATACAGACTTTTTTTTTATAGGCCTACGGCCTACATAACAAGTGACTTCCATACTATAAACCTGTTTCTGGCTACATTTTAATTAGCCTAGATGTAGAGATGTTTTGTTTTAATACATCAAATACTTTTCTATACGCATAGTCTTCTTACTTTACATTTGTGAGCGATGGTAAGCTTATTCTAAATTTCAGATGTCGATAAGATAAGGCACAGTGCCGCACAGGTACGCTTCGGCATTACAATTACAGTCTATTTTTTTTATTTTATTAATTATCATATTATCATTATAAATCAAGAATGATCACTGATCCTGATCAGATCATTATTCATTATATATCAATTATATATGATATTATTATTAATAATAGACTAGGCCTATACTACTATCCTATGACTATACTAATACTATTAGTAGTATTAGTAATGGATTTATAGAGTCATAGGTCATAGTCAAGTCTTAGACCACACCACTTCACTTCATACTATGATACTAGACTTGGACTGAGAAGAAAAATAGCATTACTTTTTTCCTTATCATTTTATTACTATTAGTATTACACAACCTCCCAAGATAAAAGTGACAAGTGTGAATAAAATTAACTCAGTCATGATACACAGCTTAATTAATATTATTGGGCTATAACTTTACTTATTTAGTGTATTATAAATTATAATAGTATTAGTTACTATTATTAGGGCCTAGTGAATTAGTGATGCCAAAACCAAAACACTAAAAAAAACAATCTCAAACAAAAAAATTATTTATTTGATGTGCAGTTGTGAGTTGGCTGGACATTTGGATCCAAATCACTTTTTGCCATACACATACTTTCCAAATAAAAATTATACACAACAAATTAACTGATCAAAGTTAAAAAAAAACAACTAACATTTAGTTAGGTATGAAAGATGGTTAGATTGTTAGATTTTTTGTAAATATCAATTCAGTTTGTTTTGGTATGAAAGACAGATCAAAGTTAAAATGTGTCTATTTGGTTTTAAAGATAATTAGTTCAATGTTAAAAATATCAATTCAATATTATCAATCAAAGTTTTACAAATGTCAATTCATCTTGATTTGGTAGAGTTTGAAGGAGAATCTGTTGAATAAAAAGTTAAAAAGCCTACTTTTCATGTTGAACAACACACCCTTTATTTAGCTGAGAATCCTTCTTTGTGACATTTCAAAAAGGAATTTTGATTAGTATCTGGAATTTTAGGGAGATGGGCAGCTTGATGATTACAAAGACATGGACTAGGCACAGGGACTCTTTATGACTCTCACATATTTTTCAATATTGACTTCATCAGATGTTTTGCTTTTATCGAGTTTTGGACTAGATGATATAGATTTTGAACATTTAGTTAAGGATTTAATACTGGCTTCTTTTATTCAATCATTAAAGTCTAAGTAAGCATCCTTCCTTTGGATGAATGTGATCTTTTTTTTTTCTGGCATATTTTTTTATTAAAATTTTTATGATTATTGCTAATAATTAAAAACGCTTATAAAAATTGTATTATAAGACATTTGATAAAAATGTTTTGACTTATTTACTATAATAAACACAACTAAGAAGTAGATTGTTGTCTATAAATTATGTAATTTTGTGTTTAGATGGCCTCAGGAGGCTACCAGCCTAATAAACAAGGCAAATCTGAGCCAAAGAGAAGGTCAAATTGGCAGCGATCAATGAGCTCAGATAGAGATGACGCACAGAGTTTAAACAGCCTCCCAACTAGTGATATTCGTATAAACAATTGGGTAAGTAATTATAAGTAATAAAGTATGGATAAGGATTATAGTAGTATATTTATTTCTACAGCATTCAGAACTTGTTGGTTGTTTTTTTTTGTCACTGTCACACAATTGACTAATGCTTCTGGGAAACAACTCAAAAACAATTATAGCAGATTTATCAGGATTTGTAGTTCTGTTCTTATAAATTACTGAGCAGTATGTGCTACATCGAGAAACAGCATATCTTAGAATGCTAATTCTAAGGCTGCCTTACTTGTAACATAATTCATTATATTTTTTCTTTTGCTGTTAAGGATCTTTCTGATTTGCGTCCCACCAACCTTGGGGTAGACTCTAAACGTCGCAAGAAGTCTAAAGGCAACCCAGAGAGAGAAAGAGAGCAGTCTTTGTCCTTGGACGACCCTTTTCATGAGAAGAAACACACACCCACGTCTTACTCTAGAACCAAGGTCACATCCAACACACCCACATCACAGAGGGTGGCATTAGAAAATTTAAGACAACACATGACATTTAGTGATTTGGATGATGTGAGTACTTTTCTTTAATGTTTTTTTTTATTACAAACATTAAATAACATTAATTTGTAATTTAAAAATTTTTGATAGAAATTAAAATGTAAATAATTTAAAGTGGAACAGTCCAAAGTTTATTAATGCATGAACATTAATAAACATAGAAATACTTTTTTTTTTAACTTACATATTTGACTTTAGATTTTGTATACTGTACATTGAATTTTTTGCAATTTGCTCGTTCTATGTTTTTAAAAAAAATATTATTCTCTATTTTCATATTAAAGTCTATCAGGATTGATTTGTTAACATTTTTGTTTTTAAATTTGCCATTGTATGAAATGATGCTTTTAGTCTACAAGCATTCAAATGTACATATCTCTTCACTTTAAAGCAAGTTAGTACAGATGGTGAGCGAAACAACGAGCGACAGTTATCTCAGGGGAGACGACTGCTCCAGAGCGCATCTATTAACCGGGCCGATACTGGAAGCGACCCTAGAGAACAGAGAAAAAGACGCGTAAATCAAAACAACAACATGGATTATTCTTCCCAAGAGCCAGGTGTAAGTTCTTTTAGTACAAGCTATAAATTTTGCTCATTTCCCAGATTCTGTATTTTTGCACAAATTCTCAATTTTGTTTCATTTCATAGCCTGATAGTAATGAAATAGCCGCCAGATTGATGCAGATCAGAGAATTCATGAAACAGGCACGATCTATGCTGGACAGCATTGAGAAACTAGGAGACAGAGTAAGTTTAAATGACATGCGGACGGCTATTGAAGATACAAAATAAATTATTTACTTTGGTATTAATACTTGTAGAGCTCATGAGTAATAATTGCACTTGTTTGGTCAGAAAAAAGCAGAAGATGTTGAAAAAGTACGCAGACTGATCAGAAATCTACAAGAGCAGGAGCTGGGGTACAGAAGCCTGTTACAAAACAGTCTGGTAATTACTGATATTTTACAGCTTCTGTTGTTATTTAAAAATTGCATGTGAGTTTTAATTGAATAGGGTATTGTAAAATGAAAATGACAGTGTTCGCTGCTTTTGTAAATGAGATTAAGATTGTTATGCTAATAAAATCATGTAATAAGAAATCCCATTGTTTTGAGCTTTTTTTTATATTTCTCTGTTTCTGTCAAGACACCTAGAGAAGAGAATAGCAATGGCGCCTCCAGGGGAGACAACGATGGGGTGATTAAAGAGGAAGGAAAAGATGACTCTGATGATGATACCTCTGTAGACCTTGATGTCAAGTCAGAGAACTCTGACACCAGTGTAAGATTTTTTTTTTAAATTTAAAGGCATATGATAAGGAAGAACCTTTTTTTTGTACATTTTTAGATGCAACACTCAAATTTGTATATAAAATGTTTCAATTGATTGACTTCATTAAAATTAAAATGCTTGTGTGTTGTAAATTTCAATAAAAATTTAAGGGGGATATGATTAAATGCTACAATAACTGCTAATCATTAAATGTAAATTAGAAATTTATTCTAGTAAAAAATAAAACCAAGCTACTTATAAATTTTTTCCTCAATCCATGGTAGGAATTCCTATTTACTTGAATATTTTATGGAAAACTTTTCAATTACAATGGGGCTTTTTATGAGTAGACCTTTTGTTAACTTGACTTTCAGGAGAACTCACAAGATTCGAGACCACGTATAGAGAGTAAATTAGGCATTGAAGAGGAAGATCTTGGAGAGGAGTACGATGTGGCAGCTGGAAATGATGACCCGTACTCAGAGCCTATCAGGCAGCTGCTTGGTGTGGGCTCTGGAAACTCTAATGCCAACAGAACTATTGAGAATGACAATGTCAGACATGAGCAGTTCCCTTTACCCTCATTACCAATACAGGAAGTAAGATTTTTTTTTAATTGATTGCCGGCCATGGGTTTATTACATCTTTCTAGGTTGTGAATTTTTGGTGATAAGTTATTATAAATATAAAATTGTGTGTTTACATGCACATTTTGGAGAAAGTGATTCTTGAAAACTCTGGTGGGAAGTGCAAGTATTAAAATAATATTATGCTACTGATTCTAATTGTACATCAATGCTTTGCAAAATAATTTTTTTTTCCATAGACTGAGGACGGTACAAGAGGACCTTCAGAAGTGGTTCTAGATGAACCAACACCACAACACCAGGAACTGTTGCGTATCCTCAGGGAAAAACAGCAGCAGGTCTGTGCTTATGCTAAAGCAATGCATCTAAGCTGTTGTGGGGGCATAAAAGTCATTAGGAAAGTTGTCCCTAAAACATAGCTGCCAACCCTCCCCTCCCGTTTTTTCCTGGATTCTCCAGTTTTCTATATTCTCACCAGGAATTAACTTTATTACATAGCTGCCAACCCTCCGTTTATTCCTAGATTCTCCAGTTTTTTATATTCTCACCAGGAAATAACTTTATTACAGGGTTCGTACGGTGTCTGGAAAGTCTGGAATATGTCTGGAATTTAAACACAAGCATTTCAGACTTAAAAATATCTGGAAAATCTGTACTTTTTCACCAAAACCCCCAAAAAGTCTTAAATATGTCTGGAATCCTAAAATTGCTACAATCATCTTCATTGCCCTTTCAGACATGCCTACCGTTCCGCTTTTGGCGAATTTGTTCCGCTTTTTAAAATAAAAAAACACATTTTGTTCCGCTTTTTACTAGTTTAGTTATGCCAAATTGGAAAGTTTGGGTTTTTCCTATGTTGAAATATAGTCGGTGTCTAGGTTGATAAAACAAAGGCACATATAAGGTCACATTGCTATAATTATCATTACTTGGGTTTTCTGGGTTTATTAAAAGAGATATTCTGGTATTTTCTAACGTTTTTTGCGGTATTAAGCGTGTTTAGCAATAAACCTTTTTTTTCCTTTAGGCCTTTTTAGGCCTACTGTATTGGTAAGATTGTGAAAATGTCTAATTGTCCTGCCTCATAAAGTTTAAACCTGACTTGTTCAAACTGTAAAAAAACGAATTCAGTTTTAAAGGAAGGAATATTCAGAGAAGTTTATTCAGCAAAGAAAAACTGTAAATTTAATGTTCTTCGTAGGTCGTAAACCTACTAGACTACTAGATCTAGATCCATTGGTTGTGAATTGTCTTAAAACGTAGGTAAATAGATATCTATAGGATTAGGTATGTTCCTCTCTTTTTTTTTTTTTTTTTTTAAAGATTGTTAGTCTAGATAAAGAGTGTTCTACTTTTTTGTTAAAAAATCCTCTTTTTCATCAAGATTGTTCCTCTTTTGAGTACTTGACTTAGGGGTTGGCATGTCTGCCCTTCACCCCAGCTGGGTCCCTCTGACCTAAGCCTTTCTAGTTGGTTGGTTGTAGGCAGTACCCTCACATAGGGGCGGGCAGAGTGGGGCTTATGCCCAAGAGGGACACTTCTGGGGGGGGGGGGGGGGCAAATGTAGTCTAAATATGGCAAATATAGAACTAAACAAGCAGTTATAGTATGCAAGGGGGCGGCGCTGAAACTTTTGCCCTGGGGCGCTACATAAGCTTGTAAAGTAATGTAAAGGCTCTGCTTGTAGCCTACTTGACTTTCAAAACTGGATTTCGGTTTGTTGGTTGCAAGGTAATCATGACTTCAAGTAGTTCACCTTTTTTTTTACAATTATTGTTTTTCGGAAATTAGATTAAGCTTTTAGTTTAGGGTGAAATTGTATGCATAAGCTCAGAATTAACCTACTATAATCTCTCCCCCCCCCCACACACACACACACTATTTACTCCTCTCTACCTAGATATAACTCACTGCTGTGTGGTTGTATTATTATAGACAAATTTTAGTAGGCTTAATGATCCTAATGATTGGAAAGTAATAGAATTAGATTATCTATTTTCATCATTAAATCTTTTATTTAAAATAATAATAATAATTCATATTTATAATTAATTATCATCGTAGTCTATAATTATAATTTTTAAAAATTGTCTGGAAAATGTCTGGAATTTGATTTTCCAAAAAGAGTATGAACCCTGTTATTACATATCTGCCAACCCTCCCGTTTAATCCTGATTTGCGAGGCTAAATATTTTTCTGCTCCGGATTCGCGAGACTTAATTTACTTTGGTTCCGGATACGTGGATTAACCAAAAAAATATATGGTTCCAAAATCGCGGTACGAAACCCGGTTCGGTAAGAGTCGGATCCGCTATAAATAGACTTCATAAGTTTACTTAGACCTAGTAGGCCTACTGTAAACCATACCTAGATAGGCCTACAGTATTAGCCTATAATTTTTAAGTTCACAAAAATGGACGGAAAATAATGTAGGCTACCTACATTTTTCAGCCGCCTAGATTTTTATCGTCCTATCAGTAATTGGTAATTCCTGACTCGGTGACGTTTCACACCCGCGTGTAGGCTATTAGGCTAGGCCTAACAATATAATATGAAAGGTTGTCTTTTGAATGGAAAGATTAAAACTGTTTTTTTTTTCTCCATTAAAAATGTGTTTTTTATCAGCCAGTTAAAATGAAGGCGACGAAATATGAATAAATTAATCTATTGGAGCAATGTCACAGTTAGGACTACTGTTTAATATATAGGGCTTACATTGCCGTTATATTTATTAGGACTAATGAATGGAGTTAAACAGTCGGTGTAGTGTGTAGAACTAGTAATTGCAGGACTGCATTAAATTGTATGGCGGCTCAGCGACCTCTTATCAAGTGTCCTGAATTACGGCCATCGTAATTGTAAAAGACAAATAAATTAGTTTGCTTGGAACGGTTTCAGACTTAATTAAAAAAAGAAAAAGCTAGATCTAGTTTCATACAAGTCAGCTAAATAAGCTTAGGCCTATTAGAAATCTTGTGTTGGTGGAAATCCCCTTTTTTTCTGACAAAATAGATTCTAGAAGTTTTAAAAACATTTTTCTTTTATGCCGGCGCATATTTTGTTCTAACAATATCGGACATAATAAAAAAGAAAACTATAAAATAAAATAATAATGTTGGTTTTAAATTAATTTTCAAACGAATTTCCTCATTTTCATAATATGTCATATACGTCATACGTCATATCACTGAACTATATCATGGATGCCAGTTTTCCGGCTAAAGCCGGATTTCAGGCTTTTAGAAAATCTCCGGCTAGCCTGGCTACACCACTATTTGCATTACATAATTAGTTAGGCTAAATTAAAAAAAAAAATTATGATTTGTGTCACTATACGTATTGTCGCACGTTCAAGCTTGCATATTAGTTTTTGGAGAGAAAAATTTTAAGGCTTTTTTTACTAGGTCTGCTGGCATCCCTGCTATATAAAAAAATGTGTATTAATCCTTAAGTTTTTATTTTTTCCCCCTATTCAGTTATTAGGCATTTGAAGTTACAGACTAGATTCAATAGTTTACTAGTTAACATGTTATTCTTAATTAACTAAAGTTTCATATGCCTAAGAGTTAAAGTTACTAGGATTAGGATACAATATTTAAATTACATACTTACCTAGACCTCAAACTATAAGCTTTAATAAAATATATAGATTTATAGGCCTATATCTAATGTAAAAATGTATCATAAAAGAAAAATAAAAGCAGAATCCTCTTCATCATTGTATATATTGAAATATTGTTCAGTGACTTTTGCATATGTATGACATAGGCTGGGATTGGTTGAGTTGTCAAAAAATCTTTATTTCTTTCTTTTTAATTCTAGTTTTCAAATGTATGTTTATGAAGGTAAATTTATGTTTAACTGAACTGGTACAGACCAATATCTTAAAAAAAAATATGATTAAAGATGAATTTTCTGTGGTCTGAAAAATAATTAAATTTGACCTTTAAAATGCACCAGAAAGCACCATTTTTAATCCAACTCCAAAAAAAATTACGGGGGAGCATGCCCCCCAGACCCCCTAGCGGTCTAGGCGCTTTGCGACGTCAATTTATGCGCTTCGCGAAAAAAAAAATCAGTTTTTCCCATCAGGAAAGTTGGCAGCTATGCTGAAATGTAACAAGAATGTAATGGTTAAGATAACTTGTAAAATCCCTACATTTTCTGATTTATTTAGCTCCAGGCTTTAATGAGCCGTCAGGAAGAACTGAATCTGAAGCGTAGGGAAACTGAAAGGAAACTTTTTGAGGCCCAGGCCAGAGATAACAAAGGTAATCAGAGTACTGTTTTGAATTATTTTTATTTTTCACAAAAAGTTGGCCATATAACCGATTGGCTAACTTTATTCATTGTTAATAACGTTTTTAAAGTAGATATTATTATTTTATGATAGGTATTCAAGTAAGACTCTTACATTTTAAACTAAAGTCTATGTAAATAAATATATATTTGTTTAAATTAATTAAAATTAACTTTTTTTAAAATTAAGCTTTAAATTTTAGATTTTTTTGTGATAAAATTACTTGTGAAAAAAACATTTTCAGGTAAGAAGTGGTTATTAAATTCAGAGTGTTCTAACCAACCATAGAAATATAGTTTATGGAAATATATGTTTTACCTTGCAGCTAGATCAGCACTGGCTGCTGTGAGCACTGGCCGCCAGTTAGTGGAGTCTAGACTCGCCCTAACAAGAGAGGCCCAGGCTGCGCTAGCTGATGTTGATTGGGCGTCCCGGGGAGAAGATGAATCGGAAGGGAAGGAAGCATCAGGAGAAGAAAGCAGAGTATTGAAGTCTAACATTGTTGGCTATCCAGTGTCAGATGATGAAGATAACTCTAAAGTACAGGAAGTAGAAACTTTACCTAATGAGCTCTTGGAACTGAAAAGACAACTGCATTATCTTAAAAATGAATTTTCACAAGTTAGTAACATTGCAAACAATTATGTTTTGTATCAAATAAATTTGTGGTCAAATGAAACCTGTGGTCAAATGAAACCTGTGGTCAAATGAGTGTTCAGTGTGAACACTGAATGTGTAGATTTCAGGGGCAGGTGTTGCTTGTATAAAAGAATAAAAAGGATGCCAGTATGTTAGTTATTGCATGTTAGTTATTGCAATAGCAGTACTTATACTTTTGTTATAACATGTAAATAAATATAATTATTCTACTGTCTACAGTTTGAACTTTAAGCTAAACTTTTTCATTGTTAACCAAATTTTAGTAACACTCTATTATCCTTTTTTCTTCTTTTTCACTACAAATATTTCCTTAATGTTTGTTTTACTAGGCAAGTGAAGCACCAAAAAATGTTGAATCTGACTTACTGAGTGTTCCGGAGGGTCAGCAGCAGTTGCAGAATAAGCTCCGTGAGCTGCAAGAAAAGAAGTCTCGCATGGACACCCTCTTACACGAGCTTCAGATGTTGCAGTCACAGCCTTTAGATAATTTAAGGAACAATGGTAACCCTTGTTAGGAAAAGAACACATTTTTTTAAAATATATTATTACATTTTAAAGGATGAAATATAAACATTGTTTTTAACTGACATTTGTAATTTAAAAATAGAATCTCAGCATCCTCCAGCTTCCCAGCCCGCTCCAAGTCTGGTTGCCTCTAACATACCGGCACCTCGCCAACAGCCCAGTTCTCAGACGTCCCTAAGGAGTCCAGCGCCTGTGAATTTACGAGGCTGGGTTAATGAAATGCCCCCGCTGGCGTCGGCTGCTGCGGAAGGGGGAAACTATACCCAGACAGGAAAAGACATGGAGGTTGACCCTGGGACCACACAGCAAGAACTGGTTACGGAGGTGCATGAAAAACTAAGGTATGGTTTGATTTTTGGAATTTTGATGAATTCTTCATATTTAAGCATATTTTTTCTAACAGTGTAAAAAAGCTTTTACATTTATAACTCTTCAAATTAATGCTAAAAGAAAAAACATTATATTTACTTTTAAATTTATTTTAAAAAAAATTATTAAAAGAATATAATAAATATTTCTAAGTACACAAAACGCAAAAGTTTCATATTTTATTTAACATTTTCACTACTTTTTTGGAATTTTTTTTTTTCATACAGACGTTTGAAGGAGGTAAGAGGGCAGCTAGATGAGCTCAGAAAGCTAGTGCAGTATTATCAGAGTGAGAATAATGATGCTGATCAGGATGACCAGAGTTCACTTCCAGGATTTAGTGATGCTGGGGAGCCCGCTGCCTCGTGAGTAACTGTTGCCTATGTCGTACCTCTATTCAGACTGTGACTGCCGTTGTTTTTTTGTTTTTTATGACGTAGCTTAACTAACTCACATCTTGCTAAGAACAATGTTGCTAATGTAATTGATGTGACAGTGTTTAGTTTATTTTGAATCTGTAAACAAAACTTCACTTTAACTATTGGTGGGCCTCTGCATTTTTTAAGGGGAAATATGAAATTATTTTATATATTTTCATAAAAGGATTTAAAAGCCTTAGACTTTTGAAAAAAAAACTATGAAATACAACCATTGCTATGTCAACCAATAAATTTTTTCTAAATAATATTCCATATTGGTTATGTGGTTACATTTCAAGAAGTTGTTGTTGGGAAACTTGAAGGAAAAAAAAAATTAAATAGTCGCATACAACCTTAAAAAAAAAAGATAGAAAAAATAACTGTTCAATTGGGATATTTGTACCCATTATGTTGGGGAGTGTATTCAATTGGGATATTTGTACCCATTATGTTGGGGAGTGTATTCAAAAGAAGTTGCTCTTTCATTTAAATCTTGTATTTACAGCAAAGACCAAACTGGGTCAGCAGCTGTAGGAATGAGAAAGGCACAGCAACCTCAACAGCAGCCCCAGCAACAGCAGCAGCAACAACAACTTTTAGAGCTTCTACAACAGAATCGTCAGGCAGCAGAGGGTGGTTTGGCCAGAGCTTCATCATCTTCATTTCAAAACATGGTGCAACTTCTGAACCTTGCAGGTAAGAAAGAAAAAAAACGTTAATGTAAAGTTAACACAACACATCTTATTTACAAAAAAGGAAACCAAAATAATTTTGTTGTTTTGCTGACCAACTTTTTTAAAAATTACAAATATTTTAGTTTAATAAAACAATAAAACATTTTTCTTTCCTAAAAACTGAAAAGGTACAGAACAAGGAGATGAATTGTCTGATGAAGATAATGTATCTGCATCTCAGTCTGATTCTCAGTGGTCACATCTTGGCCCATGGGATGAAGATCCAGAAATTCGGGAAAAAGTCAGGTTAGCCATTTTTTTTATTATTCTCCTTTTTTTAAAAAATTTATATCATTTTAAACAACATGATTATAACTATCAATCTTAAAATAATTTAAGAAGTAGATTAAAAACACAAAACAAAATCAATTAAACAAAAAAGAACTTAGGTATGAAGAAGTTTGCTACCCAAATATTTTATCAGAAAACTGAAAGCTGCTAAAGAGAAACTGCGTCAGTTGCAAGACTTGGTGGCATTTGTCCAGCAGAGTCCTGACACATCTGGCAGAGCTCTGCCAGAGAATCTTGGCGACTTGGCCGCCCTTGTTGAAGGGGATCCTGTGACTCAGGCCACTCAGACAGATGAGCCCAATGTCTCCATTAGTGAAGGAGAGGTTGCTTCTGATTCTCATAAGCTGCAGCAAAGGTTTGTCTTATCCAGTCTCTCTCTCTCTACAAAACTTTTTTAATGAATGTCTACATTACCAACTCAAGTTGTTGACATATTTTTTTTTTCATGTTGATTTCAAGCTGCTATTCATTGTCTCATTCAGTTCTACAAATTTCAGTTAAAAACTTCAAGCATGTTGACTGAACATTGTATGGCTTAAAGCACCAATACAAAAAAATAAATGTCTTGCATGCACAAAGTTTTTATTTCATGGATGCCTTCTATCTTTTATATAGATTGGTGAAATGAATATTCTGTTGCTTTTTTTATTGCATGATGTTAGTTAGCCCAAACTGATTTTTAAGATGCTGTTGGCCTATAGACCTTTTCATTTTGTTAATTATTCTAAAAAAAAGGTCAAGGTCTGTGTCTGCGCACTCGGTGGGGGGGGGGGGGGGCAGAAAGAAACAGCTGTTTGTTCTTTGTCTTTGTTATTTAACTGGGGGCCTAGCGGTTTTTAGGCGTAATTATATTAGTTGTTCATTAAAAAAAATAATAACTTCATAAAAACTTTATACCCAGATGCCAGCGATCGAACTGTACTTTTTTTTTTTACATTTTGAACCAGTTTTTAACAAAAAAACATTTATTATACATTCTAGGCTTACGAAGCGTCTATGGCGACTATGCCATGGTTACCCAGACCCAGTTAATGTACCGAGCAATCGATGTGTCAGTAACTTTTGATAGTTACAAAGCTTTGTTTGTGTAGAAGTCTCAACACTTATTTTGCATTACTTTCTTATACTTATATTTTGCAACATAATTCGTTGCATGCATAATTTTACTTTTTCTTAACTTAGCCTAATTTAAGTCTTAACCTAGCGACCTAGCCTAATTATTAATAGGCTAGAATTAGACTAGTAGCTTATCCTATAATATAGGCCTAGTACCTATAGTCCTATAGACTAATATAGAGCCAAAGCAGTATAAACATAGCTATAGGCCAATATAAATTATAAATATATAGGATTATAGGCCCTATTATTGAATGAAGGATAGTCCTATCGTCCTGTCGCTCTATCTATCGAATTGGCCTGTCATATAGCTAGCTTTATATAATTATAGCGTAGGCCTATATATTATAGTCTATTTATATAGCCTAGGCCTAGGCTATAATTTAAACGGTTTAAGCCCATTTAAGCTCAAACTATTTTGGCTACGTCTATATTATAGGCGATAGGCCTAGGCCTAATCTATAATAATTTAAGCCTATTAACCAATAAGCTATGTCACAATATTAAATATAGAAAAAAGGCCTTTGCTTATATAAATGTAACCTATATTCTATATACCATATAATAGGGCCATAAGGCTAAGGCATAGGGCTATGCCAAATTATATGATATAGAATATAGTAGGCCTGTGTCATATTATAGCATATATTCCTATATATAGTCGTATCATTTATTTGATTTATAGAAAAGGGGTGATTAACTGATTGCATGAAATAATTAAGCGAATATGAATGTAGGCTATGCTATATATTTGATATTTGCAAACTGATGAGTGTTTTCTTCATGAATGGTTAGTTATAAGCCTATTAAAATTATTTAATAATATTTCATGCACAAGGACAATATGAATGTCTATATAGGCCTATCATATTCAATATGGAAAACATAGGCCTACGCCGACATATGGTCATTGGCCCGACTATACGACATAGCCTAGGCCTATATATATTAGCCTCTTCATACGAACGATATTTTTTTAAAGTTTAACATAATGTTTGCTATGGCTTTTATATTCGTGAAGATGTATCGGCTCTTGCCTCTGTCTCTATCAAACATAAAATATAATATATCTCGAATGATATTTGCCTTTTTATTAATCAAAACGAGCGATCTAGGTCTAGGGCTAAGTTAAGCAATAGCTTGAATAGCTGACAGTAATATAAGCATTATAGATCTAGGCCTAATTATTATTTTTTCGATACAAAACTAGTTCTAAACGTTATTTTTTTTTTTACTTTACATTGAAGAAACTCGAACAAAAAGTAATGACACAGCGATCACAGTAGAATCGACCATAATATTAAGGTCCAAAGCATAGAGTCCAGGTCTAAAAAAATGTTTTTCTTAAAAAAAAAAGAAGCTCTAAACGTTATTTTGTAACAATTCCCATTCCTATGTTCTTAGTTTATGGTTTCCATGTGTTTTTATGGTCTAAAATTAAAAAACAACTATAATAACATTAAAAAAAACCAACGTCTTTAGTAAAATACTATATGGAAAGAAGGAACAAAAATGTGTGTGCCCCCAAAAGAAATATATGTCAGTGAGTCTCAAGGCCAAGCCCCTTTTCTGGGGTCAAAGTAAAAAGGTCTATACATTTTAATATTAATTTTAGGGCTAGGAAAAAACTATTATTGTATTTTTTTTTTTTTTTTTTTGCAAATTTCGTATGAATAAACTTACTTGTAAAAACGCTTGAATAAAAAAAATGCATGCACAAGTAAATCTGGCTTTTCACGTAGCGTAGGTTTAGGTTACAGAACAATATATTTCCCAGTAACAGAAAAGTTTCTTATGTTCTTTTTTGTTTTCTATCTGTAACATGCATGTGCTTTGTAGTGCTGATTCACATATGAATAGTTGAACTATTTCACCTCAAATGAATTGTTTTTGTGAGTTGTTAAATAATATGTGGACTCTGTATATTTCAGGCAAGAGGCTGAAGGAAATGAAAATCCTAGAGAAGAGCTGGAGAGATTGAAGAAGGAGAGGGCCATGTTGTTGGAAATACAGAATCAGCTCCAACATATCCAGACTCAAGTTGGGCGGGTAAGTTATCAGTTTGAATGGCTAGATAACTTTTCTTTCAGTATTTCACATTGAAATTTGAAGTTCATTAAAATCAAGTTTATCCAAATAAAGCTTGTCTATCTGCTGGAATAAAACAAATTTCTTCCTGTTTCCCTCTACTGAGTTCAGCAAACTGATTGTGATAGTGTATGTGTTTACTGCTTATTCCACACTGCCCTGAAGTGTGCTTATCACCAACTTTGTCATTCTAAATTGAGGTTGTGAACAGTACTCCTGAGAAACAACGTGTAGTCAATGAGAAGTTACTTATTTCCTTACTTGTCAATCTTTGTATCAAGCTTATCAGCACTATTCTTATTAAGCTTCATACATGTGATGGATCTAGAAATGAGTATTTTATACATGAATGATTTCCATTCAATCATTTCACTCTTCATAGAAATAGAAATATAGTTGGAATAGCTATTCATTGATTATTTTCTTCTGTCTTTGAAATTTCCCAATTTCAATTACTGACAAAATTTCAATAAATAATTTTTGTACCCCAACATATTTAGTAAACTTGCTGTCTACATATCACAACCCTTTGACATTATGACTGTTCTCTCTATTCTCTAAGTAAAAAAGCTCAATATAGTTGCAGCAGCAACTTCTTATAATGAATCAAGTAAATTCCAATGTTATACTGAGTGGTCTAACACTTGTTTGAATTCCTTTTAAACCACACGTGAATAATTTAAAATGTCTTTTTATG
The DNA here is from genome assembly GCA_949126835.1 of Anisus vortex. NCBI lineage: Eukaryota > Metazoa > Mollusca > Gastropoda > Planorbidae > Anisus > Anisus vortex. The sequence goes on along the minus strand of OX421502.1, from coordinate 22,843,699 downwards.
TGTGTGAATGTAGCCTTCTGTGGATCAAGAAAGAAGTTTACAAAGTAGATCAGCCGCAAACCCTAACCTTAGCAATGGTGGACAGGAGCAAGCTGCTAATGGTCCAGTAGTGACATGTAAGTAAACTTTTGTCAGGCAACTTTGAATACTTTGGTTGTACTAGAGCTAAATGTTTAAAAAAATAACAACTACTGCTGTTAAAAGGTCTCTGAATTATTTCTCTTTATAAGGCCCCTATTCCATTATTACCTATGGTGCTTTATAAATACTTGAAAATGATGAATTTTGGGATATGGTAGACTATTGGAAGTGGGTCGGATTGCCATTTGGAAAAGTTTGACTCTTAATGAAATGGAAAACTTTTTCACCCATGTAGAGTTTGTCTCTGTGTGTGCTAAGCCCTATTGACCAAAAATGTGTGAAAGGGATACTGTACTACTTATTATAACTACTGCTTTGTCTTGGACTCTTCTATTCTCAGACAGCTTTTATTGACTTGGAGAAAAATAGTTGAAGTTCAAGAAAAAACACACTTTTTAACAAGAATTTGAAAACATTTCCAATTGTATTTCATTGTTTTAGCATTTAGTTCCCACAGTTAATTGCTCTCTATTACTGATGGTTTTTTTAAATGTCAATGTAACAAAAAAGAGAGACAAATGATCTTCTTTAAAAATTATAAACAGTTTTAATTGATGTTAAAAGATTTGACGAAGTTGCTGTTAATGTAGGCCTGCCAACTTTTTTTACTTTTTTTTACAGCAAAATAGAATGTGAAAACCCTTTCCAAACCAAAGAAAATTGCAGTTACCATCTTTATTTTAAGAAAATATTATGCAGTTAGTTGGGTTGGTTTTTATTTGTGTGGAATCTAGGTTGGTTTTTAACGCATCACCTGTCCAGGGCTGCCTACTCCTACGGTTTTGGCCGTAACATTACAATTTTGGTACCCAAAATACGGTGTTACGGTAAGGTTAAAATCTGTTACGCTTTTTTATGGTCCAGTGGGAAAAAATATTTTCGCAATAACAAATTTCCGAAAATGTTTGAAAAATAAGTTTAATTGTTGTTACTGTCCGATACGGTAACTAGTCTAGTATTCCCGAATGTTTCGTTCGTTCTTTAATCGGTAAAATACGTTTACGTTTTCTTAACGGCGTTTTAAACAATCCCACCGAAAATGTCAGAAAAATACGGTAAACGGCCTTTACGGTAGTTGGTATTAGTAATTTTATTACCGTATATTTCCTACAGTCTTTTAATGTCGTAATCTATTTCCGTTTTCTTTATAAGTGGCACAGCGCGCGATGTTTGACATCTTTAACAGGAGTTTCTAAATTAATTTTTTTATCAGCCTGCTAAAAATAAAATACTAGATTCTAGTATTTGCACAAGATCCCTCTCTTACAATTATTATCAACGACGTTGTAGCTCTACCAGTTTTACTGGGCCTAAGCCTGTGTAAGTGTAGGCGTACTTGAGTTACAGTGAGTAAAATTCCGTTGATTAAATAAAAAACTAAAGCTCGTCATCCAGCACACACACACACAAAACTTTAACAAGCAAGATTTCAAAATTATCACCAGGAATTAGGGATGATTAAGCTAAAATTGGGAATCCAATCTGATAAATGTTGGCCCTTGGACTTAGACTACTAGAGAAGCAACAACCTGGGTTTTCTCATTAACGCTGAACGTTCCGACAGACCTATTAGACTTTTTCCAAGAATGTAAGCCTATCATCTATTTTTATCGACCAATCAAATATTGCTTTCTGTAGCGCCTGTGTTTTTGTGCCTCGCTAAGCTGGCCTTAAGCGGCATAGGCGCAGTTTTGTATCTCTCGGTCGGTCATTTGCTAAAGAACAATGGCATTATTTTTTACATATAGAGGCCTACATAGCCTACAATAGGCTTAGATTGATCTATACACAGAACAAAAACACATAGTCTATAGCTTTAACAGGTTTATGTATTAAAGATATAACTTGATATAAGAAGGACGCATTTGAAGGTTTTCACTGCAGTGGCAGCAAACGATAAATAGGTCAATGGTCTACTATTAGATCTAATTAGGATTAGAGTTTGGAAATATTTTTTTTAAGTATAAGGTTATTATAGATCTAGACTTGTCCTAACCAGCCGGCCTGTCACTTTGCTCGGGAGGGGTGGGGAGACGAAAGTTAAGGTTTTAGGAACCGAAAATAAACCGATAGGCCTATTAACATCCCTACCAGGAATATACATCAGCTTAGCCAGATAAGGTGATATTTTTGTGAGGCGTGTGTTATGTGGAATTAAATATTTCCTATGCAGGCCGAGAGTATTGTAGATGACGCGTGTCAATAAAAAGACATGAATATTGCTCTGGCAAAAATAAGACATTCTCCTATTTCAGTAAAAAGTTTTTTTTATCTACTGCTTTGTCACCACTAATACAGATACTGCTGTTATGAAGGCTGAGGCTATGTTAGGGTATCAGCTTATTACAATTGATTACTTCTTTGTGCAGAACATAGTTTACTTCTGACTTTATAGAAATGTTTCCAGAGTCAACCATAACTACATTTCACTGTAGCAAATCAAACTATCTGTTTTTAAAGTGTAAAATAGTCCCGATACCAAAGGATGAAACAGTTATATTTACAATTTCTACATTTGGTAGCAATGATATTGGATCATTTCAACAATTGTCCGTAGCTACTAAAACTGTAGTCCAATAACAAGAGATGTGTCACTCTGTTATAGCAAAATTTGTTAGTTATAAATCTTTAGATTTCTACAACTTCAAAAGTAGCTATTGATATCACATGAAGAGAACTGGTGATGAAGGATAAAGGACTAGTTCTTATTAAATATCTTTTCCATGGTCATGCTTATATTAGCCACCATTCCATTCAGCTCAGACCACTGTGAAAGACAAAGACTGAACAAAGAACTTCTTTAAGGAAACATTGGAAGCTTGTATGGCTCTCTTGTCTAATGGAGACAAAGCTTTCATGAAAGGGTATTAAACTTGATGATGTCCTGCAACAGTCTGTCCGTTTAAAATGACACTCACTTTGCTGTATATAGTACACACACAATATATATATAGGCTATTATCTATATATATAAAAAGACAGTGTTAAGCCCCGCGAGGATCCCCATTGGTCAATTTAAAAACACGTGTGTCACTGACCTATCTAGGCCTAGCCCAATATATCGTCTAATAATTTTTCACATCGGACATGTGTCTTTGATAGCTCAGTGGTAAACGTAGTGGCCTGCTATACGGACGACCAGGGTTCGATTCTCCAGTTAGACTATTACTTTTTTTTTTTCGACAATTAATTTTTCAAACTTTTAAAAACAAAAGACATTGTAAATCTATAGGCAATATAGATTTCGTTAAATAAAAATATTTGACTATTTTTTTTACCTATTACAATATTTATTTACTTTCCTAAAAGTATTCAGTAAGTGTAGTTTATAAATTTGTTATCTGCACCCCAGACAGTCCTTTTTTTTACGGGCAATGTAGCTTGTATATATATATATATATATATGCGAGTATGCGAGAGTTTGATTATATATCGTTAGAAAACGCTTATTCAGTCTTTTATTTAAGTGTTACTGACAAGAGGGTCTTGTTACTGACAATTCAGGCTTTTGTTACTGAGAAAATTTTTGTGGGTTAGGCAGCCCTGCCTGTCACTCATTTTCGCTATTTGCTCTAAAATCTACTGTGGCGTATTTCACTAACCAAGAATTCTCTCCCTTTCATCCCTCAAGTTGCATCAAATGATGAGCTGTACAGTAAAATGAGACGCCAGCGTATACTGAGGGAGGAGCTCAGGGCCAAGAAGAAGGAACTGGAAGCTCTGATGAAGAAGGACAGAAACAAAAGGCAGTATTCCCGTAACCAAGACAACCAAAGTGACACAGTTTCCTTGAACACAGATACCTTTGGGTAAATGTTTATTTAGTCTTCTATCTCTACATTCCTACAGCTTTTTATTGTCAAAAATAATTAATTTATTTAGAATTAATAATAAGAAGAATTAAAGTTAACTTTTAAAATTTTAAGGTAGGACTTCAATTGAATTATATTTTTTAATATTGTACCTGGACTCGTATTTCCTATGAATAGTTTGATAGTGAAGATATCATTTCTGGTTATAGCTGCAGTAATCTGACCAGCTTTTTAAGCTTATTCTCTCTTGTGTTTTCTATGTAAGTGTTCCAGCTAGTGTTGATGCTACAATGGCCACCTGGGGTGGCTCCACTGTGGACAACCTGGAGAATATCACAGAGGATGAGGATGCCCAGAAGAGACTTGATGAGGATGATGGTAATATGCTTGAAATATACAGTAGCTTGTGGTATGAATCTGGCAGTTAATTAGAAGTAGGATTTGTTTGTGTGTCATTCAAGGAGTTTAATTCTTGTCCACGCCAGGTTACCCGAGTGATGGCATTGTGCAGGTGGAAGAAGAGGAAGAAGAGAACGACAGTGACAATGAAACGTACACCATTGAAGCTGATGCCAACCAGAGGAGGAGTTTGAGGAAAGGGATAAATAACAACAGCGGGGCGAGGCCAAAAACATCTCGTGGTAGACAGTCCTTCCCTCAGCCTGTCTATAGCGACAAGAGTAATTACTTCAATTTAGTTATCAGAACTTAAGTAAACAGTATTTTACATAGTATTTATTATGAAAAAAATTTTGTAGTGAGTTGTTATAGAATTTATCTTTTAAATTTGTTTCCCCTTTATAAATTTAAATTGTTCTGACAGGTGTTAAAGAAACATCTAGGAAACAGAGGCCAATCAAAAGCCACAGAGAATCAAAGCTGAGGCAAGAGGTATGCAGTTTTGTGTTAGCAAATATATTGGTCTGCTGGGCTTTCTTGTTGTTGTAGTTGACTTCTTTGCATTTGTTCTGTTCGAGTGTTGTGTGCTGATTACTGTCATGTGGGAGGTGTTAGAGGTTTGCCTGATTTCTGGCATTAAAGCAGACAATGTAGTACTAGGAGTGGATGCACTGTATTTCTACAGCTCTTAGTACAGTTGACAAGTATAGCACCTGGAGCCTCCTCTTAGCATGATCTGTTTTTTTTTTTATACTACTTTAGAATAGGTCTATTATCATCTTAAAGGCTTCCATTAGATTTTATGTCATATTTTTCAGTGTGTAGTCCAACTTTTTGGTCATAGTCAGTCCCTAGGTTAAAAAAAAGTAGTTCATTTAGTAAACTCATAAAATAATTGATTGGACTTAGATTAAATGCTTTTTTTTTGTCTTTTGTAGACATACAGGAACCAGGAGAGGATGCAGGATGATGATGATGAAGACGATGATGATTCCAGAGAGAAGACTAGCGAGTGGTTTTCCTTAATCAACCAGCGTCTCAAAGAGCTGGCAGGCTCTGTGGAGTCCTTGAGAAAATCCGATACAGATAACAGACAACTAAGTGTTTCACTGAACCAAGGTAAAGGAGAAAAAATCCTTGGCTAAACCAAATGTATTCAGTCCTGTGTTGTTCAGTTAGTGGCTAAACCAAATGTATTCAGTCCTGTGTTGTTCAGTTAGTGGCTGAACCAAATGAATTCAGTCCTGTGTTGTTCAGTTAGTGGCTAAACCAAATGTATTCAGTCCTGTGTTGTTCAGTTAGTGGCTGAACCAAATGAATTCAGTCCTGTGTTGTTCAGTTAGTGGCTAAACCAAATGTATTCAGTCCTGTGTTGTTCAGTTAGTGGCTGAACCAAATGAATTCAGTCCTGTGTTGTTCAGTTAGTGGCTGAACCAAATGAATTCAGTCCTGTGTTGTTCAGTTAGTCATTTGCAATCAACCCAATGTGTAGGGGGTCTCAGAATGGTATCTCACAGGAATCAAAAGAAAGGCTTCATGTGTGATAGCCACACAATCTCAGTAGCATGCACAATTGACAGATACTAGAGAGTTCATACTTGCATGTACTGTGGGCATACAAGAGAAAATATTTTCTAATACTGTAATGCAAGATGCATAGAAACTATTAATTCCTTATATTTTGAGCAGGAACATTTCAACACATTTTTAACCAAATGAAAAACTTAAAATATTCTTGTTTTGCTCTCTTGTAGAGTCTGCCCAACAGACTGCCACATTATATTCTCCCATGCAAGAGCAGATGTTGCAGTTACAGAACCAGTCCATGATGCTCAGCTTTGGTCAGCTCATTCAGTCACAGACCAGACAGCAAGGGGAAATGCAGCAACTGCAGCAGCAGATGCAGGCTCTCCAGTTGCAGGTAGCAATGACCAGCCCAAGCTATTATAAAGTTAAACAGATAAACATAAAGACAAAAACACTTTCATTATCCCTTATGCAAGAACCACTGCATATAAGTACTGTACTCTTTCTTACCGAGTGGCATTTGGGCATGGAATGGGTTGCCTGAACAAACCAGGAAAACCAGTAACTTAACATCATTTAAAAGATTAATAAAGATGCAAGATTAGACTCGGCGCAATAATCTTTATAGGAGGATTGTCTGTAATGTATAAGATAAGATTATATCTAACACTTGATAATTGTTGTCTCTTGACTTTGTCATGACTTTAACCATTTGACTGTTTGCAGATGAATGAGATTCATGAGCACAGCTACCATAGCTCCAGTGCTGCACCTCAGCCCCAGTATCTGAGGCCAGCCGTGTGCAATCCTTCTTTGAACAATTACAATCTTCCAACACCTGCATTGGGCCCTCAGACGTTTGGAATCAGCCATCAGTTGGCAAGTCCATATTTACAGGTAATAATTTAGTGTCATTTTTTTGCTAAGCAAATTGACAGCAATAAATCTTTTGTTAAATATTCAACAAATAACAAGTTTATTATTACTTCTATTGTATTGTGTAAAGATAATATCATTTCCACTTGGGAAAGCATATAAGGATTAAAAGTTTGTATTATGTTAATTTGTTTATAGATAGGTTTTTCACTGTATTTAACAGAGCCACTTGAACAACACAAACAGCCTTATTGGAGGTTTCCCCAGTCCTGGTCTCAGAAACCAAACTGGTTTGTCTGCCAGTAATCTTGCCGGCAGTTCAGACCCATCAGCAGCTCTTGGTAATGGGCTGAGCATCAACACAGGGTCGAGCTCCAACCTGGCCCAACAGAACCCGGTGGCAGGATTCATCTTTAACCCTTTAGGCCAGTCCTCGGCTTACAGGCACCTGTCACCCCAGGTTGACCCGCTGTCACAACAGTCGTCGGTATCCACCATGACCAGGGACTTTAGCCAGTTTGTCAACACACTCAACTCGCCCGTGGCTGGTCAGGCACCTGCCTTTGGCCAGATGAACAACTTGCACCTCTTCGGTTCCAGTAGCCAGCAGGCAGGTGGTTTCTCATTCCACCTGGATGATGGCAGGCTGGGTGAAGACGTACCTGTACCACAGATGAGCGCAAGTCATTTAAACGCCTTCACAAAGAAAAGGTAACTAGCCTGATAGGTGTTAACTTCCTACAATATTTCTTTTACTGCGTTGACTGTCTCACAGGATTTTTCTATTAGTTCTGACATGTCTCATTCTTATCGCTAGTCATACATAATAGAAAAGCCGTATCTTAAAATGTTTCCTGTGACCAATCTTCATGTAAGGCACTACATATGTTATAAAAAATTTGTTGTGAACATAATTTAAAAACTAATACAATTAACATTGAGTATTTAAAAACAAAACACATATATTGAATAATTTAATTGTTTAGCTTTTTTTTAATAATGAAATCATAGGTATTTCTGGATTAATTTTAAATGCATTTTATTGAGAAATTGCACTCACTGTCAGCTCTTTATTCTGTGATGCTTACAAAGTTGTGTAAAATGAATTTCTCAAACAGGAATGTTTAGTGGTTCACTCATCGTAATTGTCACACAGGTTGCTAATTATTGTTGTCTTTATCACAGGAAATATGGAAAAATATCAAACAAGAGTGAAAGTAATACCTCAACAAGTAAGTTAATAAAATGGTGTTTGTTTGTTTAAACCCATTCACTGTCCTATTAAGCACTAGGACTCTTAGTCTTAATAATAGTATGCTTAAGATATTGAAAACTGTTCACACAAAAAAATTTTTGATTTTTTTTAAAAAATGTTTAAGTAGTTAATGTTGAAACTATCAGCTGCCTTTAACATTGAAAAGAAATGTTTATTAATAATAATAATTTTGGATAATCTTAATGTTCTTTTATGTTTAAAAATTTTCAAAACTTTAATGAAAGTTAAACGTTTTATAACAAGGCATCAAGTCTCAAGAGAACTTGCAGAGCCAGAGCACAGGTCCAAGGAAGTGGTCTAGTCAGGGAAATGGGCAGCACAGAGGTGCAGCAGTTGGAGCATCCTATGATATGGCAGGGGGGAGTCAGGACTTTGGAGGTGATTCTAGATCCAGCTGTTCCAGTATTCAGTCCATAAGAGACCAGCATTCTAGGCTGAAGGGGGAGCAGACTCAGGCTAAGTAAGTCCTCACATAAAATGTAGCGCCTTTAAGAATTGAAAAGTTGTCTGTTCCAGTAAGTTTGGTTGACAAAGTGACTAACAATAACATTCATAGCTTTAAAATGAACAAGTCACCATTTTAGTTCTGCTTTAGTTTTATTTATACTTTTCTAAATAAGGGATTGCATTTCCAAAACTTATTCAAGATATAATTTAGCTATTTTGCTTCCCAAATTTCATGCAGTAATTATACCCATGCTGTTGATTTTTACCTAGGTCTGTAGATGGTGCCGCCGATGATGGTAACACGCTTTTCGACACACTGCGAGATACGATCTACTCGGAAGTGGCATCACTTATATCCCAGAATGAGAGCCGGCCCCATTTCCTGTTGGAGCTTTTTCGTGACATGCAGCAGATTGATTCTGATCTGATGCGACAGAGAGCCTTGTACTCCATACAGGATATTTTGACCTCTCATATTAAGTCTTCTGGTTTACATGGAGCTTGTGTGAGTTAAAAGCTTTACATAGACAAAGTTTTTTTATTTCAAAAAATTCTATACATTATTGGCAGAAGCTGGGTTAACCATGGTTTGTCAAAGAATTTAAAACAGATCTGCCCATGGACATATTTTAAATTAAAATTATTTTTCAGTCGATTCCTTCCTGGATGAAAGAGTCTTCAAGAGAAGCTGTTCACCCAGAGCAGACCCCTAGTGAGAGTGTTACGTCAGATGATGATTTGAAAGCTGTAAGTTATGTATATAATCCTTTTCTTTTATGTCTGCATGACAGATTTTTTTGTTGATAACATCAAATATCTTTTTTAACCTTTCAAAAATCAATTGTATGTCTTGTAAATCCAGTGTAGATAGAAGAGCTATATTTTTTTAAATATTTACACATTTGATTTCAACCTAGGCTTGCTTGGAACAGAACCTGAATAAAGCTGAGAGTTATCGCCCCGTAAAGAAGGCCACACGAGGTGGGGCTTTAAGAAATTTCTCATTTGATTATGCTGAAGCAGCAGACAACCCCAGCTCTTTGTCTACTCCAACTAACGGCTGTGAGGAGGCACCATTCTTTCAGGTAGATATCACTAAGCCATACCTACAGTTGACTGTATTTATCAAATGAAGATAAGAACAGAATTGCCAGTGAGGTTTCACTAAAATGGTGAAGGTTGAAATAATAGATTGCTCGAATGACTGATGTTGTTTCTATCATTGGATGAGCTGTTGTGGTCATGTGACAGTGTATGGTTGCTGTTCTAATCCACTAATAGCCTGTGCTATTTTGCACAACATATGCCTTGGACAAATTTCTACTACAGAGATGAAATATGGGATGAACCGGAACAATGCGATTTCTGAACTTGCCTTGGATTAGATTTTTTGTTTGTCTGCCCAGGGTTAATGATAATGTTTTTATATTTTAAAATTGTTATGCTTAGCAGTATTCTACGCTATATGTAGCCTTCTTCATTGCTTGAAATTAACCCTTCTAACACCCATCTACCTTTTTCCTATTAATAGCCCCAAGACTGGCTATTATTTTACTAATTACTCCCCACTGGCTAGACTTTATTGTAGAATGGCTCCAAACATTGATAGAATTCTGAAATACAATTTTTACCTTCTTTTTGTTTGTAAATAGTGATAATAACACACAGAGTAAATTGTTTGAAACTAAATAACTAACCTTATTAGAATCATCTAATTCATATTATAATTACATTTATTGGTCATATTAATTCATAAGAAAAAGTTTCATCAACACCTAAATCCTTAATAGCGGTGAAATAACTTCGTATCTGCCAATAAAACTACACTTTCTATTTTACTATATAAAAAAAAAGTACCAGTAATTGAATTGGTCAATTTTCATAATTTAAAAAGCAAAAAACAAATTCAACTATTCAGCTATCAAATAAACATTCTGCCCTAGACTATGCATGGGTGCAAGAGTGCCGGCTATAGCCGGCATGCCGGCCAATATAAATTTTGGAAACATGCACGCCGGCCAATCGCCGTCAAGCTTAATGTGTAATTTCTTGTAGATCTCGGTGCACCGAAATCTTTTTTTTGGACGTAACAAACTATAAATGATCGACTTTTTTCTTTCATGAAAACTTAAAAAGGCGAAATAAAAAGAGCAACATTTAAAATACCAAAGCATCCGCGCATGCGTGATTCTATATTTATATTTAGGTCAGGGTTTCCCTAGTTTTCGTCGCCTTGTAATTTGTATAGGCCTACTCGTTTTAAAATATTTTTTTTTATCGCAATCCCCTAATGTAGCTTTTTTGGACTCGGACGCGAATTTGTATTTAGGTCAATCTATACGCCACGCACTACTCGCGGCCGCGGCTATTAAAACTCATTGTTTTCATTAGCTCATTAGGCTAGGCATTAGCGGCTCATTAGCCTCATTAGTATTAGGCCTACAATAAAACGTTTGTTTATCAGCCTACTAAAACAAAAACAACTATTTATTAATAGACTTTATCTCGGTGCAACGTCAAAGTTTCAATTATTGCTATCAATGATGTAAAATCGTCACTATAATCTTGTTTTTGTAGAACACTGAGCTCGCTGTAGGCCCTACACTACATTGTTAGTAATATTAACCTGTTGCGCGGCGACCTTGACCTGATATCCTTTCTTTTTTCTCTGGCAAATGCCCGAATTATGTCCGAATTCGGCGATCGTAGGCTATTTGGTAAAAAAAAAATGCGGGATATGCGATCTTGTTTTTTTCCCGACAATATCGGAAATGTAAGAATGTAGGCCCTATCTAAAAAAAACAAAGAGCCTGACGACTAATATATAGGCATATATATATAATATATAAATATAATACAATAATACGCGGACACGAACGCTAAGTATACTATTTTAGGCAGAAACTTTGCCGGTTTTTTGGCATTGTCAACTCTACTTGCCGGCCAAATGGGGGTCCAGCACTTGCACCCATGACTATGGGGAAAGGTCAGATCCTTGGGAAAGAAGTATGTTGGTAGAAATATATGGGGTTGTTAGGGCTAAGAAATCTTCAGTGCTATTATGCCTGAATCCAGTAAACAATAGTTAGATTATATTCTACAAGTATTTATTATGGAAAAGAGACTATAAAATCAACTATATCTATGTTTTTCAATTCCTTTTATACCCAAAATCTATGTTTCGGTTTAATTTTTCAATTATCTCTCTTACACACGTGCAACCCGCTTTTGTACCACAAATATAGCCACAGAGACTGGTGAACTTACAAATTTCATTTGAGGAATCTATAGCCTAATATCATTGTAAAAGAATAACTTCACTTGATGTGCTATAACCTAATGTCAGTTCATTGTTAAAGAATGCCAAACTTTTGTTGTAATCCTCAATGAAAAAAAAAACCAACAACAAAAGGATGCCCTTGGTGTGACAGTGATAGAGTTTGACAGTCTAAGGCGAGAGGAAGCAGGGAGGAAAACAGCGGAAAGTTCTGGTGAAGTGCATCAGGTTAGCTGTGTGATAGTTTTGGTATTCACCACATCTTCTGTTTTTGTGGTCTGAAGAGGAAAAAAACCTGGCCACACAAGGATGATGTCTTGAAAAACTATCCATGGCTAGTTTGTCATTGATACAGCTTGTAATAGAAATTGTAAATCTATATAAATAGACATCTTTGGCTGTACTAACCTTTAATTAATAGTAAAACAGGTGGAAACGTTTTTTGTTTTTTTTATATTTGTGAAAATGTTCCCTTCAACACATCATCTTTACTGTACCGATGCCTCCAGAAAAAAGAAACATTGTTGTTTTTAATTGCAGCTTATTGTAAATTTGTATGTAGGTATTTGTAAACTATCTTGTCTAGTGATGGTGCAGTTGTTGGAGTTGATGTTTTCACCTGTGATGTCAGACATATGAGATGCAGCATCACCTGTTGTTGTCACTAATACCGGTTGCTTAATAATTTAGTGTAGCAATCACTCGAGTCAAGACTTTAGTTGCTGTTTTTTATTATTACCATTTGTTTTTACCTGTTATTTTCTTGTTGTTTCTTTTTATGATCTCACTTTAATTTTTTAGATTTATTGAGTGTGTATTCCTTCATTCGCTCTACTTATGATTATTTAATGAAAAACTAATTCTGCATGACTGTTGACACTTTACGCTTAGCTGTAAACATTTTGGATTAGTCTGACTCATTTGATACATTTATAGGTATATTCAAAGAATTGAACAACAAAAAAAGCTCAGATTGCTTGCCTTCAATGAATTTTTTGGGACTTATTTCAGGAGTGGGAGTCGGAAGGGCTCTCACCATTGGATCATGGAACTAAAGACTCCAAAAGAAACTCCAGAACCAATAGAAACAGCCTGAAGGATGAAGCAAAGCCTGGAAGAAGCCAGAGCACAGAGTTGGATGAATTGGCTGGTGGGGACCTCAATGAGCAAGGTGGAGCTTGCAGTTTTGTGTCAGACATACCTGTAAGTTTGTACATGTTCTGAGAAGCACCTAGTTTATAAATATGTAGATGTCTTGGCACTGTGGCCGGCTGTTCATGCGATAAGTACATCAGGCCGTCAACAGGATGACCTGGATTCTTGTCCTGCCGCCATGCAGGAGTTTTGGGCCAAGGACGTAAAAATCTTCTATCTGGAAGGAATGTCTGTAAACTTTAGTTGTGACCTAGCAGCAGCACTCTTGGCTGGCACACATTCCACAGATCTCGGTTTGAATCCTGATGAAGGTTAGGATTTGTTCCTGGGTCTTATGGGATTAGGGATAAGTAAGCTGGCTGTGCATTAAGCTCACAACACAATCCAATCGTATGCCATACCCACAAAAACTTTTGAATGCTGCTTCACTTGCCATATATAGCTAATTGTTCTGGAAAGGATACTTACTTAGATGTCTTGGCATACAATTTAAATATATATATATTGACACTGATGGGTAAATTAAAAAAAAAAATGTTTTTATGCATTGCATATACATGAATGATATATTGGAGTGATGCAATGCAATATTTAAATAATAATTAGTTACTGATTCTATGTATGAACACAATGAAGTTTTGAAATGAATGGCTGTGTGAATGATTGTATCTAGGGGTTACTCACTGCTCATGACACTGTATAGTGCATCAATGAAGTCTTTCCACTAAACTATAATGTTTCAGCATAAAAAGAGAAACACTCACTCCTACAGCATTGTAGCACCTCTGTGGTGGAATGAACTTCCGAACACAATCAAACAAGCCGACAATATAGACATTTTAAAAACAAAGTTAAAAACACACTTTTAAATATTTTTTTTATAACAAATGGTAAATGTAAAGCGCATTCGAAGACTTTGTTATGAATAGCACTATATACATATGTAATTTGTATGTGATCACAATAGATTTTTTGTTAGGATTGTAAAAAGATTATTGCACCTGGGACTTGCTATTTTTGTTTTGATGGATGTGACTGGTTTTACTCCAAAGTACCCAAGGATCAACATGAAGCAGCTGGATGGTCAAATCAAGGAAGTGATGATGGAGACCATCCCCATGGTGAAGAAGCACATGAACGACATCTGCTCAACCCAGCTTCTGGCATACATCAAGCATTTGGTTCTGTCACTCACAAGTCAAGTAGGGAACCAGGAGTTTGCTAAATTCTTTCAGCGCCAGCTGTCCTCTATTCTCCAAGACACTCTACAAAAATACCATGGAAGAAAGTATGTTTGAGTGTTCTGTTGCTTTATAATATAGGAAAGTTAAATATAAATTCTGTTCCCTACGTCCTAGCCAATAAAAACTTTCCATATGGTTTACCGTTTGTGACCAAAGCAGGCTAGGAGATTGTGTTGCCACCACAATGTCTAACCATTACAGCTGAGATTGTGTACTCATCATGATTAGTTACCCATTGCACTATTTACAAATAGGGACAGGTTGCTTCAGTGGTGGAACAGTCTGTGAACATTAATAGTATTTGAATACAAATTTAACAATTGATATAAAAAGTGTATGAAACATCTAATACAGTACAATCAAATATTTTTTAAGGTTTCACTTGTGTGGATATTTTTTTTCTTTGACAATGACTATTTATGCCATTATTTTGATTTCTAATGTTGCTGTTGAGCCTAGTTTTTTATCCATCATATTGGGCAGGGGTTAGCATCTTATGGACTGTTTTTTTTTTTTTGTCTGCTTGGGCTTCTGCGCTACTCTTTGTTTCAAAATTTATCTTTGGCTTTCCTAACATTTGCTTGCCATTGAATTCTGTGTTCAGCTGCACAGGTTGTACATGTCTCCTCTAAGTAGCCAATTGATTTTCAATGGTAAAGTATAGACCAGCTAAAATAATATATAAAGTAATTTGAACATTGCAGATGACACTGGAATAATTCCATTTTTTTTTGTCCTCCTCAGAATGAGGGAATGTGGTGAAGATCTGCTGGTGGAAATCTCAGATGTCCTCTTCAATGAGCTGGCCTTCTTCAGGCTGATGCAGGACCTGGAGGATGGAAACACTGCCGACAAAATGAGAGCTGCAGAATGGACGGAACAGGTAGGCAGAAGTTGTTGTTTTTCTTCAATTTGACTGTATAGTATTTCAACAGCTGTGAGTCATGGGCCTGTAACTAAGGCCTGTCAGATGAAAATTTTCTAATGGCAGGATATTGATAACTGTTAGACTATTTCTGTAGTAGCTGTTTGAGGAAAATCTTATAATTTTTAGAGGCTCGTACTTAACCCTTAAAGCGCGTAGCTATTTTCACAAAAATGCATTAAAAAGTGTAGCTAAAACTGACTGGCATTAAACTTTCAAAACCTCTTGCTTTTATTTTGTTTTCTTTTATGATATTTTTACATTAGATATATAAACCTATACATTTTATTAAAGCTTATAGTTTGGGGAATTGGAAAAACATATTGATTGTTCAATATCTTGCATCTAAAATGTAAAAATATAATAATTACACGGTAAATTTTTTTTACAAAAATTTCGAAAAAATATTTTCTTTAATTTAACACACAACTAAGTAGTAAAAATCAAATAAAAATATTAAAAAACACTTAAATTTTAGACATAAATATATTAAATTAAAGAAATGTATTTTAAAAAAGTAAATTAGTAAGTATTAGAGTCTCCTGTAATATTTACAAATTAGTCAGGGTACAGTCCGACATTGCACTCAGTAAACATAGAGCGCACCCATCCAGTTCGAAAAAAAAATATTATAAATATTAAATGTTGTTTAACTATCACATTTTTTACAATTATGATGAAAATATACTACTTCTAACCTAGGCTCGCAAAATAAACAGATTTAAATACAAATTTATTTCAATAATAACTAAAATAAAAACGATCATTAGCCACGCCCATCTTTCGAAAACGATGTTTTTGCTAACAACAAACACGAAGCTAATGTATTGAACTATTTGCCGGCTTTTTGACCTATTTCAATAGTTTGAAAACTAAATCATTAAAATAAAACAAATATGAGTTCAATACACTTCTTACTGTTTAGAATTTCATCAAAACCAATAAAATATAATTGAAATTATGCATCAATTCCATCGTAGCTTTTCGAATAGTCACTAACACCTTCGTTCATTTCGCGAATCGAGGAAAATTTAACGTAAAAAATGGCTGCCTTTCACTACCAGAAGAGACGGAAGTTGTTAAGCTTTACGGACGTGTACGTTTTTATGGAAAAAAAAACGAATGAAAACGACACAATATAGCCGAAAAAAAGCTAAGCCACGATCGTGGCTCCACGCACTTAACGTATTGTTGACGCTGAGCCACGATTGTGGCCCTACGCGCTTTAAGGGTTAAAGGATTATTGCGTTCTGTGCCTAATTCTGGTTTAAATTACTGCAATTCAAAATGTTGCTTTTTAAAAATACAAGTAGCTAAAATGAGCTTCTTTGGAATCGGTTTCACTTTGTTAAAACCTTCAAAATGAAAAAAAGTAAAAAATAAAAAAAAATATTTAAAAGAAAAACAGATTAACCGTTGAGTGAAACAGGAAAAATTCCAAAAAATGACCCTGGTGAAACATAGATGTTTAAAAGATATCTCTATATTTGAACACACCAACCCTGAAGGTATCCAAAGAGTCCTCAGAATACAGTAGTGGGAGTGACTCTTCTGATGGTGGAGATGATGAAAAAGATCTTGGTGATGAGAATAGAAATGGTGAGGCAGATCGAGCAGGAGCAGCTGAAGTATCACAGAGGGATTTCACCATAACCGGAGCAGAGCAAGATATTTTGAGACGGGTGAGTTACCCCTCTTTACTGAATGAAGAGATAAAAAATCGGAACATTATGTCTCGGACAGTTGAGTTATTATAATGCTAGGATTCCCTGGGGCACTTTGGTAAAGTAGAAGACTGTCTGGCCTTGTATTTGTGTGTCCATGGGAACTAGAAAAGTGTTAATCTACTTTATAGAGCTATAGATTGTTTATTAATAAGTGATTGTGTTGACGGAATCAATCTCTGTAGGAGCTACAAGAAGATCTGGCAAATGAGCTGAATGTGAGAGATAGTGAGGAGAAGGATGACGACGATTTTGAGATGGAGTCTTACAGGATTGAGCTTGCACCTAGCGAAACAAAGCCATTCACGAGGTAAGTCTGGCTTCAAATGTACAATACACCTGAAACTATGGACAATAACGCTATTGACTATTGCCAATAATGCTTGAATAACACACCCCGATTTGTTTGATCTTCTCCTATTAAATTACAGAATTGGAAGTGATGAAGATGATGACGAAGGTGATGAGGAGCAAAGCGTGGATGACCCAAGTGAAACTGCGGTCAGCCGAGACTCCAAGATGGAGAGCAACGGCCATGCTCAACTCAGCGTTCCGTTCTTAGCGAGGCCAGAGACGGAGGGTGCCGGGGGCGACGGGGCTGAGAAGCAGGATAGTGAGAAGCTAGTGACTCCTAAAAAGGTTGTGTCGACCATTGTCCTGCAGTCCCCTGCTGCTGTCAATCAAACAGAAAATGTCCCGCAGGTAAATGTTAAGATTAGTTTATGCAAAATTTCCAGGATTGGGCATTGCTTTGAAAGTTGTGTTGTTGTTTATTTGGATAGCCATAATAATATTTAAAGAGTATTTATGTCATTTCATATAAAAACACAGAAAAAACTTGTATGGGCTGGTGGGACAGGGCTGAAAATTTGATTGAATGTGTTGTTGGCAGCTTAACGACATTGTTCCAGTTCAATAGGAGATAGGAAGTGGATCAATTAACCTGCCAAAGATTTGCCAGCCAGAAACATATATTCATATAAAGAAAGTTTTTTTAAAGTTAATATAAATGATTTAAAAAAAAAGGAGAAGCATTTGTTTTCTTCTTCTTCATATTACTGTGGAGACCCCGGAAAGAGTCCACAATTTAACTAAACATAAAATAAAAAACATCACAAACAATGTTAACATCATTAATACTCAAATGTTTTTGCAGATGAACGGAAGTTTGATCATTAGCGATGGCCACCAGGCAGAAGGGGAGCTGACCATAGACGACCTGCCAGAGAGGTTAACCCTTGAACCCGAGGCCAGAGGTCAGGGCGAGGCAAACCACACTGTGAGTGCTCCCCCCTCTATCATGTGTAATGTACTAGTGCTGAGCCTGTCTGCTGGGACAGCCCTGTTAGTGGCGTTGCTCGCTGCTGCACATGTTGTGGCAAACTGGCAACCCAAAGTTCCCAGATAAAAACTGGAAGGTGGAGTGTCACCTACTTGAGGATGTATGTTAGTTCTGCGAATCTCTAGTGTCTGTAGATGTTTTTCTTTTTTTTGTTTTCTTGCTGATTTCCCTTTGTTTTTTGTTTCAATTTTTTTTTCATCTATCTAAAACTAAAATTACTTTTTTGATTTTCATCACCAAATTTTCGTTATTTTGTTCGGTAATAAAAAAAAGTTATTTTGTTGTCAGTCTTGTTTCCATCACTTCAGAAGTCATAAGCATACTTCCGGTGGCTACAGCAATGCTGAGGAATTTTCCCCCATTTTACTGCAACTGTTGAAAGATGTAGTAATAATACAAAGACATTTTTTGTATTGTTTTTCTTTCCGCTTTTTTCCTGCTTTTTAAGTAGAAGCTGTTAATTGTAAATATATATATATATATATGTATAGTTGTGAATCTGTCTGTTTCTTTGTCTCCATCTATGTATCTATATTTATATAGATATATACTTATAGATAGATACATACATTGGTTTAGCCAGGATTGCAAGTGTAGTGGGACAAATGCTGTAAGTTTGTGGGAGGGAGGGGGGGGGGGGGGCAATCGTGTTAGCTTTACAATCTCATTGTGTGTCAGGGCCACTGAATCCAGACCAAGATTCAGATCTGCTAATCCGTTAATTTATCTAACTTATCAAAAGTATACATTTTTGTCTATTTTTACATACTAAAAGCAGCAGCCAGCAGCTTGAATTATCAAATCATAACTTTAATAATAGATGCTTCTTTTTCTAAAGTGCTAAGCTTATTCTAATATTATTTGCATGTGTTCAAGTAGATCGGCTGTATCTTATAGAATAAATAACTATTTGATACTCAATGTATTGTATTTGGCTAGATTTAATGGCTAGGTACATCTAGTCAAATATAATGTTTGTTTAAAGTTCTTTTTATGTGAGCAATCCGAATAGGTATTCTTGAATAAAGTATGTTCTTAAAAATATATCTAGGTCAGTGTGTAATAGAAAACTTTCTTCCAAATATATACATTTATTGATATAGTGAAGTAACGGGAATAGAACCTTGTTGATTGGATCAAATATTTCCATATTTCAGCCAATCATTTAGTAGAATAAGTGTGTGTGTTGGCCATGTATAAATAGGTGGGTTTGCTTAGTACTTCCTCTTTAGGGTTTTTTCTTTCCTTTTTTTTTCTGTCAATGTAAAGATTGAAACATTTATCTGCTAGAATCTTAATATAGGTGAAAAAAGAAGTTACATATATAAACAAATCATTTATTTAAAAAAGCAAACTAATTTTATTACTTTTTTATAAATCTAAATCTTGCACTTTTTTTTTTCAGTTTGGTAATATATTTTAGTTGAATAAAATAGATCTTTCCTTTGTTTAGTATTTTGGGTATTTTTATTTCTTTGCTTTTTTGGTAAATACTGTTTGATTCTGGAATATTTAATTAGTTAAAAAAAACTACAATAGTGTAGTTAATAAAGTAATCCTATTTGTAGTTTAAACCAGGGGTCGGCAACCTTTTGATAATAGTGTGCCAAAGTAGGATTTCTAATTCATTCAGCGTGCCAAAAGCTTAAGAGACATCTTATTCCAGCACATACTTTCTTGTAGAACAGATTTTAAATGACCTTTGTGAGAGGTCTCTCGTGTGCCAATAAAAATTGCTATGCGTGCCAAGTTTGGCACCCGTTCCGTAGGTTGCCGACCCCTGGTTTAAACCATTGTTGCAGCTAGCCAATGCTGGAGTAACAAAAACTGATGCATGCTTGTGTTTTGTTTCAGCCAGGGCTAAGATGGAGACATGATGATGAGGAAAGGACTGAGCAGAGAGCTGTCTGTGGCATTGATGCCATTTTATCTTCTCTGGATGGTATGAATGAGCTTGCAGGAAAGGACAACCTGCCACTGGATCCCAGCAGTTTTCTTTCTTGAGCTTTAGAAGAATTTAACTTAAATTGTAACTAACCATTCTTTTCATTCATTATTATTTTTTTTACATGTTCCTTCCAATTTTATTTTTTAAAAAGCAGTTTGTCTTTAATTTTTCTGTAGAATCTTCTGATCATGTTTATTTTTTTTCACAGTATTTTGAATTGTCTATAAAAGTTTTATCAGTTTAGCTTTTTGCTTGATGTTGATTTGATGTATGTATATATATATATATATATATCGCTATTGATCCAGATAAACACTGCTGACTAAGATATCTATTAAATGTGTGTGTGTGCTGTCTATTCACTACATGCTCTATGGTATTGACTGTATGAAGTCAAAGTGTTAAAACAATGAGAGAGAGAAATGGTGTTGTGTAAATATATATCTGTCAATGATCTTCACATTTGCCTGTGGAGTTTTCATTTATCACTTTTTGTTTTTAACTCATCCAAGTACAGAAGTTTTTATCTGTCACCTCTTTATAATCATAGAAATATGTGACCTATTTATAATCATAGAAATATGTGACCTCTTAATAATCATAGAAATAGTAGTAAATAATATTTATGCTTCCTAGAAGTTTCTCTGTGTGTGTGTGCATATATAAATACTTGTATTTTTTTTATTCACCAAAATATCCAAATTCTGAATGTCTGTTACATGTAGTGGAATTTGGCTTTTAAATATTGGATGTGGAAAGGAAACTTTTTTTTTTGGACTTTATTAGAAAGCAGATGACAAAACTTGTGCACATATCAAGACATCGTTTCACCTTTTTTGGTGATTTGATGAATTAAAACAAGACCATTTTCCATGCTAAAATGCCAATTCTTTTGTAGACAAATTTGTGGGTTGCAAGTTTTTTTTAATAAATAGGAACTTTTCCTTTCAGCCTCTGATCCAGACTAAAATTTTAACTTGTGTTTACATTCTGTTTTCTTAGTTTGAATGAAAACATTCTATTTTGATTACTATTGACTATTGATTTTAAGGTAGTCTGATTGAAGCAGTATGACAACTAAATAGATCTGTATTTCTCAGTCTCTAATAGATTGTTGAAGTCAGTGTTGTCATTCAATATTGATATTTTTTTCAAAAATTCATGGCAAAAACCTAATTTTATGAATCTCTAACTCTAATGTCATTTTAAAAATAATATACTGTTTCAAGTCCTTAATGTCCATGTTGTTTAAAATGTTGAACATTGACTAAAGAGGCTATGTTGGCAGGATCATTATGAATGGTTAAAGTGTTGTGTTGCCAACTAATAGTTAGATATTGTTGAATGTTGCCAATGTTTTTTTTTTGTTTTTCTTTCTGAGCATTCCATATGCAGTAAAGACCTTAAGATTATCAACAGAAACAGGATGGGGTGGGGTGAGATCATTTCCTTGGGTATTGGGTAGTTAAACTGGAGCAGTGGTGAGGGGTGAAAAATGTAAAAGCTGGGAGTATTTGATTATGTGATCATATTTGTCTTGTAGTTTAAGTTATTTACTTGAGCTGAATGTGTGGCTGAAAGTGATCAAAGAAAAAAACAATGTACATTAAACATGCTTCAAACCAAGTGAATTATTCAAACTTGTATACCAGATTATTTAGATAGCAGCTTCGTGTCTTTTTTCTTTAAATAATTGTTAATTTGTGCTGTTGACTAATATAGAATTGACTGTCTTGGAAAAAATGTCACAATATTTTGTATATAATGATGTGTGTATTTGTGATATAATTCACTTTCTGATGGTTTTTTTTTAACTTTTAATTTGTATGTATTTGTTGAAGATATTAAAGTTTCCAAGGCTTATGACAATTACTTTCTTTTTTTATATAAACATTGTTCATCCAGTTTGGGAAAAACTGCCTTATTTAATAAGGTTTGGGAAAGTTTGTGTATTTTTTGTTAAAAATGAGATAAAGCAGAAAAAATATTTATTTTAAAAGGTTAAAAAGTAAATAACTATGTAGTTCAGTTCAGGAGTTGTTTACCAATATCATTCTCTGGCTACTTTAAAAATTAAAACAAATATTTGTTATTATCTTTTGACTACATATAAATTATAAACACTACCAGAAATTAAGATATCACATATATAGATTTACTATCATAAATAAGTTTTTAAAGTAAGTGAACAGTTTGGTCATTTTAAAACTACCAGAAATTAAGATATCACATATATAGATTTACTATCATAAATAAGTTTTTAAAGTAAGTGAACAGTTTGGTCATTTTAAAACAATTTAACACAGTAATAACCAGTGAAAAGCAAATCAACAAAAAGAAAACTTTTTAAATCACAAGATTTATTGAAATATTTTATGTATAAAAAGTGACACACAAAAAAATGTTCATTTACTGGAAGTGTTAACGGGTCTTGGAATTAATTCAAAATTTTCCTTGATATAGAATTTTCACGTTTTCTAGAAAAAGTATTAATACCACTTAAACAGTGTATATTCAGAATGATTAAAGTGAAATGATAAATCTATTCACAAAAATGTACCATACAGTACTGTAAGTTTCAAGGTCTTTGAAATATCTTGCCATTATGTTTCATTAAAGCAAGAGTAAAAACTAGATTTGATGAAAGCTTTACAGTGTGAGGATTAGACTACCTTGGTCCAGGTGTGTTAAATTATATACAGGTTAAAATAGTGTGTAGACCAGTATACAACTATATAGTGACTTGTGTGAATCAGCATTCCAGGTAGAAATCTTTCTTGGAAGAAGTAAAATATAAAAAGTTACAAGTTCAGCTGTTAACAATTATAAGAAAATGGGTTTTAAAAAACAAGGGCCCAACAAGACAAACCAAGTAGTGATAAAGACTATGTTGGTATTAAAGCTTGTGAAGATCAACAATATTTTCATTGAAAACAAAATTATGTAAACAAAAAATTCATTACAATTCAAAGGTTGTTTTGATGTAAATGTAAATCTAATTATGAAAAAAAGAGGCTTATAGTAAAACAGATAAAAACATTATTCTTCAATCCAAAAAAGAAATTATGTAAAAAAAATGAATTTACTTTAGCAGGTTTGTTTTGCTGCCACCAAACTCAATGCAATAGGATAGAAAAATGCCATTTTTTTTCATTCTGAAAATGTCATTTAGAATATCTAGGTTATAATTTTAATTGTCTTTTTAATTACTATGTCATGATTTTAAAAAAATAACATTTAAGAAGAATTTTAAATTAAATTTTCTATTTAGAAATTTCTAGATAAAAAGGGTTAGAAAAATGGAAAGAACTTGCAACATGGTTTAACAAATAAATTGCACAGTACAAAATGAACTAATAGCCAATGAAATAATGAATTCAACATTGAAGTACATTCACTGTCATTGGGTTGTTTTTGAAATAGAACAAATATTGAAGACTTCACTGCAAAAATTAAAAAATTTCCAAGAATACTTGATAAATGAAAACATGCTGTCACACTTCTTTTCTTTAAATAAACATGAACAATATCCATTCTATAAAACATTAACAAGATCCATTCTATTATACATCAACAAGATCCATTCTATAAAACATTAACAAGATCCATTATATTATACATAAACAAGATCCATTCTATTATACATAAACAAGATCCATTCTATTATACATCAACAAGATCCATTCTATTATACATCAACAAGATCCATTCTATTATACTTCAACAAGATCCATTCTATAAAACATTAACAAGATCCATTCTTTTATACATAAACAAGATCCATTCTATTATACATACACAAGATCCAATCTATTATACATCAACAAGATCCAGTCTATTATACATCAACAAGATCCATTCTATAAAACATTAACAAAATCCATTCTATAAATAAATATGAACAAGATCCATTTTATAATCATCAACAATATCCATTCTATAAATAAACATGAACAAGATCCATTCTCTAAACAAGTGAAAAACCTTGTAAGCATTGTATTGTGCAAACATTTCATCAAAATGTTTTGTCAAACCATCCAAATCAAATGCAAGTAAACCAACCAGTCATATTGTGTTTCTGTTTGAAATACACAATTTTTTAGACAAGTTACATGACAAAAATGTCTACAGAAATGACTTGTTCTACACAAGTTGCACTATATTTAAAAAAAATGTATTTCAGATCATAAAAAGTTGTGATGTTTCTATAGCTCAAGCTTAGAAGTTGGAAGTCATGAACTGTTGTAAAATTCTTGATACAATGTAAGATTTGCCTTCTTATTTCTGCTCTTTAGACCAAGCTACTCGAAATAGGCCTTGGGCAGAACGAAATATAGATCTTTCAGAATAGGCAATCTCTCTTAAAGATGCATTTAAAATGAAACTGGAAATACTTGTGATTTATTTTCTTCAAACATCATGTCAGTTATTATAAATAGTAGAAGTAAGTAAGTAAAATACCCTTCGGACCTAATTGATCATGGGGCCGGTGAAGCAGATTTCACCAGTGTCTGTGGCCACGGCATACTGGGTAATTGTGTGACAAGCACAATGTAGGGCCTACATCCGCCTTTACTTTCCCCCAACTAAGGTCAGGTGCCCATCAAAGCTGGTTAGATTCAAAGACACCCTCCAGACCCTGGGAAAAAATCCTAGCCTTCACCAGGATTCGAACCTGGGACCTTAAGTACGCCAGTCAAGCACGCTGCCGCTCCACCACTGTGCCCCATAGATATTATAAATACATTCCTTCAATTATTTAAATTGGAAATCACAAAAAACTATAAGATCCTTTTTTTCGTAGCTATATTTACATGATTAGGATTTAATGCATCTCAATAGCATTAAAACATTCAGACATTTTGTCCTGTATGAAAAAAAGCCATTATTTTCTGAACCCTTTCAAAAACAAGGCTACACATTCTGTATGATCTATATTCAGTGCTTGACCTCACAGAATTTCTCCATGGGAACACAATTCCACAGAAATTCTAATAGCAATAGGTCTTTAAAATAAAGAGCAGATAATAGCAAATAATGTGCAAAAAAATTACACTGGCTCACATTAAAAATTCAACAGTCTAATTGCTAGATAATTTCAACTGCTACTTTTCATTAAAAAGGAATTGTGCAAAATATTAAAAAATCATGACTAAAATATTATTTTGTGTGTTAACATAAGGAAGTTAAATTAGTTATTGCAAAAATTATGCAAATTGAGCTTAAAATGAAATTTTCTTAGTTGTTGGATTTTGGCTTTCATGAAATGGAGAATAAAAAAAAATATGATTATGACAAAAAAAGACTACAGCAAGGAAATAAAGAGCTTAACTTAAGGCTATATCTTTCACCATTATAAGACAATAGGATATGAGCTTTAGTCATTGCCTTTCAAAACCTATATTTTTTATACAGAGAAGAAGAATAAATCCAAGAGCAATAAAATGCTAATTTACAGCCATAGCAACATATTGTATGAATATCAAACATAGTTGGTGAATGTCCTTTTGATGATCTGGTTTTAATTGTAATTTTATTTTATTTTGACAAGGCTGTCATGTAAATCAATTCTTGTTGAAACCTTTAAGGAATGTTAAAATTAGCTAATGGAAAAACTCATTATGCCACACACACTAGCTTTGTGGAACAAGAATATTTATAGCATAGGCTGGGGTGTATGAAAATTGGTATCAAGAATGAACCGACTTTTAACTTGATTTGTACTGAACAAATGCAATTTCCCATTGAATTGAGAATTTAAAAAATTCCATTTCTTGAAATTTGACACTTTGTTTCAACCAATCCAATTTTTAAATATAAACAATGGACATTATAGAAACTTCACACATATCTTTGGTTGTTTCATAAACACAAATTGGTCAAATTTCCCCTTTACTTTTCATATTATGAGTGGATACAAAAAATCAACACTTTTTTACCTCTTTTAACTTTAATATTTTAAATTGATTCAACAAAAAAACACTAGCTTACCCCCCTTTTATTATTTTTATTCATAAATAGATAAGAAACATTAACAAAATTCCCAAAGTGAAATACAAATATATACACCAACAAGATAGATCTATCAGAAAACCTATTTGGGGATTGGTTTAAATAGCACTGACATATTTTTTGAGAGTTCATGGTCAGATACAGTTGCGTTCATTGTCAGGTGTGTCCCCCGTGTGCAGACGGTAACTTCGGACTCTTCCACTTGGAAGACCTGATCATCTTGGTTGGTGATAATCAGGACAGCTTGCACGCGGGCCTCGCCACCTTGCAGAGCTGACTCATGGCAGTATATCTGTTCAGTGAGGAAATGATTTTATAATAAGGTAGATAGCAAGTGATTTTTTTAGACAGTAGATAGTATTAAGTATTTTTGATTTCTGAGATAGTACTTTTTTTTAGTGACATGTCTGCAATAAATAAGTTTGAGTTTACTTTTATGGATCTTTGTAATGAAAGGAAAATTTTTGAATAATATGGATTTAGAGAGTGTTACTTAAAATGATAACAATTTACAGGCTATTAAAAAGATAGTGAAGCAGTTTTTTTTTAAAAATGAATGTGGCTTAAGGCATACAAGAAGATAAGATAAGAATAAGCATTTCTTATAGCGCTTCTATCCATGCTATTAAATTAGCATGCTCAGTGCAATCTTGGTGTGATTTGCAGTGGCATATGTATTAGCCAAAGGTCTTTAAGAGACTGTGACCAGCTAAATGTCCAGATGCCATATTGAAACTGAGGGTTCAAATGCCCAGTGCAAGGCTATTCTCCAGATAAGTTGGTTTTTAAAATCAGTATCTCAACCTTTGTAATGTTTTTAAGTTGAATGTTATAGAAAGAATAAGTTTTGAAATTACCTGAAGAGTCCAGGTATCATTAGATTTCCTGTAGGTTATTTTCCACTCTCCATCACGTGATTCTGATGGCACAGAGCCAACATAAGTTCTCACATCCACTTGGATACCATACCTCAGAGTCTTTTGCATTGGCACCTGAAATTAGTAAACCATCCATGTCTTCTACATGTTGATAGTAAAAAAAACAAGGTGACTTTTTTTTGCAACACTCACATGAATAAAGTTTGATTAATATTAGATATATATGTTTTAGTTACACTTGAAATAAAATAGGCGTCCTTTTGCATTCACATATGGCGCCTACTATGCTACACCACGCCTACTATGCTACACCACGCCTACTATGCTACACCACTCCGCTGCTAGTCTGTCAACACCATTTCCTTTTCCCTAACCTATTACAGCATCATTGACAGATCAAGATAAACTCAACCCTTTTCCCCTTCCTCTATTAGTTCTTGACAAATGTCCAGGATAACATTGAAGTGAGAAACTTCTACTGTGTGAGACTAGACTAATCTCCAGGAAATTATTATTTTTTAAATTATCTTTGTTAATTACATAATTGAAATAAAGTGTATTATCTGTTAAGGAATTTTATTTTTCTCAGTTATTCTAATGTGTTCAAGTCTCAAGCCCGCCCCAGTGCCTGGATGCCCAGACCTATAGTCTGAGATTTGTGCTACAGAGCGACAGTGAAGCTATACAAGCGAGCCACCTTGATAATGATTCTAGGGAAATTCTGCAGACGGGGAGTGAAGTGTAGTACATGTAATGATGAGACCATACCCTGTTATGTGACACATCTTACCGGCATGCCGTGGGGTTTCTAGTCTCAGACTAGACCTTGGTGTGCCTCTCCCTAGTCCACCCCTTGACATCGTTACGCCCTGGATTTAAAAGCCGGAAGGCTCACCCGCTTTTTTAGAGACATTTTAAATTTGGTGTTCAAGTGAGAATGTTAATGTAATATAATACAACTATTAATCCTCTATTTCAAAAGTATGCACTGTAATAATAATCAATGCAACAAACAAAAATTCAAGAAATACCACTTACATTATCAACAGTCAAGTCCAAGTAATTCCTAGGCAAGTAGTAATCTTGTGCAAAAGAGATATCAATGTCAGTCTGGTGAGGGCAAAGGGCACGAAACCTGTACGCTTTGTTGATGAGTTTCTTGAGCAAAGGTTTTAACTCTTTATCCCTGTACAGGTCAGTTCTTTCAATACTGACTAGCTCCTTCACCTAATTAATAAACAGACTTTGAATCATAATGTAAGTATTCATTTATAGGGCCTATATATATTTATATATAAATATAATAATATAATATATTATACAATTTATATATAATTTATATATAAAATATATATAAGGGTACATAAGAAGCCAGAGAGATAGGCAGATGGACAGATAGAATTTTCCTTAAACCTTTACAGAAAGTTTTTGTAAAAGACTATTAGCCTAGATTAAACTGGTAGACAAAGAGTTCACAAAGCAAAAAAATCATATTTTGAAATACAACATAATATAATCTTTTATACAAATAAACAATAGAGATATTAAAACACTTTTATAAAAATCCCAAATGCAAGGAATGATTCCTATACATTCTTTTTCTTCCAAAGAAGCATTCAAACATAAAATGGGTTGCTTAAACTAATGATGAAAAACAAACAACCTAACATTTTTAATAACATTTATCAATATGCAAGACTTCAAACCACTGCTATAAGTGTGGTTAACTATAATGAAGACCCCATGGGAATTCCGCGTGCCTAAGAAGCAAGTCTTTTAAACAAAGGAATTAATTATAGTAATAACATTTCTTTACTAAAATTGCTGACCTGCATTTGTGGAAACCTAATCAGGGGCAATAACTCTTTAGCAAATTCGTAGTAGTGCTCCTTGCGATCATCAGAGTCTAACCAATGCAGCAGAGACCTGAACAGCAAGTCCTCCCTCTGTATAACCAGGTCGCTATTTTTCAACAAGTCACAAACAAAGTCTATGTCCATGTGCAGCCATTCCGGAGAGGACAGAAGCTGCTCTGCATTCCAGGCAATGGTCTTTGAACACTGTTGGCTCAACTCTCCCATGTGAAGGGCCTTGGACCAAGAGTACCAGTTTAATGCATTTTTCACCAAAGGTGACCTGTGAAGTTGAAAGCATTGCAGCATTAAACGATTTGTATTCTTGTATTTAATTATTCCATTTAATAAAGTAAATGTGCTAGCGGAAGATAATTATCTTATAAGTTACAGACTTTTGTTCTAGAAAGAAAACTATTATGTCCTATTTCCTGAGTATTTCCAAGCCTTCTGAAGGGCGACAGGCTTTTGTGGGTGGCAGGGCTAGAAACTAAGTCGTCTATTTGACAGTCCAGAGTACTAGGGCAAGGAGCAGCCAGCCTAACTAAAGTTTAGTTTAGCCCACTCTTACTATTCATTAGTGAAAGATATTTTTAACTGTTATTGTTTACAAAAGCATTTGTAATTAGAGGGCCCAACCTCTTATTGCTTAAGACTCTAATAGCTTTTTACATCCTCCCCTTCTAGTAAAGTCTATCCCATTCAATACTATCAGATCATGCAGGTAATTAGAACTAGTGTAATCAGCTTATCAAAATGCACAGCTGCCTTTACTAATATCAGGTAAGGCCTACTCATAAGAGCTGAGTAGACCTAGACTCAGGGATACCTACCAGTCTCACGAAAATCAGAAACCTCATTTCACACACTGTTCTTCATAGTTATGCCTTTCTTTAAAGTATTTTAAAGGTATTCTTACGATTGGTGTGGATAAAAAAATGTGGAAGCTAAATTGTGCTGAGTTTTGAGTTGAGTTTTATGAGGGGAGATAATAGAATGGAAGGGAACAAAAGTCTATCAACTATCTATCTACCTGGTATGTTCAACCATGTACTGCGTGCACAGATTCTTCAAAGATGTAACGCCATATTTGTCCGCTAGGCACAGAATGCCTACAGCAGAATCAACACTGATATTAACCTCAGCTGTGTATAGGAATCTGAGAAACGTGTCGAAATATTTCTGGCACTCTTCAGTTTCCTCCAGTACTATTTCTGGAAGGCCAGACTGCAGCCAGTTTTTATCATAGAGCATGGTGCGAAATACATCACTGGATTTGGCCAGGACAAATTTGTGGCCAAAATATGACTGGTTGCCAATCTGCAAAATCAAAATTTAAAATTAAAGGCTTTTAAAAATATCTTATCCAGGTGATAACCTAATGACGTTTTCTTACTTAACTGCACTACAATGCTAGAGTTTACAATTAATTGTGTAGGCCCTATGTACATATAAGAATGATTTAGAAATTGTGTCGCTAGCATCAGGGCCGGCCCAAGGATTTTTGGCGCCCTAGGCGAAAACAAATTCTGCGCCCTCATTAAAGTGCCTTCGGCGGGGTCTGCCGAGTGTGGCACTTCGAACATGTGTTTTTGTTAATAATTGTTATAGCCCAACAAATAATTTTAGTTAAAATCTTTGATTGATGAATGTGAAATGTAAATAAAACTGTTAAATGAAAAGTAACAATGGCTTTGCATTATAGATTAATAATTAGAAATCTAAATTATTATTAGAAAAGTTACATAACACACAGTTTTACATTAGATATATGGGCTTATAGGTTTTATATCTGCATTATGTAGGCTACAGTTCTCTTAATAACAAACCGAAACTCACAGTTAGATTATTTTTATTTTTTTTCAGTTTTTATCACACTTTTAAAAAAAAGAAACAAAGACTACTTGATATTATTTGATATTGGATTCTTGTTTTCTAAACTACGGTCCAATAGTCACTTTTGAATACTGATTATCAGTATTTATACTCATAAAGACTAAAATCTTAATGGTACTTTTCTTTCTTTCTGCTTAGCAAAGTCTTGTATGAGGGCTTGAGAGTCTAACTTGCTATCTCACTTTCAATAGAAATTGTCGCCAGACCCACAAGTCTCTCCTGGCAAATTGTACTACGTAGACAGGTTTTAATTAGCTTAAGTTTTGAAAAACTTCGTTCAGCACTAGCTACTAAAAGTGGCAACATAAGCAAAATACGAAGGGCTACAAAAATGTTAGGAAATCCATTTTCAAGATTCTGTTGGTAAATGTAGTTTAGGACTTCTTCAGGATTTGATACTAAGTCATGCAGATGATGAGAAATTGCTCTAAGTTCAGAACACTGTCGTACTGCAGCAATGTCAGAGTCCTTCAAACCTTCATCTTTTTCAATTATTAATGTTTTTTCCAAGTTTTTGCACATCGACTTAATCTCTGATGTAGTCTTGTTTTTAAGGTCAGGAATGTTGTACACAAATCCAAAGAGACCAGATACTTTATTTAACTGAGAAAAGTTTTCTTTTACCGCAAAAACAGCTGTGTCTAAAGCAGCAAAATAAAAGTCGATCTTGAAACTTTCTGAGGGGTCACCTGCAATATTTACATATTCATCTGTTGATTCGTAATCAACCATGTTCTTCTTTATTTTTATTTCGGACCTTCTCTTTCTCAAATACTGGTTCTATTCCATGCAACTTCTTATGCTACTTCATTAGCTTCAACCATAACTCTATTGAACTCTAAATCAATTCTAGCTGTCCAAAAACACTTCGTTATTTTTGTTCAGGAGACTAACTTCTCTCTGGAGACTCAGTCCTTTCCTTGCAGTATCTTACTAGTTATGTTTACCTGAAACAAAATGTTGTGCTATGTGACAAGTGCAACAATAAACTTGAAGTCTGAGAGATTTTTATGTAACCCAAGTGCTTCTACTTTCGCAATACTGCCACTAGATCCAATTAGTTTCTTTAGAGATCTCTTCCAAAGCATCACAAACATGAGATAATTGGTAGCGCAGAGTTATTAGCGTACCAATTCGACTGTGCCACTTAGGGGATTTAATGTACCAGTTTTTGTAATTAACAGTCTTAAAATGCACAAAAACAACTGCATTGCCAGCGCAAACAACCCAGCGCCCTCACGACTTACGATTCACGAACTGACTTGAAGGAAACGGTCACGTCACTTCACTATGATATTCTTAAGCCGCATCGTATCCAGGGTGTGGCCGGAGGAAGTTAGGTTGCCTTTTTGCTCTCCGCTACGCACAGCGAGGATGCCAAACTAAGTAGGCTACTGTTACGGCATACTTTCCTATTCTCTAAGACAACTTAAATAAACTACCCTTCGCCTTTTTTTAATAAAGCTTTAATATAGTTTATATTTTTAAACCAGAAAATTAAAAAAAATCTTCAATTTTGCGCCCCCAAAAATTTTGCGCCCTAGGCAGCCGCCTAGTTCGCCTATATGGATGAGCCGGCCCTGGCTAGCATAGGCCTAATACACAGCCGATTTAAGAGACATAACTTAAACCTCAGTTAGGACTATCCACCAGAGCTCGATATATTAAACAGCGCCGTTGATATCAGCGTTTTTTGTCAAGATTTGAACCCACGTCTTTCAAAATGGTAGGCCCAATTGAAAGTTCCACAGCTAGGTCACATTTTTCATCATTCACACAATCATACAACAAAATTGTAAAGTTTAAAAAGATGTACTAATTGCAAACAAATACCTTTCTTTTCACTTATAAGACAAAGCAAAACAGATCCACAATGTGTTGCCCGTGGCCCGTGACATAGCCTACAAGGCTTTCATGCAGTGTACAGTTTCCCACCAATGATCCCCCCACCCCCCAAAGCTTGGAATTAAGTAGCTCGAAAAAGGCATACGTAGGCTCTATTTTAGGTGATTACCTTGAGAATGACGTCACTGATATCCTGCTGGTTGTAAAACTGACCGACATTTTGTATAAAATTACTTTCGTCACGCAGAACACGTGACTGACCGGGTGCTGGGTTTATTTCAGGACTTTGTTCTGGTATTGTGGCGACCTCCATGGGCTAGTGAAAAGAGACAAACAAAAAAATGTCGCCTATAACATTAACTAAAGTTCATTGAAAAAAAAAAAAATTTCAAGAATGTCCAGAACAAGTAGGCCTAATGAAATACATTCTTAGTCCTTAGGCCTACAGCACATAGTTTAAGATTTCATTAGAATAGATAATAATTTATTTTGACTTTGTTCCATGATTCTTATAGCAGACTACAATAAAACTCTTTTAAGGGTTTGAACACGACAGTAAAAACTTGCACCATTATCTAGGAACTCTGATGTAGCTTGTTAACTGTTTGAAGCTACGAAATGGATACTCTGATCGCCCATTGAAACTTTTGTGTGTGTGTGTGTGTTTATAATCCCGTAGGCCTAGATCTATTGCAAATTTAGACTTCCTTTTTCTTGTAGCCACGTGGTTCACTCGACGCTATGTTCAAACTCGGTCTTGGCTATCTCGACATCTGTCACCTAGGAAGTTGAAATCTGAGAGGAGTTTTTCTAACATATGTGCTGGGATGTAGAGTTCTGCATAGTCTGTATTCCGTTTCTGTCTGACTTTGCATTGCTTTGCTTTTATCTCTTAGTCCAGAGAGGTCAAATTTTACACACTATACTTAGGTATATCGTATCTTATAAGTTACAGTCTCTTATTCTATAGAGAAGATTATTGCGGCCTAGGCCTAGGCCTATACTTAACGGTGGTTTCAATCGAGCCTTGCATATTGGTTAGGGTATTGCTAAAAATTCTTAACTTTTGTATTGCATTTAGATCTGAATCTTCTATTAGTATTTGATTACACAGATCGATAACAAACTTTGGTTTAACCAGGGTAGTAATTCTATATTGATCAACCATTGTCTACGTTTACATATTATGTCCACCAATGTGTTCCTTCACGTGACAGTAACATGCAGCAAACGGTTCTCGGTAATTTTAGTCTGGTCATTTTCTTCGCAGAGATTTAAAAGCTTGAAAAACCATATTGTATACTGAATGTAAATTCATTCTCTACAGCTGTTATTTAATTGCAGTTATTTTGACCAGTATCGTAGAATAATGCATAAACCAGTATATTTGTTTGTAAATGCCACAAACTATTTGCAATATAAGCGACATTTTGGTAATGCCTTTTTGAACTATCGATATTATCATTAATTATCAAATGTCATTGACGAAAAATAAATTTGCTACTTTAAAATGTATCCTTATAGCAGCCCACTCGTTTTACAACCAATTTAGAATACAATACGAATACAATATTTTGTGAATTAAAAAAATATTATTATTTTTTATACTAAAATATTCTGTGTACATTTGTTGACTTGTGTACAAATCTACATTAGAATTTAGAACTACATATCAAACAAAGAAATTAAAACATCAATAAACAAATAAACAGCAACACTTTACTGCCAAGTCCACCTTGTTATTAATAACAAGCTTATACGTTAACGTTAAAAAAATCGATTAAGTAGCATGAGTCACAAGAAGATAAATAGCATATGGCCGATCTATATAGACTGAATTTTGTAAAAACGCACAAAGCAGCAGTGTGTGCATGTATGAGTGTCTGTGTGTGTTAGAGTGTTTATGTATTGTTTCAGCGTGCTTGTGTATGGAATCGATTGTACATTAATTGACTGAACATTAAAAAAGGCGAGTCACCCAGCGGGCACACTACGTCGAATTGACGGTTGAAAAAAAAACATGGTTTCCACATGATTTCGTGATTTCCACGTTTTGTTCGCGTCGATACGACGTGGTGTGCCCGCTGGGCATATGAACTATAAATTATGTTTGCATTGCCAAGTCAAGGCAACTACATGGAGAATCATAGCAAAAAAAGAAATTTTCATCCTTCGTTGGAGTTCCTATAATTTTATTTTTATAGCTGATGGATGTATGAGCCAATGCATAGCGGTGTTTAAGATAAGCGGTGGCAGGCCAAACATGTTATTCAGGCAAGGATTGAGGAAGTCATCTTAGCTCCTACCTCTGTCCGAGGCTAGCCCCATGCCATCCGCCGGTTGTGTGTTAGTTCCCACTTGCTCACTACGCCCCCGCGTGACATAGGCTAGTTACATTTGTCAAAGGCTGCCGCTATTCGGACCCGGGTCCCTTTAACATGAAATGGCTATTCGGACCCGGCTTCAGTCAGAATTCCTTAAAACTCATAGAAAACATCAAAAAAGAGGGAAACAAACACAAAAAATGTTTGTTTTACCATATATATATACTATAAGAAGTAGCACAGAAAACACCAAATCTATCCCTATCCTTTATAACCTAACCGATACTAACTATTACCAAAAATACTACAAATCCATCTCTAACCTATATAAACTAACCGATACTAATATTTATCACTAAGTCTACCGGGTCCGAATAGCCACTTCGTTTGTTTCAAAGCCATAGAGTCTCCGAGGGCTCGCGTCGATTTCCAGTAATGTAGTCTGGAGGTTCGCCGGTGAGCGGATTTTGTCTGACGTTCTAAAGCGAACGGAACACGTCCCCTTAAGGCCGCCATTTGAACTCAGACATAAGGACCACCAGAAGTTCCCGGTAATTAAAACAGTTTACACAAGGTGTAGTGGTCTGTTTAGAGTTTACACTCCCTTAGAGCATGAGGTGGTCAAATGATTAGGTTAGGACGTTCTGTGCATGTGAGGCCAAAAGCAGCCGTTGAAGCTGGGCTCATTTCCAACCAACGGCCTATTCCCAAACTGTTCTTTTCTTCTTTTTTTAAAATTGATACACTTATCTTGACATCATATCTACGTGACGCCGAGAGGATTATAGATTTTATTTCAGTGTAGAAGTTTCCTAACACTTTATATTTTAAGAAGCTATTTTTTTTATTACAAAGAAAGATTATCCCCAGATTGCCAGTTTTTAAACTACATGCACTAGATGCAACATGAAAAGCCAGTCTAGAATTTCCATTGAATCTGTCAATGTTAGAAATTTGGAGGGAAAGATGAGAGGGGTTGTCTGACACAAGTAACGCAGCCGATGATAATCTGCATATGCGTGTGTGTTTAAAAAGAAACATTTGTATGACTGTAATTATGGGTGCTAAAAGAATGTTGTTTTTTTTTTTACCGAAGCAACAGGGAAGAAGGAAGCAGGTGTCATTTAGAAAGTAATGCGATATGTTGGAGCGAGCATTTTTTATGACAAACAACGTCTTGATATGACTTCAGATTATTTCTTTGAATGATTCTGACTTCTGACCAATCGTATAGCGCGCTCGTGATTGTGCGTGTGGGTGGGTGTTGCTAGGGAAAACACCGTATAATGATGAATCTAAGTTATCATGTGATCGTTTCAATGAGTAATGAGTTAGTTCATTTTTTTAAAGCATATTTCCATACACAAATGCCCATAAAGAAAACATTTAAAAACCAACAGCTAAAGTAGAAACTAGAATGTCGTATGGAGGAAGAGAAGGATAAAAGAAAAAGTCGGAAAGGATGAATGGGTGAGAGAGGCTGTAAGGGTATTGAGAGAGAGAGAGAGAGACGAGAGTTTTGGGATAAATGAAGGAATAACAGAAATGTAGAGAGAAACAGAGAGAGAGAAAGTGTGTGTGTGTGTGTGTGAGAGAGAGAGAGAGAGAGAGAGAGAGAGAGAAAATGTGTTTATTGATTATTGTTAACCCAAAATCTTCTGATTTTTCTATCAGGCTTCCATTAATCTGGACTTCTAAGACTTCACACAACATCTAAGTAATCTTGCACTCATCAAGTATACTATTGTATTCAGAAAACTACTGTCATTGGCTCTTAGACTACTAAGAACATTACGTTTATAAACACCACCCACCCAATGAGAATTTACTTATTCAGTTATTCATCTAAATGAAATATTAACTTTCATATTCACCAACTGACAAAATAAAAAGTTACTTTCTGTTAATTGTAGACTTGGCGCATACATCTATATATACAGGCAAATCAGCGAAAAGCACAGAGTAGAGCGCAAGGAGAAAGTCAAAAGTCAGAGACTCAAGAAATTATACCATCGTCCTTATAGACTGACGGATGCCATACAATATTCACGCAAAAAGCAATGTTTTACTAGATTTCCAAAACAACACACACACACAATTAACAAAAAATAACAACAAAAACTAAGGATTTAACCAAGACGAATTACTGAGCGATGAATGAGAAACTCGATCTTTTAAACGTTTAACTAACAGTCAACAATTGTTACACATCAGAATTTAGAAATGTCTACAAGATTAAAAAAAAAGAAAGAATGAGAAAAGTGTTTAATTTGTATTTATTTTGTAAGGAATATCTCAATGAGCTATACAAGTTTAACATGGGCCCAAACACTAATTTAGTGGCTGGATCGATTTCCCTCACAAACACAACAAACAATTTTTTTTAAAGTAAAGAAAACAACATGCAATAGTCTAGTTAAGAGGGCCACGTTTTGAGAGATTCAATTCTTACACGTTTTTTTTTTTGTGAGTCGATTAGCTTTACTCAGGGTTCGGCAACCTACGACTCGCGTGCCAGACTTGGCACGCCGAGGGATTTTTCATGGCAGGCGGAGAGGCCATTAAGTCTATTCAAGTCTCTTCTATGAGAAATTTAGTGCTACAGTAAGATGACTTTTAGGTTGTTGGCACGCTGAATGAATTAGAAATCATACTTTGGCACACTGTTATCAAAGGGTTGCCGACCCCTGGGCCCTAACTGATAAACATGTTACTTGTTTTTCTTGTTAGCCAAGGCAGTCTATTAAGTATAGTCATCTGACTTCAAACCCCAGCTGCCCAGCTGTAAAAAGGCTTCAGGAGTAAGCCTCGAGGAAAAGTCAGGAGTGATGACCCTTGGGTGACTGGATAATCAGTGCGGATAATGAAATATGGTCTTCCTTTCGACTGCCCATGCTGCCGAGCAAATGCCAAATTTTAATGTAGTGCCTCACTTTCCTTTGAATGACATTGGTAAGGCAGAGAGAGGGAAGATAGAGAGAGAGAGAGGGAGAGAGAGAGAGAGAGAGAGAGAGAGAGAGAGAGAGAGAGAGAGAGTAGGATCATGACCCGTGGGCAACCCACAGGGCCCTCGAGAGAAAAGAAAATGATGCCGGTACAAGATCTTCTCCGCCAAACACCTTTTTTTTTCATACACTAGTCATATCTAGAAGATTTATTAAAAATGTGTATTAGGTACATACGTTTGAAAAGTCACGAATCTTTATAAAATGTCTTTGGACCATTTTGTGAAACTATCATAAGTGTTACCATTAACCATTAGAGTATAATTATTTCAATCACAGCCTTACAGGTCTTTAACAAAAATACTTCAATCAAGCACATAGTTTTTAGTTTAAATTATTGTTCCTCCGCTTCAGTATTGATCTTGCAAAGGTTAGATCTGCTGTGGCAATACGTTGACACATAATTTGTTTTTAACACTCTTCCCAAAATACATTTTTTTTAATGACGAAAAAAAATTGTTTTAAATTTTCAAAACATTTGTCTAAAATTATAATACCTTCATTCTCCCCTCTTGCCTACCGCACAGGAAATCATTAAAGTGTTAAAGGATCGATTAACTAGCTTTGACTGCCATACTAGTATGCAGCGACATCGAGTAGGCCTATTTTGGCCTAGGCTACTAAGCTAACGGGGAGAACTGTAAGCCTATAAGGTTCATAGGTCTATATCTGTAAGAGTCTCTGGAGAAAATAATAAAAAAGATATCCTAAGTGCTATAAAAAAATAATTAGGCCCTATATCACAACTAAGCTTAGAGGCTTCTTTGCATATTTAACAAAATGTTCAAGTACACAAACAAAGAATACCAAAATGATGGGCCCCCAGTGCCAAGTGAGATTGTGGGGGGGGGGGGGGGGTTTGGGGCATCTTCTCTTAGCTTTATAGCAACAATTAAATAAATTGTTGCTTAGTTGCCGATTTAATTTTAAATTTTAATATTCATGGGCCCCCTAAACTCTTATGGGCCCCGGTACGGCGTACCGGCTGTACCCCCCTCTCGTGGGGCCTGGCAACCCATGATCTCTTTATTCAAGGCCCAGGTAGGCTAAGCGCCCCGGAGAAAAAAAACTGTGGTGCTGCTGCGAAGCAGATAAAAAAACACATCAGAATAAAAAAAATAATTGGCGCATATATTGTCTTCCGATATAGAGGGCGCCATCAAATAATAAACATTTTATTTCTTTGCAATAATATATACTGGTGCCAGACCTACCAAAGGATTAGCCACGAAGGCCAGAGAGCATCCACTTTTCGCTACGACCAGCATTCTGCTGTAAAACTGTCTGAACTACTCCACAACTAATCGGTACTTTTGGACAAGTCTGTAGTCTGAACCAATGAAAAATTTTGCGCGTTTTGTTGCAATAATGAAAGTGAATAAAAAAAAATAATAGCAATTCAATTATTTAAAAAAATATGCAAATAAAACAACACTTTATTAACATAAAAAAAACTTTGTTATTAGAAACAATGAAAAGGTTGTCAATCGTCACACAAACTATACTTTTGCATTGACCAAGTATCTAAGTACCATATCAACTTTCGGAACACTATAGTTTTATATTTCAAGAAATCACTAAATCAGAGTCACAAGTATGTCTTTGATTAAAACACCAAACTAAAACGGATCGAACATTAACAAATAGAATCGAACTATCACGCCAGAGTCTTCTTCTTCTAAGTTTTTAACAACGAACTTTTAAAATTGAGATATTGCACAGAAATTATTCCAGAAATTTTTTTTAATACTATCTGCATGTCAAAAATATAAAACCCTTTAAATACTTTTTTTTAATGAGGAAGGACATAAAAAGGATGGCTGGTTATGAAGAGTAGTGTCAGCTTCAATACGTGAATGCAATAAAACTTTTTTTGTAATACAGTGGAGAAATGAGAAGAAGGAAAAATCATATAATACGATACTATCATTATGGCATTATTATGTCCCTTGGTGTTATTGTAATGTTCCTGGTTTGGTAACATCACCTGCACTTTTTTTTCTTACCCAAACGAATTTGATACATGGATATAGATTAGATCGTTATGTTTGGGCGCAGTGGGGTATCCATAATTTCAAGGTCGCGGTGTGGGGTTGGGGGGAAGGGTGTTAGTGCAAAGGCATATATAGAACATTTAATTGAATACTTTTTTTTTACATCTATATTTATGTGAATTGTAAAATATTATATTTAAATATTTATTTAACTCTAAACTCTAAACTATATAATTTGTCATAAAAAATATGCAAACAAATAATTCAATATTTTAAAGAACTTTATGTTTTGAGGGAAAAAAAACAATGTGCAGGTTTCCCGGGGTGTGTGGTGGAAAGGGGAGGGGGCGACTCCTATGTTTGGAGTTTAAAACATAATAATATATGAAATATAAAACAGAGTTGCTAGCCTTGAGTTATGGCGCATCAAGTTTAGACATAACCACATTAAACTGGGTGGCGCAAAACAAAAAGGATTAACATAACTTGGGAGATTTAGAGCCTATACCTGTGGAACTAATTTTTATATTCGATGCGTGTATCTAGAGTTGCCTTATTTGTACTTCTTATACATTACAGACGCTCCTTCTATAAAGAAGATTATTGCGTCCTACGCTCATCCGTGGTCCGAGTCGTCTTGCATTTTTATTAATGTTTTAAATGACATTAAGTTACTTGTTTTCCTGGTTTGTTCAGGCTACCCATTACATGCCCGAATGCCACTCGGGAAGAAAGAGTACTTAAATATGCATTTGTTTTCGCATAAGCGATAAGGAGTTTTTTCTTTATGTTTATCTGAGCTTTGTTATTGGGTTGTTTTTCTAAACTAGAGTTAAACGCCTTATGTATTATTACTGCTTTACTTTTTGCCCTACTTCGTACTTTCTGACTCGTGAAATGTCATAATTTTATTGTTTAAATGGATGGCGTGATCTACAGCAGGGGTCGGCAACCTTTTGACAATAGTGTGCCAAAGTATGATTTTTAATTTATTCAGCGTGCCAACAGCCCTAAAAGTCATCCTGCTCTAGCACTTAATGTCTTGTAGAAGAGACGTGAAATGCCATTTTGTGAGGTCTTCCGCGTGCCAATGAAAATAGTCCAAGTTTGGCACGCGTTCCCTAGGTTGCCGACCCCTGATCTACAGAATAAATATAGAACAGAATGCGCAATCGCATTTTGTTCTCTTTCCGGAAGTAATATCGACACCACACAGTTTAGACCCAGTGGACCTGGTTACACAAAATATTTATGCTTATTTACAATGTCTTTTTCATCCAATCTGCAAGTTCGAACACCCTAAGCTAATGTTTCAGACAAAAGGCACAAAGGTTGTTGTGT
This sequence comes from Anisus vortex, assembly GCA_949126835.1. NCBI lineage: Eukaryota > Metazoa > Mollusca > Gastropoda > Planorbidae > Anisus > Anisus vortex. The sequence continues at coordinate 22,802,458 of OX421502.1, read as the reverse complement.
AATAAACTACAACAATGATGCGACAACGATTGATTATCGTACACATAATCATGTCAAACTACATGGCTTTCCTGACCCCGTAAAGGATAAACAATGGTAAGTCGTAACCTCATATTACTTTATAATAGTAGCCTTGCTTTAGTCCTAAGCTTGCTAAGACTAGATAGCAGTAATAAATAAGCCTTTCTCATTTTACTAAAGTAGCGTCTCTAGTGACCATTGCCTTGAGTCAAAAGAAAATGGCGGAAGCCGAGCTTTACTTTTAGTTACTGCACATACTATACCTATTCTGTGGAGTGATCAGTAGACATTTTGAAAAATTTATAGAAAATTCAAAGCTAAAAAAGAATACATTCGATAAATTTGATAGATTCTATAAATTCCAAACACAATTATCAAACAAGCCAATATTGACATTTTTAAAACAAATATAAAAAATAAAAGCACTCATTTTCGATTTATTTGAATAACATTTAGTAAATGTAAAGTGCATTTGAAGAATTTGTTATGAATATCGCTATACAAATATGTAATTTGTAAATTCGGTAGATTGGATAGCTTAGATAGATTAGATAGTTTAGATAGTTTAGATAGTTTAGATAGTTTAGATAGTTTAGATAGATTAGATAGATTAGATAGATTAGATAGATTAGATAGATTAGATAGATTAGATAGATTAGACAGATTAGACAGATTAGACAGATTAGACAGATTAGATTAGATAGATTAGATAGATTAGATAGATTAGATAGATTAGATAGATTAGATAGATTAGATAGATTAGATAGATTAGATAGATTAGATAGATTAGATAGATTAGATAGATTAGATAGATTAGATAGATTAGATAGATTAGATAGATTAGATAGATTAGATAGATTAGATAGATTAGATAGATTAGATAGATTAGATAGATTAGATAGATTAGATAGATTAGATAGATTAGATAGATTAGATAGATTAGATAGATTAGATAGATTAGATAGATTAGATAGATTAGATAGATTAGATAGATTAGATAGATTAGATAGATTAGATAGATTAGATAGATTAGATAGATTAGATAGATTAGATAGATTAGATAGATTAGATAGATTAGATAGATTAGATAGATTAGATAGATTAGATAGATTAGATAGATTAGATAGATTAGATAGATTAGATAGATTAGATAGATTAGATAGATTAGATAGATTAGATAGATTAGATAGATTAGATAGATTAGATAGATTAGATAGATTAGATAGATTAGATAGATTAGATAGATTAGATAGATTAGATAGATTAGATAGATTAGATAGATTAGATAGATTAGATAGATTAGATAGATTAGATAGATTAGATAGATTAGATAGATTAGATAGATTAGATAGATTAGACAGATTAGACAGATTAGACAGATTAGATAGATTAGATAGATTAGATAGATTAGATAGATTAGATAGATTAGATAGATTAGATAGATTAGATAGATTAGATAGATTAGATAGATTAGATAGATTAGATAGATTAGATAGATTAGATAGATTAGATAGATTAGATAGATTAGATAGATTAGATAGATTAGATAGATTAGATAGATTAGATAGATTAGATAGATTAGATAGATTAGATAGATTAGATAGATTAGATAGATTAGATAGATTAGATAGATTAGATAGATTAGATAGATTAGATAGATTAGATAGATTAGATAGATTAGATAGATTAGATAGATTAGATAGATTAGATAGATTAGATAGATTAGATAGATTAGATAGATTAGATCGATTAGATCGATTAGATAGATTAGATAGATTAGATAGATTAGATAGATTAGATAGATTAGATAGATTAGATAGATTTAATAGATGAGAGATATATATAATAGATTAAATAGATTAGATTAGATAAGTTGTATAATATAGATTAGATTAAATAGATTAAATAAAATAAATTAGTTTGATTTGATAGATTAGATAGATAAGATTATTAGATAGATTAGATAGACTAGATGGATTAGATTGATTAGAAGGATTAGATAGATCGAATAAAATAAATATATTAGTATTACAAGGCAATTTATTCACCATAATAAATTATGGATGAGACCTTCTATTTAGATCACACAAGTATAATTATGATTTATAATGTTATTACGGCTAGAGTCCCCATTCAATTTATGAAAATAATAGTTATAGTATTGTTATTATTGGTGTGAGTATCCTTGTATTAGTGAAGATCTTATTATATCATTCTGAAGTTTATTTGTAGTTGTCTAGAGTATTCCGTGGTTCTTAGTATCCCCTGGCAATTCACATAGCGTAGTTTTAGAGTTTTCAGTTGATTTACTTCATGTATAATTATTTGTGTGGCTCATATTATACAGCAAGAACCTCGATGTTGAGGTACCAAAAGGAAAAGAACATTACATACTAAACAGTAGAAGTGTGCAATTTCTTTTAGAACCGCCTGCACTTAACTTTAGTTCTAAACAATATACAACAAAAACTGACTCCACCTGGGTAGTCCGTTAAATAAGACAAGTAAGGGAAATAATTTATTCTATTAAACCCTCATCATATAGGATCTCAAGTTATCCTTAGACCATAACACATGTTCGCGTTATTCTAAAAAAATTATACTCTCTGAGATATCATTCCTCATAAACATCATCATCTTATTTATAAGGTAAAAATCAACATAACTAATGTTATCATATTAAACAATTCAATCATTAATTAATTCAACTTAAATGAAATTAATATTTAAATAAATTTTAAAGTAAGAGTTTAATCTTAAGTGTGTAAGCATGTGAAGTGTATGCACATTACTCTATCTTGGTTTTTACATAATCACAACTATAGTTTGATTGTTTCAAAATAAGGATGTACATTTCTGTTCATTCATTATCTTACTAATAAAGAAAAATTATGTTCATAAATCCATAATATTTATAAGTAACTTATTAGGTTCTTTCTTTTTTCCTACAACAATAATAATATTTGTTTTAGCAAATGGAAATATTCATGGCATAAAATAAGGCATAAGATATTGCATAAAATAATCAAAACATATTCATATATTCATGCATTTATATTTTAAATGATCCAATTCTCTTAGTTAGGATTATCAGAATATATACATGAAGTTATCTATCCCCTTATACATTTGTTACATGCGCGATAGGGTGTCCGCGACGATGTTATCTTTTCCAGATAAGTGAGTTATTTTTAAGTTGTAAGCTTGAATAAACAAACTCCATCTTAGAATGCGCTGATTTTGTTTGATGCGGGAAAGAAATACTAGTGGATTGTGATCAGTGAATATCTCGATTGGGAACTGAGAACCATTTACATAGTAATTGAAATGTTTCAATGCTTGGATAAGTCCTAGTAATTCCTGCTCTATTGTGCTATAATTTACCTCATGTGGGTTAAATTTTTTTGAACAAAAGCTAATGGGATGTTCAAGTGAATCATCTCCTATTTGTGAGATTACCGCGCCCATTCCTGTATTACACGAGTCTACCGTTATTCTGAAGGGTTTAGTATAATCAGGTGAGACTAATACTGGTGCCTTGGTCAGTATGTCTTTTATATCATTAAAGGCTTGGTCACATTCCTGAGTCCACTTAAATTGATTTTTCTTTCTCAAGAGATTTGTCAAAGGGCAAGTGATAATAGAAAAGTTTTTACAGAACTTCCTGTAGTACCCGGCCATACCCAGAAATCCTCGAAGTTGTTTCTGCGTTTTAGGGACAGGGAATTCCTGTATAGCTTTGACTTTGGCATTCACTGGTTTTACTTTGCCATTACCCACTACATGACCTAAATATTCAATTTCTGCATGGCAAAATTGACTTTTAACTAGGTTTATAGTAAGATTAGCCTGTTTTAGTTTTTGGAATAATAGTTTTAGCTGATGTAGATGATCATTAAAGTTATTACTGAACACTACGATATCGTCCAGATATGCATGACATTGTGGGATATCATGGATAATAGTGTTTATTAGTCTTTGAAAACTAGCTGGAGCATTGACCATTCCGAATGGCATTACTTTAAACTTATATAATCCATCAGGAGTAACAAAAGTTGATACCTCCTGAGCCCTATCTGTTAATGGGATTTGGAAATAAGCTGTTAGTAAGTCAATCTTAGTTACATAGTTTGCAGTGCTTACTCTATCGATTAAATCATCTATCCGTGGTATGGGATACGAATCTGTTTTTGTCACTTGGTTTAATTTCCTATAGTCTACACAAAAGCGTAGTGAACCATCAGATTTGGGAACCAACACACATGGGGATGACCAATCACTGTTACTGTGAGTAATTATATCATTGCTCAGCATATAATCAATTTCTTTACGGATGTGTTCAAGTTGTATGGGATTAACCCTATACGGATGTTGTTTGACAGGTTTAACATTATCATCTTTTAAAACTACATCATGGGTAACCAAAGTTGTTTTGTTAGGAACATCACTAAACAAATTTACATGATCATAGATTAAACCCTTGATAGAAGTCTGTTCACCTAAGTCTAGATGTGCCAGTTTATCATTGAGGTTTTTAAGTGCTTCAGTGTTCTGAAGTTTACTTTCTATGATTGTCTTTTTAAATTTAGGCGGGGGTGTTTCAACAGTTTTGATAGCACTCACTGGCCTAATGTCAGTTTGTTCTTCCCTAACAACATAAGGTTTTAGCATGTTTATATGGCACAGTCTCTGTGTTTTCCTTCTATCAGGGGTTTTTACAAGGTATGTTACATCAGTGATTTTATCTAAAACCTGATATGGTCCTGTATATTTTGCACTCAGGGGTTGTCCAGACAATTGGGTCAACATGAGGACTTTATCACCAGGATGGAAACATCGGGATCTGGCCTTGACATCATAGTACCCTTTCATTCTTTTCTGAGCCTGCAAAAGATTATCTTTAACATGATTAAAAGCATGATAGATTCTATTGCTAAATTGTTCCACATAAGCTACGAGTCCAGTCTCTTCATCAGAATTTAACAAGGTTTCCTGCAACAGTTTTAGAGGTCCTCGAACTGAATGTCCAAACACTAACTCGAACGGACTGAATCCAAGAGATTCCTGCACAGTTTCTCTAGTCGCGAAAAGAGCGAATGGAATACCGCGATCCCAGTCTTCAGTGTTCTCAAAACAGTATGTGCGGAGCATGGTTTTCAGAGTCTGATGATATCTTTCTAGGGCACCTTGGCTTTGCGGATGGTACGCAGTTGAAGTTGCATGTTGGATGCCTAGTTTCTTTAAGACCTGGTTAAACAGCTTTGATGTAAAGTTAGATCCTTGGTCTGACTGTATAGTCTTTGGAAGACCGTATCTTGAACAAAATGCAATAAGTGCGTCAGATATCTTATCTGCGTTAATGGTGCGTAGCGGAATAGCTTCAGGATATCTCGTGGCAGTGCACATTATAGTGAATAAGTACTGGTGTCCTGTCTTTGTTTTAGGCAAAGGACCTACACAGTCTATTAGCAAGTGGCTAAATGGTTCTGCAAAGGCAGGTATTGGCTTTAGAGGTGCTACCGGTATAGTCTGGTTAGGCTTACCAACTATCTGGCATGTATTGCATGACTTGCAGTGTTTTGTGACGTCACGATGTAGTCCAGGCCAATAGAAGTACGGAAGAATTCGACGGTAAGTCTTGTTCACTCCTAGATGACCAGCATATGGCGTGTCATGAGCCATGTGTAAGATGTCATTACGATATATGGCTGGTACCACAATCTGACTTCCTTCTCTGCAATTGTCATTATCACATTTCACATCTCTCCATTTTTGCATTAATATTCCCTCCTTCAGAAAAAATCCATTTCCTTTAATTTCTGCCTCCTGTTCAGTTATCACCTTTTTCTTCAGGTGTTTAATTCCTGAATCTCTATTCTGTTCTAATAGGAGTAATTGTCGAGGTGACAAATTACTTTCAGTAGTCTTGACTGAGGGACCACTCAAGATGTCAGCCAGGAAAGTTGCCTGTAGGTCAATTTCTGGTTCTATTTTTGACTTTGACATGGTTTCGACAGACTTTTGTTGTTGGGCCATACCTCTCGTGACAACGCATATAGGTTTGATAAAGCTCTCACTTTTATTAAGGTATTGTTTTTTCTTGGATATGGAATGCACCACATCTCCAGCAATATCATTTCCCAGTATTAAAGAAACGCCTTTAAACGGAAGTGATTTGTATACACCCACAACTACATTTCCAGTGAAGTACGCACTCTTCAGCTGTATTTGATGCAAAGGAACTTGTACATTTTTCCTTGATACACCTTGAATAGTAAGATCCTGTCCTGTATATGTCGATTGTGACGTAGGAACAGTATTCTCTAAAAGTAGTGAAACCTCAGCCCCTGTATCACGGAGTATTCTGATGTTCTTTTCACTAGTGACACCATTTATTATGGATGACACGGTACCTTCTTCAATGAATGGTAAACAATTGCTTGGTATCTCAGTATCGATGAGATCTGTATCCAAGTTATTTTTGTAAGAGGTATGTTTAGTACTCATGGTGGTTCTATCTGATATAGACTCCTTGGAGCTCAGATTAGAATTAGAATTATTGAAAACCATTGTCTCTATTTCAGGAACTATTTCTGGTTTCAAGTTTCCTAGATACGTGTGTTTTGTCAGGTTATCTGCATTAGCACTAGGTATCTCTGTTTGAGTTCTAACATCCTTCTTTACATTTACATGAGTTCTTTGTTTTGGCATTGCTACATACGATAAGACAACATTCTTTTTATTCGGGTTCCCATTCAATATCCAGCACTTTTCCTTAGTATGTCCAATTCGTTTACAATGGCTACAGGTTGGCTTGGAATTTGTTTGACCTTCATTGCTCTGCTGATGTCTCTTTGATTGATAGGATTCATTTGGATTCATGGTTTTCTTTTCTACCTTCATATCTCGATTCTGGAATTTAGATTTATCAACGGTTGTAAATTTATTGCTGGAATGGATAATAACATATTCGTCTGCCATTACTGCTGCTGTTTCTACTTGTTCTACACCTTTGTCTGCTAAATGTATTCTTACATCACCTCTGATGTTATTGTTAAAGTCTTCCATTAGCATAAGATTAGCTAATTTATCAAAGTCTTTGTTTACACCTTTGGATCGAATCCATCTTTCAAAATATTTCTTTTTCTGTCTTAGAAAATCAACATGGGATTGTTCCTGTTCTTTCTTAGACTCACGAAACACTTTTCTATATTTTTCAGGTGTTAGTGCATAACTTAGCAGTACTCTATTCTTGATCAGTTCATAATCATACAATTCCTCTTCAGTAAGACTTAATACAACATCAAGTGCCTTTCCTTTGTTCAGAGCTGAGCGTAGGAGTATAGCTTTCTTGCCCTCGGGAAATTGATAGTCTCTAGCGTTTCTCTCGAAAATCATGAAGAACTCTTCCACCGAATTATCTTCAAAAACTGGAATATGTTTCTTAAACTTATACAGTTCTGCATCTGCTTCAGAGCTTGCATTCGAATGATTTGACGTACGAGACCTTGCTAGCTCAATTCTTTCTTGGCTTGCTATTTTCTCTCTTGCTATTTCTAACTCAATTCTCTTGTTTTCTCTTTCCAATTCTATCTCCATCTTCCTCATCTCAAGTTTAAATTTCAATTCTTCACTTAAGTCACCAGTTGTATGCTTCACTCTTTGTGTTATAGGAAAAAGTAATTCATCATCTGATTCATCATTAATGTTATCATTAGCAGTAGTTTCTTCAATAATTAGTGTACCTTGTTTTCTTAAACACTCAGTTACCTCTTGAAGTAATTTAGTTTTTGATGGCCCAGTTTCTGTGATAGAAATGCCCAATGATTTAGCCAATTCTTTTAATTGTATCATTGACATTTTATTAAGCTGTTCTGAGGTTAGATCAAATATTTCTGGATCCAATGTAAGATTATTTGTGGCTTCCATTTTATATATTATTAAAAGTTACTATAAATCTTGTTAATAATACAATAAAGAGTCCAACTTACTTTCTGTCCTTTGAATAATTCACTACACCACACAGTTCAGATTTGTCACAACAAGGTCACAAAAAAATACTTTCTTAGAGTTACTTTGTTTGATAAGGTAATACACCAGATAATTTTCCAGGCTGAATAGTTAAGTTTTCCGATTCTCAATAGCAATGTTCAATTCAATCACAATCTTTAGTATATTGTATATTGTTCATATTTTCCAACACAATCCATCCAAGTTACGAGTATGTATTACGGCAGTTGTAAATAGTTTGTGTAAATAGTATAACGATTCTTGAAGTTGAAGTAAATCCTCTAAACGTTTGTTAGTAAATCACTGACGAGCAAAACCCATTTTATTACAAGGCAATTTATTCACCATAATAAATTATGGATGAGACCTTCTATTTAGATCACACAAGTATAATTATGATTTATAATGTTATTACGGCTAGAGCCCCCATTCAATTTATGAAAATAATAGTTATAGTATTGTTATTATTAGTGTGAGTATCCTTGTATTAGTGAAGATCTTATTATATCATTCTGAAGTTTATTTGTAGTTGTCTAGAGTATTCCGTGGTTCTTTTGTATCCCCTGGCAATTCACATAGCGTAGTTTTAGAGTTTTCAGTTGATTTACTTCATGTATAATTATTTGTGTGGCTCATATTATACAGCAAGAACCTCGATGTTGAGTGGTAGTGTAGATTATTAAAATAGTTGTATAAATATTACACATACACACATGTATATAACTTTGAAATATTGACGTTAACCAAGTTGTGTAGGAAGCAACGATAAATTTGGTTTAATTTACAACATCAATCCAGTAGGAATCCAAATAATATTATATACACAATCAAGAAATACACATATTCCAATTAGTAATGAATATCCTCAATGAACATATAGCATTGTAGTTAATAGTAGAATAATAAATTTTCCATAATACAAATCAAATAGAAATGATACTCAGAGCGGAGAATATTTGATGTTACTAGATTGAATGCAAGCCAAGAACTGACTAACAGTGTCGAATCGCGTAGAAATATATTACGGGTCAATCGTTGGAAAAACCAGACAGCCTAGTGACACGAATATTTTAATCAAGCCTGCATGTTGACTGCGTGATCAGATACTTTTTGTTAAGAACAAGCAATAATGCTCTAACAAAATAAGGAGAGACCGGACGGCCTTGACACGCTGTAGGTGCGTGGGCAGTTCATGTTTTTATCGAGGTTAATAAAAAACAATAATGCTCTCATTAGGTTAGGAAAAACCTGGGGGAAACTTTGAGCTGAGAAATATTTTATATCGTTTAAACGCAATTCGCTTAAATGATTTAGTTGGTTTATTAACATTACAATGTAGGGAATTTACGTTTCGTAACATTAGATAGATTAGAAACAATGAATACAGTAGCTATATTAGATACATTAGATACATCAGATAGGCTACACCAGAAAGAGAAGATACAGTGGTCATATTAAATGACATAAAATGCAGACCAGACAATGCACTAATTAAAGTACTTGTCAGCCTTACCTCAGTTTTAAAGACAGTGATCAAAGACGTCTGTCTCCTGGATACTAGATACATCCCTGAGTTAAATCCTATGGCTCCGTGGTAATGTCGGAATCGCGTCAAAGAACCAAATCCGCGGGAAACAATCGTAATAGCCTTATCACTCCTCCACCGTGTCCTTACAGAAGTCAGAAACGGACATTCTTGATAGTGAACCTTTTGGCAACTTTTCGGTCCAAAAAAGCAAAACAAAGCAAATAAACTGTTTCCGTCAATTTCAATAAACCGAACACGTTATTTCTATCAAATCGAATACCGAATACTTTCAGAATACAATAATGTTTTGAGTTATTTTTCTGGCAGGTCTGATTGAAGTAGTCAAGTTAAACTTTACTGATACGTTCAGTTCAAATGTATTTCAGCTAAAATGGCTGAGCAGCTTGGGGGCGTTTGTCTCACATCTGCCGCGTTACTCACTTTTTTTTTCTTCATTTGGTAATTTATTTAACGAATGGGTGTCCATTGTGGTTTTGTTAACTCACGCTAAAGGCACGTGTTACTGCATTGATTTGTACATAAACAAATTTATTCGTCAGAGCTCATTAGAAATATTTGCTGATTTACTCTGATGTAGGTTGATGCCTATTGTGATGATTTCCGTACTTGTCGTCTGCGCTTCAGTTTCTAATTAGACGTAAGAAGAGGTAATTGATTGGTTAATTTATTTGTCATGATTAACCAGACGCGAGGCATGTATATAGTAACAAATATAGACTAATTCTGTTCAGTCTTCACCAGAACAAACGTTTGATATCTAACAAGGAAATGATCGGTATATTACTCACAGTCCAATGTCCAGTCACACGTTTTTTTTTAAATGACCAGACACTATTCATTATTAAATTTCATGCCATTAATCATCAACAAACGGCCATCCACTATTGAAGTATCATTATGGTAGCAGCAATGCACAATGGCCAAAATCTCACTCGCAGATATCCACCAGGCAAAAGCCACAGGTTATATCGTAGCCCAGGTGTCGGCAACCTTTTGATAATATTTTGCAAACGTAGGATTTCTAATTCATTTAGCGTGCCAACAGTCCAAATGTCGTCCTGCTTTGGCACTCACTTTCTTGCAAAAGATACTTGAATTTACTTTTTCAGTCTTCCGCGAGCCATTGAAAATAGCTCTGCGTGCCAAGCTTGGCACGCGTGGCGTAGGTTGCCGACATATATATGTAGCCAACTACTTTACAAACTTCATGCATCATAATATGCATTTTCTTAAACACTCGGGAATATAGTAATGTAGCAATTTTTTAAAAATGAAAATGATAATTTATAACTTGACTAATTTAATGAACATGAATTACACGTTTATTATAATAATTAGATAAAATATTCGAATTTGATCAATAGTTGGGGGGGGGGGGGGATTGTGAGCCAGTTCAGGAAAAAACTACAATTCCCGCATTCCCGTACACTTTTATTTTTTTACTTTGCACTATTTTGTAGCCTACTATCCCCCCCCCCCCCAACCATCCACTTAGGCCTACCTCGCAATCCTGGCTACGCCACTGCAGATACATATACCGACTAATAGGCTTGATGCCATATAGTGTGTAGGCTATGTTTAATTATAGAATACATTCCAGCGAACACAGATTATAAAAAACGTAGTTTCCACGTGCTTTCGTGGTGTTCATGTTTTTACCCCGTCGATACGATATGGTTTGCCCGCTTGGAATTTATAAGTCTATTTAAGTAGAAAAAAAATAGATCGACAGACAGAGAGGCAGATATAGGCTACGGAGAGATGGACAGATAGGTGAGTGTCGTGAGTGTGAGTAGTAAATCATCTTCATCTTACCAGCAATGCTGCAAATCTCATGTCCAAAACTACCTCCACGCAGAAAAATGATCAACTCACACTAAACATAAACAACAACAACACTGTGTCCACCACTATTTACGTAGTTTTCCCCGACATGATAAATAACACGACGCAGCAGTTGAATTACCACACACATACAATGAAAATGATATAGCCACACAATTTTAACAGCAAGTGTTGGGGACTTCTTTGTGTTGCTTCTTTCTTCGAACTTAAAATCAATTATTTTGATCCAAAACAAAGACTGTTCATAGATTTTTTTTGCGCGCTCCCTAAATTAAAAATAAATATATTCCCGCGCAATAAAATATTCGTTTTTAACAATGACAACAAAAATGGTGTTTATTTCATCTGGTGTTCTCATATCGGCGGGTTGAAATAAAGAAAATGAAGGGGAAAAAATAGAGAGAGGTTTGATTTGTTCGTCTGCTCATTTTCTTTATTTACGTTACGTCCCCTGATTGGAGCTAAAAATAGTGCTGCGCTATTGCCACGTGACGAAATTGGGCCATACGTCATGCGTGCAGCTGTGTTAAAAAGTTTGTCACCCTGCACTTGAAAAGAGGGCAAGAAAAAAAATACAAACATGGTAAAACAAGGTCAGCGTCTAAACAAAGCCAAGTAAATAGAGGGGAGAGAGAGAGAGAAAGAGGGAGAGAGAGAGAGAGAGAGAGCTTATTACACATCAGTAAAAGTATAAAGAAGGCCAAATTAAACTGTCAGGGAATGGAATAAAATTGGCTTATACTATTACATTCTTTATAAACATTATGTTAGAATTAATTTAAAAAAATTGTTTGTTTTGAAAATTAAAACGTGTACTTAGGCTTACTGCTGTTTAAGATATTCTACTCTCTCTCTCTCTCTCTCTCTCTCTCTCTCTCTCTCTCTCTCTCTCTCTCTCTCTCTCTCTCTCTCTCTCTCTCTCTCTCTCTCTCCCCCTCCCTCCCTCCACAAAGGTTAATCATTTTTTCCCTCACCCTTCCTCAACCTCCCATTTACCCACAATCCCCAGCCATCCAAACAAACGAACAGACCAGCAAACAGCGATTAAAAAAACAACCAAAGATACCAATCTTTAAATGCAGCGGTTGTTAACGTACATTTGCCTATTACTAGACTTATATTACAATCCAGTGGCGTAACCAGGGGGGTAACTGACGCCTGGGGCGGAGTCGAAACTGACGCCTATTAAAAATGTAAGTTTTGATACATTTGTAAGCTAATTCGGGTATACTATTAAGAAAGTGTCAGCATGGCGCCTATTCAAAATTTAACGCTTGGGTCGCCCCCACCCCCTTCACGCCCCTCTAGTTACAATCCACGTTTTTTTAAAAATATAAATGCATTATTTTTTAAATACATGACCTGAATGTGAAAGCATTAGGCTACAGCTTTTTTTAGCAACTGCAACAAAGGGTAAATAATTAAAAGTAAACAAATCTGAACTGACATTTGACATTTGGGGCACGAACTGGTAGAAGTTAAAGTGTTGACATTTACAGAAACTGGGAGCTTGACCTGCTAAACTTTTTATACACTGGACAAATAAATATGTCTCCGTCATTTGTATTTCTCTTTGTTGATCTCTACCGCTCTATTCTCACCTCCTCATTTTTTTTTATTACTTTCTTTGTATCTATGTAGTGTATGTCTGTTGATATATACATCTATCTATCTATCTATCTATCTATCTATCTATCTATCTATCTATCTATCTATCTATCTATCTATCTATCTATCTATCTATCTGTTTATCGATCTATCTATATATCTAACTATCTATATCTCTAACTCTGTCTATCTATCTATCTGTCAATCCATATATCTATCTGTTTATAAGTCTGTCTATCTATCAGTTTATCTATCTAACTATCTATCTATCTGTCCGTCAATCTCTCTCTCTCTCTCTCTCTCTCTCTATACTACTGTCTATTTATCTAATCTATCTCTCTATTTACCTATATAACATAACATGTTGAATATGAGTTTTACAAAAATCTTTTCTTTATTCAATACAATTGCAAAACGATGTTTTTCTATTCCTTTACGTCCTACACAGTATCAATCAGAACTTGACCGAGAAAAACTTATTCTACGATTACTCACCCCTGTATTTATCTTGACGTTGGCAAACTGGTCCGCCATGTCTGCTACGTCACCCACTTCTGCTTGCCCTTCCAACAGGTCCCCTTCTCCCTGGTTAGGGTTCGGTGAGGCTGCTACAGAAGCGGCTCCGCTGACGGCATCCGACCGCCTTACCGTCCCGCTTGAATTGGATGCTGCCCCTCTGGATGGGGTGTTCGACCTTGGCCCCGCTTGCCTCAAGTTCGGTCGAGTGTATTTCTGCATATCATTAAAAACACCACACACAGCCGACCGCAGGCCCAGTACTTTAGGCGATCAACCTTGGTCTCATATAGACTGTCGATGTGTATACCTGTCTGTGTACTCAAGATTTTTTTTAAAATTCTTGGTTACCAAAATTCGACTTTTATCAGAAGGAGGGAAAATGTCTGATGTTTTACGTTATTATCGGTCTCAAAGATGGATAATCAAATGTGACAAATCCATAGGGCGAAACAACTCGTATGCACAATGTAGTCACTGAATCTGCAGACGACTGCTTCTATCCAATCTATAAGGGAAAAAAAAGGAAGAAATGATTAAACAATTGGTCCAATATATATATATATATAAATGCATAAATATATATATTAAAATTCTATAGCAAATTCAACACATACATAGGCCTATTTCAAAAATTCAACAGAAGAGGTCAATGATGGTAAACTTGTCAACTTTCATTGGTACAATTTGAAAGCAAGAGTTTGAAAGTTTAAGTGGTCGAAGCATACACACCGTTTGTGTGGCCAGAGCAATGAACAATCGCTTATAGTTTCATAGACTCTTGAGCATACTTAGGAAAGCCATTAGCAGCGGCGAGGGGGATAAATTCCACAGAACCACAGAATGTATATATATATATAAAGCCTATTCTGTGTCCCGAACTGCATTGTTTGTTTTAAAATAAAAGATTACCTCGGTTTGGCAACCCATCACTTCCTAGAGCGAGACAGACATACAGACAATTCCATAGAGAGAGAGAGAGAGAGAGAGATAAAGAGAGTGAGAGAGAGAGAATGAGAGAGAGAGAAAGAGAGTGCATTGAAATATATTGTCCCCATTATCCCCCCATCCCGATGATCAAGTGGTACATTTCAACAAAGAACGTCACTGTATTTGGGGAATTAGAACCAGTGCATGGTTAATTTCACGTTTACATTGTACAGTAGGACAAGTATATGCATGACTAATTCATTCCTTAATGGTCAATTACAGATATATCTCCTGAGCATTAATAGGTGGCATGCATCTTGGTGGTTTATACTGTCTTTGCATTTTGAAAAAGTTTTTATGTTACTTGTACTTAGGCAACCCATTCCATGATAGAATATATCAGGGAGAAAGAAAACCTTAGTGAGTCACCCCTTATACGGAGAATAAGAAAAGTTATATATATATATATATATATATATATATATATATATATATATATATATACACACACACACACACATATATAGGCCCTATATATTTCTGTATTCACTTTATTTTAAAAGATGAAAAATGTTCTAGACTCTATTTCTAAGTAAGAAGTTAATGTTTTAATATGTACTTATAGTACTTGACTTTTTAATCTTCTTTTCTGCAGCGTACCTTTTTGTAAATTTGACATGCAATATAAACAAAACCTCAAAGTTAATCAATAGAACGAAATAAGAGGCGTGTTCTGTATCGGTTAACAGTTAAGACCTAAGACTCCAAAAAGAACCGCCCTGTTATGACAACGTGCTGCCAAAGCAGAAATTTCAAGATATAGATATCTCCAAGTTGGCAAGTAGTTCTTTTTATTGCAGACGTAAAAAATGCCACACCCTTTTTTTCCCGTCAATTTCTTTTGTTTATTTAAAATAGGAAAATCATAAACTTTGCTATTTGGAAATATAAGGGAAGAAAAACGCATTCTCAGCCATTGTAGATTTATTTTATGCACGTAAATGACATTATTTACATCAGAACGATAAACTGCCATTGAAACAGCTGCGTCGATGCACCATGGCCAGATTTTTCAAAAGAACTGTGCCAAACTGTGGAGACGGATCGTGTTTCTATTTGGAAAATCAATGCGTTCATTGAAATAAAATTCTATTTGCTCACTTTGAATAATGTGTTATTGACAAACTTGGGACTTAAAAAAAACTATTTAGAAGCGTTAAAAGGGAAAGTATATAGCACAAAGACAGGGGTAAAGGCATGTTATTAAAAACGATAGCTTTTTGAAAAACTAACCCGGTAAGAAAACTAGTTCATGTCAGTCCGTATTTAATGGCTTATTCATACAGTAGGTGACGGAATAACGCATAGAGCAATATCAGAAGTTATGCATTGAGGAAATGCTAAAGTACGCGTAACCGTTTCAGGCCAGTTAGATTGTCTATGTACACAGCATTTCTTTTGGGCGCGTCTTACAAAGGGTTGTGTGGCCAGCACAATGCACAGTCGTCTTTTCCTTTAAACTGATGCCAGATTTATTTATAGCTTGTTAGAAGGTGTCGATGACTAATCCACACTTTATTATTACGTGTGAAGTTAATGATAATCTATTTTATAGCTGAAGTTGTTGAGATATGCTAGCCTCCACTAGAAAGATACGTATAAATTATGCTGATTAGTACTAAATTGATATGTTTTAAAAGTGAAAACACGTAGGCTACCTTCAAAACTTGTAACGGAGGAGAAAGGGGGCCGATAAAAAGAAGAAGAAAAAAGGTAGGCCTATGTATGAACGAACCCTAATGAACAGTGGTAAACTGTTATTAAAGTCGTTGGCGGTCCATTTAAAGGACATTGTCGGGTCGCTTCTGTCCAACGAGCTGTAGTTTTGGGGGGACCGCTGTTAAAGTATGCTAATCTGTCCTAGAATGTCAATTTGGTTAATGCTGCAGCCTACATTTCTGACAAGGTGGTAACAGAAATTTACATAGGACTTTGTGTGTGTGTTTGTGTGTGTGTTACATGCGCGGGCGAGTGTGTGACTAATTGTAAGTGGTGTGTACCTGCACAGCTTCAAACAATGACTGCAACGATTTAACACACAGGGATATGTCAACACATTGCAAGAACAGACAATTCAATGTAGTTATTGATATAGTAGATAGGTAGATATATAGATACATAGATAATAATTATTTATATATATATTATAGATAGATAGATAGATAGATTAAGAGAGGGAGAGAGAGAGAGAGAGAGAGAGAGAGAGAGGCAGAGAATGAGAGCGAGAGAGAGAGCAGAATACTTTTCAGATCAATTTAATATATGGGGCAAATGAAGCAGCGATCACATGATTCCGTGGCCATAAAACACAGGGTGGTTGTGTGGCCAGAACAATGTTCTTCCGTATTTACTAATCCCCAACTACAGTCAGGTACCCATCAGAGTTGGGTAGACTCAGTGATACCTTACAGACCGAGAACAAATCCTAGCCTAAGCTTATACCAGGATTCAAACCTGGGACTTTCGGTTCGCCTCCTTAGCGCGCTACCATTTATAGTGTTGCCTTTAGTTGTGTTGGATGAAACCTCTAAAAAAAATTTCTTGTTCAGTTGTTCAACTCTGTTACTTTGTTTACATGAAGTAGGTACGCCGATTCGTAGGTACCGAGTCGTAGGTACGTAATAGTAGGTGTCTTTAAATAAATAAATGAAGCGATTTTCTGTAATTGTAATGTACCTATGTGACTTCAAAGGTGATTATGATTTGAATGATTTCCAGTTAAGTGTGTCACCATCAGGCATTTTCAGCAATAGGTTGTCCGAAGACAGTTTACACTTAAAGTACACCCACATTTCCTTCAAAATTTATTGAATTAATGCTTCATTATTATTTTCATTATCATGAATTTATGTTAGAAGCATGAATAAATCCCTGTTTAAACGCCAACCCTTATCTTGAATCGACTGGGAACGGTTTGAAAGAAATTTCTCGAAGAACTGAGCGTCACGTGACAGTCCCTTACCAACGATGCATATATACATTGCAGAGACATACAAGTAACCTCAATTTTAAATTTGTTTCCACAGATGTATTAACATATAAATGACTATCCATAGACAGCTGAAACAATACAATGTAACATATTGGAAAAACATCTATTATAACTTAAACGCTATCCAATACTATCACCCCCTCCCCGACCACACCAGCAAATACCAGCAAACTGATTGGAATGTCGCTATAAAAATTCAATAGGAGCCAATCCAAAATTTTGATCAAATTGACAAACCAGAATGTAACTATATTATTGGACATAACCGGATCAAATAACAATGGTTGAATAGAAATTATTGCCACCAGGAGTGGTAACCCGAACCGTAGGTATTGTTATTAAGTTGAGAAAAATACATTCAAAGCGAATGGAGAGGGGCGTAGTGGAGCGCACTAACCTCCCCGCCACCTCCTATTTTTTTTCCAACACAAACTTTTGTAAGGAATATCAGATTTAAATCTTTTTCTTAAAAACTGGACGAGATTCTAATTAATCAAACAAAAATTGATTAGACGTGCAATGCAGGCATGGGCAGGCCAAGAGTCACCAGGGCAAACAATGACAACGATATGCATGAACTGACATAATTGATATACTAGTAGTACATGCATTGAACGTAGTCCGTAGAAATAGTCTTAGAGTAACGTCTCTTTAGCACAACCACAAACGAATATGATCTGTGGGAAGGGATACATTGAAACTGTTAATACCAGTACAGATAATGTTTTATAAGTTAAAGACGTTCCTTTTAAGAAGAAGATAATTACGTTCTTTGCCACAGGGCGGCAGTGGTTGAACGGTAGCCGGGATAGAACCGTGGTCGTCACGTTCACAGCCCGGAGTACTAACCGGAAGTAACCGGATGATCAACTGGTCATTTTACAGGTGATTACTTTACCTGCCATTTTTTTATTTTATTCAGATAAATAATCATCGCTGGAGATAATGCGCCAAAACATGAGAGATTTGATCACATGAATGATTTTGAACACGCATACCATATTTTTGTCTGCAAGGCGCCATATACTGGAGGATCCAAATAAAGTTGTTTTTTTTAGTTCTAGGCCCAGGGCTAACTACTGGTTGATGGGATCTACAGCACGCCTGTGACGAATTTCCCCCACTGGTGTTTTCATGTAAAACTAAATGATAAATGCAAATGTTACACATGTCTTATGAATTTATAATTTATTTTTTTATGTGTGAACATACACTATTGTAAACCATTTTAAGGATAATTAAATGAATAACACATGTGTTTACACTATAATTAAGACATTTTATGTTATATGAAAACACAGGCATACCATAGGGTCATTTTTACAAGCATTCTGAAGAAATAGTAAATTATATATTCATATTTTCTCTATTCCAATGGTGTGTGATATCAAAATATCATATTTTCTCTATTCCAATGGTGTGTGATATCAAAATATCATATTTTCTCTATTCCAATGGTGTGTGATATCAAAATATCATATTTTCTCTATTCCAATGGTGTGATATCAAAATACAAAAAAATAGTCACGATTGTGTAATAAGTTGGTCGTATTTTTTCTTAGTTCCCTGTGGGAAACACCTTTCAACTCCCTGCCCTCAATGTAAAGTTGTATTTAAACGAACCGCTGATCAAATATTTCAACGGGGAAAGAATTTCAATGGAATTCTGACAGCGTCGTCATTCATGCCACGTACCGTCATTCATGCCACATAGCTGCAAACATTCTTTCATTGTGATTGGTCTCCCCCTCTCTCCTACCACGACCACCACCAACATTTTCCTCACCTCAAAAAAATAAAATAAAGTAAATGACGGTATCTCATTCATCGAATGTCGGTTATTTGAGACTCTCTGTGTATGTGAGTATGTGCTGTTGGTTAATTAGGGGTGGACACGCTTAGTGGTCCTGTAGACCCCCTGTGTAAACCCTTGAGAAATGTGTGTTTTATGGGCAAGGGTAGTAAGAAAATAATTGGATACAGATTGTGTAATTGGTTAAAGGTAAACGGAAATGTAACAGCAAACTC
Source organism: Anisus vortex (assembly GCA_949126835.1). NCBI lineage: Eukaryota > Metazoa > Mollusca > Gastropoda > Planorbidae > Anisus > Anisus vortex. Next base: position 22,782,899 of record OX421502.1, on the reverse strand, counting down.
ACCCCCCTTTACTTCTCATATAGGCCTACTTGAAACAGTAGTTCCAGTTGCCCTTAATATAGTGCCAGGTACCATTACTAACGGATATAGTATCCCGTCGAACCAAAGGGATCCATATGGTGGGTGAAGCAGCGTTCACTTGTTTCTGCGGCCACTGCATACTAGGGGATTGTGTGGCCAGCACAATGGCGAGCCGCCTTTACTTGACCCCAACTAAAGTCAGATACTCATCAGAACTGGGTGAACACGGGGGAGGGGGGGGCACCCTCCGACTCGGGAACAAATCCCAGCCTTCAACCAGGATTCGAGCCCAGGACCTTTGGTACGCCAGTCGAGCGCATTCATATAACTTTTTAGACCCGCCGTCTATTAATTGGGTTTCACATGATATGTTGTTGTTCTGTTGTTATTGGTTGTTTTTTTTTTACTTTGAGACAACGATGATATTTAACTTAACCATCGAGAAACACTTGAGTTGATGTTATTTGTTCTTTTTTTTTTAAAACGTGCAATTAGGACACGTGCGTACATGAATTTGAGTTTGTGAGTAGAAAAAAGAAAGAGAGAGAGAGAGAGGAGAAGGGGGGTGCTGAGTAAAATTGCAGGAGAAAGGGGGAGAGGAAGCTATAAGAGGGGAAAGATATAGAGAGATGTGAGAGAAAACGGGTAAGAGAAAGTTTCAGGAGGAGAGTAAGATAGATAGATAGAGAGAGAGAGAGAGATGTAGAGATAGCCACACACAAGCCACACAGAGTAACGGTTTCACGAGCATACGACTACCTGCCCCCCAATCTGCGATCTATATCACTGTCCAATTATTAGAAAGTCCAGATGAGGATAAGGTGACACCTCAAGTCACCTTTGCCGGGTCGACCCCGACCCCTGGTGACCCTACCGGGCTACGCCACTGGGATAATTATATGAATGTGTGAAACTGTATTATTTACTTTACATTAACCGTAGCAACAGTTACATGGATGCAGCAATTGGAATATATTAATGATGGTAGGATAATATTTGAAGAGACGTAAATAACTTAACTGTAAAATCAATATAATTGTTTTACAGTTGACATAACTCCCATTCAGGATATCAAATAAATAGACAACCAACTCCTTTATTAGTGTATAGGGCTGTAGGCTACGTCTAAAATTGTTGATCAAAAATATAAAAACAAACTATTGTTCTTAATGTTGTAAAATATTGATCACATGTCGTGTACGTTTACTCAACCCCTCCCCACATTCTCTTACCCGCCCTCCCTACATTAGTCACACTTTGTCATTTAATCTCCCCCCCCCTCCCCCTCCGAAGGACACCACTTGACTACCCACGGAAAGAAAACAACTGAGAGGCGGAGACTTCATTGCTATTGATAAGTTGATTAATACTGACGAATAGATCTAAACATAAATCTAAGACGCAGCTTTTATATTTGGAAAAAAAATTATATTATTTTCTCATAAACTAGGTTTATTTAAAACTCTGTTATAATTAAGATAGATACTTTGTATTACTTACATGCTATTTAATAAGCATACAGCCTTTGAACCGAAATCCCCAACACACCAAAATACTTAAGGCAAGGCCAGCGAGCACAATCAAAAAAAGTAAAGCAGAAACGTGTTTAGATCAAGAGCTCCAGTCGTGTGCAACACATATTGAACAGATTTGCTTCTGGTTCCTTATTCCTTTATAATATTTTTTATGTTATAGTTCAGAGTGTCATTTCCTTGAGCTACTCGTGGATAGTAAATAAACGATAAAAAAAGAAGGGACATAACCCGGCCAACAAGAGTTACTTCTATTTTCTATTTTTAGATTTGACAATTTAAAAAAAAAGGTAGATAAATTTAATGCTAAGGGGACGGGTTTTTTTTTTAAAATCTTTCTTTATGACAAATACACTATTTTTAAACATTTAAAAATGTATTGGGAAATGAATTGTGCTGGTAAAAATGTGAAGAAGAAATAAAATAGAGGATTCTTTATTCTGTTCTTGTGAGACAACTGAAGTAAAACAATAGAATTTGAAGAGTATAAACAGTATGATGGATTCACGGCTATGTTCTAGTGATGTTTGACCAACACAATCTCCACTGGACGAAGGCGAAGACGTTCGCATGATCTAATGGTAACGTTTAAGAATCGTAGCACGGAATGAACTTTTAGAAATGCATGTTGTTGTTTTTTGTTTCCTATAGAAACCACGATTTCCCCCGATCGATACGACGAGATGTGCCCGCCGGTGAGGAGGCAAAAGGATGATAATGTAACACCTGTCTCGTCATAAAAAGCCGTTAGAATAGTTGAAGGTGGGTCCACTTGACGTGCTATTACGGCGCTATTTAACAGGGGGGGGGGGGGGGAATATTCTGCATCGGGTAGGCCACCCTTCAGCTCTGATGAAGCTAGACAATAAAGAAAGCACGATTCTTGCTATTAGCAAGAATTTCACATAGCCCATGGCCCACATGGAGCATTACCGTGAACGGTGCAACTTAACCAGCGTCCACAGAAAGGATCCCTCATTGTTATGCTAACAAAAAAAAAAAAAATTAAAGTGACTAGCGAACGGTTACTTCAAAAATATTTAAGTAAAAAAATATTTAAAAAAAGCTTTGCATCCATATTTTAAATAAATAACTTTGTAAGACAGATATTGTCTACCTGCTATATTAGTAAGACAGAAATTGGCTACCTGCTATATTGGTAAGACAGAAATTGGCTACCTGCTATATTGGTAAGACAGAAATTTGCTACCTGCTATATTGGTAAGACAGAAATTGGCTACCTGCTATATTGGTAAGACAGAAATTGGCTACCTGCTATATTGGTAAGACAGAAATTGGCTACCTGCTATATTGGTAAGACAGAAATTTGCTACCTGCTATATTAGTAAGACAGAAATTGGCTACCTGCTATATTGGTAAGACAGAAATTGGCTACCTGCTATATTGGTAAGACAGAAATTGGCTACCTGCTATATTGGTAAGACAGATATTGGCTAACTGCTATATTGGTAAGACAGAGATTGGCTACCTGCTGCTATATTGGTAAGACAGAAATTTGCTACCTGCTATATTGGTAAGACAGAAATTGGCTACCTGCTATATTGGTAAGACAGAAATTGGCTACCTGCTATATTGGTAAGAGAGAAATTGGCTACCTGCTATATTGGTAAGACAGAAATTGGCTACCTGCTATATTGGTAAGACAGAAATTGGCTACCTGCTATATTGGTAAGACAGATATTGGCTAACTGCTATATTGGTAAGACAGAGATTGGCTACCTGCTGCTATATTGGTAAGACAGAAATTTGCTACCTGCTATATTGGTAAGACAGAAATTGGCTACCTGCTATATTGGTAAGACAGAAATTGGCTACCTGCTATATTGGTAAGACAGAAATTGGCTACCTGCTATATTGGTAAGACAGAAATTGGCTACCTGCTATATTGGTAAGCCAGAAATTGGCTACCTGCTATATTGGTAAGACAGAAATTGGCTACCTGCTTATTGGTAAGACAGAAATTGGCTACCTGCTATATCGTGCAGGGGGCATAAGCCCGGGGCGACACTTCTAGGGGCGGCAAATATAGTCTAAATATAGCACTAAACAAAGCATTTACAGTACGCAAGTGGGCGTCGCTGAAACCTTTGCCATGGGGCGCTTGTGTGGACTCTGAATATAGGCTGTGTAGGCCTGTGTAAGACAGCAATTGTAAATAAAGTATTTATGCCAGGAAGAAACACGTATGTATATTTCCAATGAGATTTGTCAGGTTTAGGAAAGTTTCACTTACTGTCAAAACATCGTCCCATATTTTTAAGGATATATTTTTTTTTATTCTCATCATTAGATCTAGATGGATACAGTTCCTGAAAGCAAAAGCCGATTCACTTGAGGTGACGAAGAGTCGCTAAGCACTTCATGTATTTCAAATATTTAGGTCACCCATCCACACCACAAAGAAAGATAAAAACAGGTAAAAATAAAAAGTACATATATTGTTTTCGTAACGATGTTAAGGGGTGGATCAAGTGTGTGGGGGGGGGGGGGGGGGGCACTAAAATATCCTATCCGAGACTAGCTACCCTGCGGCGATAAAGGCGTGCCGCGCAATAAATGGTACGGTCTCCGCAGTCACATGCTCTACCCTGCTTCTCCCCCACCTGGAGATTTCCCCCTCTCCGGATCATCAACATGGTGGCATGATCGTATTCCTGCACTGTCACCAGGTCGCACATATTACAGACTATAGGCCTGGACCCTTAAGGCACCGGGCTTGGTTTGCGCACATTTCTACCTCCCCACCGAGTCTCGGAGAGCTCTCGCCAGTGCAATGAAATCTCGGACGCGCAACAGGGGATTGTCCTCCATGCGTTAGTCTGCCGCTGTACTCTTAATGGGAGCGTATCGGTGGCTTGCACACATTCACCAGCTTAGAGTTCCATGGGTACAGAAGTGGATTGTGTGGCCAGATAAATGCTGGACAGACTCGCCCTACAGACCCGGTTAAGATCCTGGTATTAACCCGGATTCGAACCATCGGTACAACAAACCCGAGCGCGCTGCCACTAGACCAGTGTGTCCCATCAAGAAAAAACCCATCAAAGAACTAAACATATGGGTCACTCAACCAGTTAGGTCAGGTCGCTCTAGACAACGTCACCAACGTATGTAAGTTAATTAGACCTGTTAACAAAAGTTTTCGTCCCTTTGTCTGTCAGTTTGTAAAAGAACAAAAAAAACAACAACAACACAATGTTAGTTGTTCACATCTGACATTCATGGCCGTCACTAGAGAGGTGGTGGGGAGGTACAGAGCAGGGGTTGGCAACCTTTTGATCATAGTGTGCCAAAGTAAGATTTCCAATTCACTCAGCGTGCCAAGAACATAAAATGTATCCTGTTTTAGCACTCTATTTATTGTAGAAAGTATTGCATTGACTTTTTTGGGGAGTCTTTCGCGTACCATTGAAAATGGCTCTGCGTGCAATGTCTGGCACGCGTGCCTAAGGTAGCCGACCCCTGGTATAGTGTCTACTCTACAACAATATTATATACTTTAGATTTGGATTTGCATTCGCTAAAATCGTTTTCTTATTATAGGACAAAATACGCTCAACGACTCCAGGAAAAGTTGTCATTGGACGCCCTATGTTGATGTTATGAACACTTTCCTTTCTCTAAAACCTGGTTGACACATACGGGTTCTATCGACTAGGCTTTTGTTCCCATTTCCATATACACATTTACATTTGTGTTGTTGTTTTTCTCATCTACTTTGAACAGAAGGGAGGGCGAGGAAGTGGGGTAGCGGACCTGTCCAAAGCGTCCTGTTAACCCCCCCCCCTCCCCTCCCCCAGGCCACCGATAAAATATGTAGGCACCCAATTGCCGCCTTCTTTTATTATACATTGCACGCACGTAACCCAGACCTGTAAATCTATTTAAGTCACTCAGAAATCTAGGTCATTGACAACCACATCCTTATTAAAGTCTTAATAATATTCAGCGAATTAATACCATTCTAAGTCTAAACTAGGTGGTAACAGAGAGATAATATTCAGTGAATTAATATCATTCTAAGTCTAAACTAGGTGGCAACAGAGAGATAATTAAAAAAAGAAAAAGGATAAAAGAAACTGCTTTAAAAAAAAAAAAGAAACATTACACCCAACTAATGCAGAAAGAATATACACTAAACACACACGCTTTATAGTAACCTACAATTTAGCTTTTAACCGAGAAATATCCAATTTACTGTCTTATAAGTATTGTAAGAGTACAGACATTCCTTCTAGATTGAAGATTATTAGACTATGTCTTATGTCCAATACTCCTGCAGGGCGGCATGAATTGGACGTTGGCAGGGCTAGAACCAGGGATTGTCATGTTGACAGTCCGGTGTACTAGCCACAGGACCAGCCGACCAATATGAAGACATAAACATATTATGTAAATTAAGTAACTAACTGAAAATAAAAACACTTTAAAAAATTAAAACAAATTCAGAAAACAGCTGTATTATTTTGAAAGACATTCAGATAAATCACGTTTTAGTTTTTCATAAATATGTAACGACAAATTCGTTTAAGTTCTCTTTCTCCGTTAATGGATTGAATGGGTTGTTTAAATTCAAACTTAAAAGTCCACGGATAAGCGTAGGACGCAATAATCTTCTTTATAGAAGGAGCGAGACAGTAAAACTAACATAACATCATTTGATTAAAAACCCTTATGAAAATATGCCGATGCAAAAAAAAGTCATATAAATTCACGAGTAGCGTTCTGGTATGCAATGGGTTAGCCAAACAAACCATAAATACCAACAAATACATCGTTTATAAAACTATATCAAAACTCAAGATTCAAACCTCAGATAAGGAAGAAATAAGGAAGAAATAAGGAAGAAATGGTTTTCTGTATGGAATGATAGAAGGAGCGTTTGTGTATTGTAACATAACATACATTTTGTTTTTTCACATTAGTCAGACACAGAAGCAACATTATTTGTTAAGTGTTTAGTGTTAAGGTATGTTTTATATGTGCTTTATATTATGTGGTCAACATTATTTGTTAAGTGTTTAGTGTTAAGGTATGTTTTATATGTGCTTTATATTCTGTGGTCAACATTATTTGTTAAGTGTTTAGTGTTAAGGTATGTTTTATATGTGCTTTATATTCTGTGGTCAACATTATTTGTTAAGTGTTTAGTGTTAAGGTATGTTTTATATGTGCTTTATATTCTGTGGTCAACATTATTTGTTAAGTGTTTAGTGTTAAGGTATGTTTTATATGTGCTTTATATTCTGTGGTCAACATTATTTGTTAAGTGTTTAGTGTTAAGGTATGTTTTATATGTGCTTTATATTCTGTGGTCAACATTATTTGTTAAGTGTTTAGTGTTAAGGTATGTTTTATATGTGCTTTATATTCTGTGGTCAACATTATTTGTTAAGTGTTTAGTGTTAAGGTATGTTTTATATGTGCTTTATATTCTGTGGTCAAGACACATTCCGTCTCTAGAGTCAATTAAAGTGACACTAAACAAACAACAGCAGGTATCAAGGGAAAATGTGACGTGAGTTAAGGGGGGGGGGGGAAGGAGAAAAGATCGATTCTCGGCGTCTTTGACGTAATTCATTGATTTCCAAGTCTTTAGTTACGAATCTGTAGGGGGCGCCTTCTTGTGGTTATACAGAGTCAAATCAAGCTAGCGTGCCTCCTCCTCCCTCCCCCACCCCACTCAGACTATTTATAAAAAAACAAACAATAATTTCCTTGCCTCGGACCACTGCCCCACACAACACCAAAGGCCTGGCTGCAGACGCGGTCAGCATCTCACCCATTAACTTGACCATTGTGTTGGACGCTGCTTAACGCTGACCGTCGAATAAAAAAAATATCTGTTGAGCAGTGCGTGCGTGAAGAGGGGTGGAGGTGTTGGTCACTTCTTTACCGATGGACACGAAAGCTGGCGAAATGTGTAGCTGTAAACCACCGATACGCGCCCATAAAGACTGCATCGGTGGGCTGAGGCACCGAGGACGTTCCCCCCCCCCCCCCCCCCCCCCCACCGTTACGCATCCAAGGATCACTGCATGGCCAGAGCACACCGAAACTCTGTGGGGAGGAAGAATTAGGCGCAACAGTACCCGTCTCGCCAAGCCCGGAGTCTGGATGGCCAGGCCTATAGTCTGGTATTTGTATGATTGTTCGAAAGTACAAGTATATGAGGTTATGCCGTATCGTTAATTATCCTTGGGGGGGGGGGGGGGGGGGGGGGGGAATTATTCAGCAGGAAAAAGGGGGGGGGGGGAGTAAAGTGCTGGATATCTAGCATGCGGTGTGCCCCATGTGGCATGCCTCGGACAGGATCTTGGAACCACCCTTTTCTACGTTACGTCGTGGACTTGTGAGGTGGAAGGCTCGTGCGTGTTTTGTTTGTTTGTTAAAAAGATACTTTCAAATAAGGTGGTTTTGGTAGGTGAATACTGTCAAGCACAATCAAGGGTAACTAAGTAAGCAGTCATCTGATGGAAAAGCTTACAATAGAATCTGCTCTACGTATATGCATGCAGCTTTCCACAAAATCCAACTTTCTTAAGTATTAAATCAATTAACATTCCCGTACCGACCTACTTCTATCTATGCTGCCTTCAGTTCCGCTATATACGCGCCCGGGACTGTAAGGGTTAAGAAATTAGTTTTTTCGCTCAAGGAATAATATTTTTTTGTTAGTTAAGTCTTAAATTGCTTTAGCCGCAACGCTATCTTCAGCCAGATGTGTCAAATCAATCGACAAGTTACTATTGAAAAATGATAGTACGCCGAATTACATAATTAAGGATTGACTGTATCTTACAAACTTCACAGGGCTTACATGTTGGCCTCAATTAAATGCCGGCTCACATAGCTACCAATCCCTGTGCAAATCGTATGCCATTATAAATAAAAGTAAATATTTAACCAGTGATAATGTTGAAAGTAAATATGAAAAAATACTAGATCTAGACCACGTGTGTGTATATGACCACGCATTTTTGTCTGAAAGCTACGAGATAAATAATTTATACAACCAACAACAATTATATAGTTTTATATCATGAGCGCCCCAAACAATTTTCTACGGGGAGAGGAGGAATATATTTAATAGTTGATACTATACAATACATTCATATGTTAGGTCGGTTAATGATTCATTTATTTGATTTGTTCTATTTTTATAAAGTTTAAATCATCAATTAGCTTTATATTTCTTTGCCTAGAGATTATATCCGTGTTCTTAGTCGAATGTTAAATGCGCTCTGAGCTTACATTATGTTTGTTGGCAGCGCTATACAAATATTATTATTATTTTTATTATTTTATTTTCTATTTAAATGAAAAGCATAATCACTATAAAAATAAGTAATGCAAAGAGTTATGCAAAGGTAACTGCCTTCCGGCACACAAGGGAGTCTGTGTGGCCAACACAATGTCTTCTCCACTCCCCAAAGATGACTTAGTGACAGAATATGATGAAATACTCACTTAAGAAAACTACCTGGAATTGAACTCCAGATCCTAGGAATTGTGTTCCAGCCTACTGGCGCTTGACCACAATTCACAATTTAAGCTTTACTAGAAAAAAATAGGTTTAGAGTTTAGACTAATAGAGAATGCAGTAAATTCTGATATAATTAGTTTGCATATTGAACAAGGAAGACATTTTCGAGGCTTACAAAAACAAGAGTTAGTTTGACACTGTGATCCTGCTTATGGGGCTACACGTGACATTCAAGCTGATATCGCATTAATTTAGGTTATAACAGAGATTCAGGTATGTAATTTATCTAGGTCAAGAAAAGATCCGGGTCACTGACAATATCACTCACTGTCTAATATGGGATTTATTTGCGTCGTTAAGGTTCCCATTTAGTTAGGATCACGCACACTTTTATTTTTATTACCGAACATAAAAGATAGAAATTATGTCATCATCTATTTATAACCAGTTCTAATCTAAACATAGAACCCACACGATCTATAAGAATAGCATAAAACCACTACATAGATGTAACTCAGTTTGTAAGGTAACTAAAATGTGTTTCTTACTCACGTTGTTCTGCCCATGATGTTCCCCACTGAATTCTGGAAGACAAAATGTATCGAGACACCGGTGTCCCTCAACCAATCAATATACATCTTCTCAACGCGCAGTGTTACACGGCGGCTGTGTCTGTCTGCTGTGTGTCAGCCCGGCCTACGGGTCTAGCTCTCCAGCGCTGGGAGATGGAAGAACTGTGCCGCCGATAATCGATTTGTAGTTCAGCATCGAAGCGTGTGGACAATACTAACGAGTACGCCAGTGATATTACTATTATGTTTTTTTTCCACACAGTTCTATGTTTTTTTTTTAAATAAAAGTTTGTTAAGATTCTAAATGAACGTTTCCTAAACTTAATTTATTCGTGAGTTGGTTATTGTTATACTTTTACTTCTTAACCCACTAACATAATAAATTTAGTCTCTAATAGACTATACTTATAGGGGGGGGGGGAGGGGCTTAGACGGAAAAGGAAGGGGGGGGGGGAGAGAGAAGCGAAATCCGGTTTTTTAAAAAAAACGGTATTACCTTCTGTTGTCCCAACCCTTACCTCCAAGTGTTAAATTGACCGGTTCTGCTAATATGTGATCGCAGTGACTATAACTACCTTCAATCTATGTAGAATAGCCAGAGTTGTTTCGTTATATTTTCATCTCAGCCTGAGATTTTCGTTAATATGTTTAGTGTATTATCTTAGCGATGAAAAAGAATTATTAATCTGCGGAAATTTTAGGTAGATCTAGTGATCAAACAAAGTGAGTAGTTAATGTAGTGTTTTATGTTCAAAAATGTACTTATCATTTTTTCCCTCATATAATATTTATCTAATTTTTTTTATATTTTGTTCATAGTTTGATCATTTTAAGACTATAATTTAAAGCAACTTATTATTTTAATAAAGCAAAAATAGAAAACAGAAATATTAACGCAAAAAAAAAGGACTAATTATCTCCCATTCATTTAAAATGTTTCCACATTTGATTCTATAGTGATATCAAACAAGTTATGTTGTGTAATATAATAATAATATTACTTATCAATTAGTATTTCCTTATATAAATCTAGCTTTATGGTATTTATTTCAACTAATAATTAAGAATAAGAATGGGCACTTCTTATAGCGCTTCTATCCATGCTATTAAATTAGCATGCTCAGTGCGTTCTTGGTGTGACTTGCACTGGCAGATGTATTAGCCAAAGAGAAAGGTCTTTAAGTTTTTTTAAAAAGATCCTCTTGTCGCAGACTCTTTCAGTGTCTGAGATAAATTTTTCCATAGAGACGACGCAACTGATTCAAATGAGCGCACTCCCAGGTAATTCTTTTTGTGTCCATCCAAACAGGGAGTTTTGAGGAGTGACTGTGTTGAAGAGCGCAGTTGCCTAGATGGCTCATGCCTCGAGATAAGCTCTCGAAGATAAGAAGGAGTGATGCCCTTTATGCATCCGTACGTAATGGACATAATTATGTGCGCTATTCGCTTTATCACCGGGAGCCAGTGGAGATCCCTTAGTATTGGGGAGATATGATCTTGCCTCCTCACCCCCGAAACAATGCGCGCCGCGGTGTTCTGCACTCTCTGTAATCTCTGCAGCTAGTTCTGGGGCAAACCCCACAGGCAACAATTACAGTAATCCAACCTTGACTGGATAAGAGAGACTGCTACAGCATTGGCCGTCCTTCTATTGAGTTGAGGTCGCAGCTGATCCAGGGCGCGTAGATGAGACGAACAAGCCTTAACCACAGCACTGATATGTGGAACCATTGATATTTTATTTAGGTACAAAATTAATTTACGTTAAACAGTTGTAAATAAAGAAATCCTGCGTTAATTGTTTAAGTAGTTTTAAGGAGATTTTAAAAAAATATTAATATTTCCAACTTAAAACCGGATTTTTAAAATCGAAAACCGGTTGTGAAAAAAAAAGGTTTTTTAACATCCCTACAAAATATGCATGTGAGTCGTAGGCTTGGTAATCTCTCAGCTTCCCAATTAGAACTACTCGAACTGTCTGTACATAGGACTGCCACATTCGGATTAAAAATGAAAACTAACAAGAAAACCATAAAAACATAGTTTTTATTATACTCCCCTTATTTGTATACTAAGTTTACCATTTCCACTTCACTACAATACTAAAATTTCGAATCGGTAATGTCGGCAAATACATATCTAATTATAACTATTCCGCCGTTTTTTTTAAATGCGTGAAGTCACGATCGTCGCTTCGCTTTTGTTTCGGCTACATTCTGTCGTTTTCATTCGTATTTTTTTCGTAAAAACGAACATATCCGAAAAGTTTAGTTACTTCCGTCAAAGGCAGCCATGTTTTTTTGTACAATTTGTTCTTCGATTCGCAAATTGGTGGAAGGTATTCGTAACTATACCAAAGGCTACGATGCTGAAAATTTGATAGAATGTATTGTCTGTCGGGAAGTGGCCGAAAAATCGATGCAAAGTTTTGCAAGCAACCAACCAGACAAGCATACAACCAGACAGACAGCGCAAGTTAATATAAGGGGAGTAAAAAGAAATCAAAACATGACTGCAAAAATGTGTCTCATCAATGAAGAAAATAAATTCAACAGCCTGTCTAAAAACATTACACTAGCTACATATAACACTTAGTTTTGACAAGGCTCTATAAAAGCCACCATGGACATCCTCCACATCTACGGTAAATTAGAGGCATAGTTGAGCTACAGATAATATTTTAAACATTTATACATTTAAATGTTCGCAATAGTAACTTGTACATTTTTTTTGTTTTACTATTATTAAGAATCATGACGGGGCAGGGGAGGGGGACAATGTGGCCTAGAGTCAGCGCGCCAGGGCCGACTCACCAAGCATCCTAGGTTTGAATTCTGGTCAAGTCTAGTATTTATTTCCGGCTCTGGTGGGACTCCCTGAGCTGTTGTTGATACCTGACAAGAGTTGGGGGCACGGTAAAGGCGGTTGGGCATTGTGCCTGCCACACCATCCCCTTGTATGCCGTAGACAGGGAAATTCGTAAACGCTATTTCACAGGCCCTATGGATCATACCGGTCAGATGGGGATACTGTTTTACAATATTAAAATACAGTTAGAACAAGAAATGTAATGAAAAGAAAGAAATTGGAAATATATTTCGCTCAGTTAAAAAAAAGTAGGGGCCTATTGCTCACAAGAAATAAACACCTTTCATAGAATATCATCATAGAATATAGTGGATGATATATATATATATATATCAGTGATGAGACATTGTCGGACGTAAAAACTGCGCAATTTCCACGATGACCAATGGTAATTGGCTTTCATGTCCGATCTAGACGGTCTACATCACTGGTATTGCTTGCTTTTTTTAAAAAAATATTGTTCTCTGATATTTCAATCTTTTAATGCAAAATTTAGATCACACTAACAAGACAAAACCGAGAATATTTTCTAGTCATATTGTCTGTTGTTAACCCTTCCCGTAGGTCGGTATCTATGCTGCCTTCAGTTCCGCTATATACGCGCCCGGGACTGTAAGGGTTAACATTAAAAAAAGAAGATCAAAGCAGGTGCCGGCAAAATTTTGATAATAAGCTTCCTGTGCCAAAGTAGGATCTCTCATTTAGGCTGTTCAGCATGCCAACAGACTAAAACTCACCCTGCTCTAGTACTCAATTATTTGTAGAAAACTTGAATTGCCATTTAAAGGGATGGGAAAGGGGGGCTTCGCGTGCTATTGAAAGAAAATCGTCATTAGTGCCAAGTGTTGCACGCGCTGCATGGGTTTCCGACCCCTGGATTAAAGTATTTATTGTTTTAGGCGATTTATTTATATAGTGCTTTACTTAAATGTTACGGACGATCCTGCTATTCAAACGATTATTGCTTAATTGAATTCGAGAGGTTTGTGTAGAATCTTGCATTTTGATGTAGTGTTTTAATAGATATTAAGTTGTTGGTTTTTCTGACTAATTCAGCCCACCCATACCATGCTTGAATACCACTCGGGCGAAAGGCAAATTTATATGAAACTTATTATTGCAAGCGGAAAAAGTTTATTTTTATATATATCTATGTCTTTGTGAGCATTTATTAGATTATTTTGTTGTAATTATAAGTTAGGATATATTGCTATATATTATTATTTCTAATTTAATTCTTTATCAAGGCTAATCCTCTTTCCCCAAGACAGTGTTTCTCAATTTTATCAAAGGGAAACAATCGCGCTTTATTTTATTATAGATATTATTGAGTTGTGATTCCTCACACTGCTATTTCAAAAAGTAAAAACAACTTATCTCAAATAAAAGAAATAATACGTATTTTTTTTTCATTGGTTGACAATGAAGTGCGTAAAACGCAGTAACCTATTCCCTATTAAAACATTAGACAATGACCTTGACCTCGGTTCTAAGGTTTTCATAATATGTATAGTAAACATTGTACCTGAAACTGTGTGATCTCGGTCAACTTTTTATTATTTCTGTACTTGCTCTATTTCGATTCGCTAGGATGCTTGTACGCATACACACACAAACACGTTCAAGTCACTGCTTTTGATCAATAAGTGGTTTAACGAAGAAAAGGTAAACAAATCTGCAACTTTTATCTATTTTTTCACTGTACATGTATTTTTATAAGTTATATCCCTTTATCTTCCTGATCATTGATAGCTTTTGTCATCTCTATGTTTATGCAAATGCGTTTATAATAATGTATATTTTAATTTTTGTCTTTCCGCACAATATTTATTTTTGCTTAGAAATAAGAAACACATCCTTGTTAAACAAAAAAATAAAAATAAACAACAACACATAAACATTGACAGGCGAAGCCATATTTTTAATTGACGTAAATAAAAGAATTCGCTCACACATTGTTCATAATACATGCATAATGGTAGTTTATAAATATATATAAAAATAATAAATAATAATAATATTTGTATAGCACTGCCAACAAACATAATGTAAGCTTAGAGCGCATAGCTTTATATATATTATGCTAGTTTTCAAAACAACAGTATATTTGGTATTATTTGTTTTGTGTTTTTGTATAGGTCTAAATATAGACAATAGTATGAAAAAAAGGTCAGAAGTTGTAAAACTTTAGTAAAATAGACTTAAGCATTCAAATTAACAGTTTATTAAGTAATATTATACGTTAAAAACCATACATATAAATAATACAATAATTTAAACAAATCCATGAGTTCATTGTGGAAAAGACAAGTATGAACTCTGTATGGCAACACAGTTAAGTTTTCTCTTACATGCGCAATGGCTGAACTACATTATCCATGTTCTGAAACGAAATATGTAATAAAACATAATTTAAAATAATCTTTTCACAGGTAAAACTAGCAAAATACAGAATGCACACAAATACTCTGTCATAAGGCTAAGGCTGTCATGTGTTTGTGTAGGGGGCCAAGTAACCAAACAAATGAACCCTATAGAGTATTTAAAAAAAAAGCCATTACGAACCCGAGTGGCAGTCGCGCACGGAATGGGTTGCCTGAACTAATCAGGAAAACCAGCAACTTAATATCATTTTAAAACCTTCTGAAAATGTCTGATATAAAAAATAAGAGTTGTGACTCAAAATAAACTGATCTAGAACTACTTATTATATAGACTTTAAAAACTTATCTATTATGGCATTTCATCTCCCTTTTAGGCAATGTGCATTTAGTATTTATTTAGAATGTGCATTTAGTATTTATTTAAATGTGCATTTAGTATTTATTTAGAATGTGCATTTAGTATTTATTTAGAATGTGCATTTAGTATTTATTTAGAATGTGCATTTAGTATTTATTTAGAATGTGCATTTAGTATTTATTTAGAATGTGCATTTAGTATTTATTTAGAATGTGCATTTAGTATTTATTTAGAATGTGCATTTAGTATTTTTTTGGAATGTGCATTTAGTATTTATTTAGAATGTTCATTTAGTATTTATTTAGAATGTGCATTTAGTATTTATTTAGAATGTGCATTTAGTATTTATTTAGAATGTGCATTTAGTATTTATTTAGAATGGTCATTTAGTATTTATTTAGAATGTGCATTTAGTATTTATTTAGAATGTGCATTTAGTATTTATTTAGAATGTTCATTTAGTATTTATTTAGAATGTGCATTTAGTATTTATTTAGAATGTGCATTTAGTATTTATTTAGAATGTGCATTTAGTATTTATTTAGAATGTGCATTTAGTATTTATTTAGAATGTGCATTTAGTATTTATTTAGAATGTGCATTTAGTATTTATTTAGAATGTTCATTTAGTATTTATTTAGAATGTGCATTTAGTATTTATTTAGAATGTGCATTTAGTATTTATTTAGAATGTGCATTTAGTATTTATTTAGAATGTGCATTTAGTATTTATTTAGAATGTTCATTTAGTATTTATTTAGAATGTGCATTTAGTATTTATTTAGAATGTGCATTTAGTATTTATTTAGAATGTGCATTTAGTATTTATTTAGAATGTTCATTTAGTATTTATTTAGAATGTGCATTTAGTATTTATTTAGAATGTGCATTTAGTATTTATTTAGAATGTGCATTTAGTATTTATTTAGAATGTTCATTTAGTATTTATTTAGAATGTGCATTTAGTATTTATTTAGAATGTGCATTTAGTATTTATTTAGAATGTGCATTTAGTATTTATTTAGAATGTGCATTTAGTATTTATTTAGAATGTGCATTTAGTATTTATTTAGAATGTGCATTTAGTATTTATTTAGAATGTGCATTTAGTATTTATTTAGAATGTGCATTTAGTATTTATTTAGAATGTGCATTTAGTATTTATTTAGAATGTGCATTTAGTATTTATTTAGAATGTGCATTTAGTATTTATTTAGAATGTGCATTTAGTATTTATTTAGAATGTGCATTTAGTATTTATTTAGAATGTGCATTTAGTATTTATTTAGAATGTGCATTTAGTATTTATTTAGAATGTGCATTTAGTATTTATTTAGAATGTGCATTTAGTATTTATTTAGAATGTGCATTTAGTATTTATTTAGAATGTGCATTTAGTATTTATTTAGAATGTGCATTTAGTATTTATTTAGAATGTGCATTTAGTATTTATTTAGAATGTGCATTTAGTATTTATTTAGAATGTGCATTTAGTATTTATTTAGAATGTGTATTTAGTATTTATTTAGAATGTGCATTTAGTATTTATTTAGAATGTTCATTTAGTATTTATTTAGAATGTGCATTTAGTATTTATTTAGAATGTTCATTTAATATTTATTTAGAATGTTCATTTAGTACTTATTTAGAATGTGCATTTAGTATTTATTTAGAATGTGCATTTAGTATTTATTTAGAATGTGCATTTAGTATTTATTTAGAATGTGCATTTAGTATTTATTTAGAATGTGCATTTAGTATTTATTTAGAATGTGCATTTAGTATTTATTTAGAATGTGCATTTAGTATTTATTTAGAATGTGCATTTAGTATTTATTTAGAATGTGTATTTAGTATTTATTTAGAATGTGCATTTAGTATTTATTTAGAATGTTCATTTAGTATTTATTTAGAATGTGCATTTAGTATTTATTTAGAATGTTCATTTAATATTTATTTAGAATGTTCATTTAGTACTTATTTAGAATGTGCATTTAGTATTTATTTAGAATGTGCATTTAGTATTTATTTAGAATGTGCATTTAGTATTTATTTAGAATGTGCATTTAGTATTTATTTAGAATGTGCATTTAGTATTTATTTAGAATGTGCATTTAGTATTTATTTAGAATGTGCATTTAGTATTTATTTAGAATGTGCATTTAGTATTTATTTAGAATGTGCATTTAGTATTTATTTAGAATGTACATTTAGTATTTTTTTAGAATGTGCATTTAGTATTTATTTAGAATGTGCATTTAGTATTTATTTAGAATGTGCATTTAGTATTTATTTAGAATGTGCAATTAGTATTTATTTAGAATGTGCATTTAGTATTTATTTAGAATGTGCATTTAGTATTTATTTAGAATGTGCATTTAGTATTTATTTAGAATGTGTATTTAGTATTTATTTAGAATGTGCATTTAGTATTTATTTAGAATGTTCATTTAGTATTTATTTAGAATGTGCATTTAGTATTTATTTAGAATGTGCATTTAGTATTTATTTAGAATGTTCATTTAGTATTTATTTAGAATGTGCATTTAGTATTTATTTAGAATGTGCATTTAGTATTTATTTAGAATGTGCATTTAGTATTTATTTAGAATGTGCATTTAGTATTTATTTAGAATGTGCATTTAGTATTTATTTAGAATGTGCATTTAGTATTTATTTATAATGTGCATTTAGTATTTATTTAGAATGTGCATTTAGTATTTATTTAGAATGTGCATTTAGTATTTATTTAGAATGTGCATTTAGTATTTATTTAGAATGTGCATTTAGTATTTATTTAGAATGTGCATTTAGTATTTATTTAGAATGTGCATTTAGTATTTATTTAGAATGTGCATTTAGTATTTATTTAGAATGTGCATTTAGTATTTATTTAGAATGTGCATTTAGTATTTATTTAGAATGTGCATTTAGTATTTATTTAGAATGTGCATTTAGTATTTATTTAGAATGTGCATTTAGTATTTATTTAGAATGTGCATTTAGTATTTATTTAGAATGTGCATTTAGTATTTATTTAGAATGTGCATTTAGTATTTATTTAGAATGTGCATTTAGTATTTATTTAGAATGTGCATTTAGTATTTATTTAGAATGTGCATTTAGTATTTATTTAGAATGTGCATTTAGTATTTATTTAGAATGTGCATTTAGTATTTATTTAGAATGTGCATTTAGTATTTATTTAGAATGTTCATTTAGTATTTATTTAGAATGTGCATTTAGTATTTATTTAGAATGTGCATTTAGTATTTATTTAGAATGTGCATTTAGTATTTATTTAGAATGTGCATTTAGTATTTATTTAGAATGTGCATTTAGTATTTATTTAGAATGTGCATTTAGTATTTATTTAGAATGTGCATTTAGTATTTATTTAGAATGTGCATTTAGTATTTATTTAGAATGTGCATTTAGTATTTATTTAGAATGTGCATTTAGTATTTATTTAGAATGTGCATTTAGTATTTATTTAGAATGTGCATTTAGTATTTATTTAGAATGTTCATTTAGTATTTATTTAGAATGTGCATTTAGTATTTATTTAGAATGTGCATTTAGTATTTATTTAGAATGTTCATTTAGTATTTATTTAGAATGTGCATTTAGTATTTATTTAGAATGTGCATTTAGTATTTATTTAGAATGTGCATTTAGTATTTATTTAGAATGTGCATTTAGTATTTATTTAGAATGTGCATTTAGTATTTATTTAGAATGTGCATTTAGTATTTATTTAGAATGTGCATTTAGTATTTATTTAGAATGTGCATTTAGTATTTATTTAGAATGTGCATTTAGTATTTATTTAGAATGTGCATTTAGTATTTATTTAGAATGTGCATTTAGTATTTATTTAGAATGTGCATTTAGTATTTATTTAGAATGTGCATTTAGTATTTATTTAGAATGTGCATTTAGTATTTATTTAGAATGTGCATTTAGTATTTATTTAGCATGTTCATTTAGTATTTATTTAGAATGTGCATTTAGTATTTATTTAGAATGTTCATTTAGTATTTATTTAGAATGTTCATTTAGTATTTATTTAGAATGTTCATTTAGTATTTATTTAGAATGTTCATTTAGTATTTATTTAGAATGTGCATTTAGTATTTATTTAGAATGTGCATTTAGTATTTATTTAGAATGTGCATTTAGTATTTATTTAGAATGTGCATTTAGTATTTATTTAGAATGTTCATTTAGTATTTATTTAGAATGTGCATTTAGTATTTATTTAGAATGTGCATTTAGTATTTATTTAGAATGTGCATTTAGTATTTATTTAGAATGTGCATTTAGTATTTATTTAGAATGTGCATTTAGTATTTATTTAGAATGTTCATTTAGTATTTATTTAGAATGTGCATTTAGTATTTATTTAGAATGTGCATTTAGTATTTATTTAGAATGTTCATTTAGTATTTATTTAGAATGTTCATTTAGTATTTATTTAGAATGTGCATTTAGTATTTATTTAGAATGTACATTTAGTATTTATTTAGAATGTGCATTTAGTATTTATTTAGAATGTTCATTTAGTATTTATTTAGAATGTGCATTTATTATTTATTTAGAATGTGCATTTAGTATTTATTTAGAATGTTCATTTAGTATTTATTTAGAATGTGCATTTAGTATTTATTTAGAATGTGCATTTAGTATTTATTTAGAATGTGCATTTAGTATTTATTTAGAATGTGCATTTAATATTAATTTAGAATGTGCATTTAGTATTTATTTAGAATGTGCATTTAGTATTTATTTAGAATGTGCATTTAGTATTTATTTAGAATGTGCATTTAGTATTTATTTACAATGTGCATTTAGTATTTATTTAGAATGTGCATTTAGTATTTATTTAGAATGTGCATTTAGTATTTATTTAGAATGTTCATTTAGTATTTATTTAGAATGTGCATTTAGTATTTATTTAGAATGTTCATTTAGTATTTATTTAGAATGTGCATTTAGTATTTATTTAGAATGTTCATTTAGTATTTATTTAGAATGTGCATTTAGTATTTATTTAGAATGTGCATTTAGTATTTATTTAGAATGTTCATTTAGTATTTATTTAGAATGTTCATTTAGTATTTATTTAGAATGTTCATTTAGTATTTATTTAGAATGTTCTTACTTTATTTTTTGTTCACTGAGATTGAATCGGAGTAAATAATTAAAAGTGTAGAGTAAATGGTGGGGAGTGAGACGGGGAGGGGTGGAGAGGGCGAAGGTAATGCTATGTATGTAGTGGTGGCGTCCGGGTGCCAAAAGACCAGGGAGTCAATAAGCAATTATAGTCTGTAACGTGAAAGGCAAATAAACATGATAAACAACTAAGCAGTATTCACATGTTTCCATGCCAGCACAATGCCCACTATACTTTACTTTCCCTCCCCCCACCCCTTATAAAGTCAGAGCTAAGGGGAAATTACCTGGAGGGATAACCAGGATTAGAACAAGGAATCTTCGGTACGGCAATTCAAGCTCGTTGTCCCTAGACCACCACCTCCATGCTATAATGTGTAAAGACTCATACAGACTCCGTGTTTATAAAAAAAAAAGGAAAAAAAAACGGTTAAAAAAAATGTAAAAAATAAATGAAGAAAATAATATATTTCAGACTTGACATACTTGCCCTGCTTGACTGGACATTCACACTACACCCGTGCCAGCCCGTGCTGTTGAAGAGTAGGAACAAATACAGTGTCAGACACCTTAAGTATGACATACACATATACAGACACACACACAGACACTCATAGAGAAGCAGAAAAAGAGACACAGAAAGACACAGACGAGGACACTGGCAGACATATAAAAAATAATGGCACTTGTGTAGCTCTGCCAACAAACATAATGTAAGCTCAGAGCGCATTTAACATAACAACTAAGAACACGGATACAATCTATAGGCCAAGAGATACAAAGCTAAATGATGATTCAAAACTTTACAAACATAGAACAAATCAAACAATTAATACAAAACAATAACCGACCTACATAAGCTTACATATGACAGTAGGACTCCAAAGCATGTCAACTAAGATAAATATTGAAATAATGAGTTTTTAAGTTCTTTTTAAAGGTATCAATTGAGCTTGTTTGCCTGAGATGAATGGGAAGTAGATTCCACACCTTCGGTCCGGATATTGAGAAGGCATAAATATACAGACACACGCAGGCAGTCTCAGTCACATGTCAACAAATACACACACACACACAGTTACACACATATAGCACATACTATAACATACAGACACACATAAAGAGACACACACACACTCAAAGAGACAGACACGCATGTGTGATTCGCCCTGTGCTATACAACCGACTATGAAATATTAATTTTCAATATTAGAAAAACTAGCAATCTTACTTAAACAAAAAAAAACAAAAAAAACAGACACACAACAATTTAAACTGAAATGTCTATCAGGTATGATTGTTTGATTAGACTTTGACTTACCTCGACATTGACACATGCTAGAAGCTACGTCACAGTAAGCATCAATACGATTAGGACACATATTTCTTTCGACGCATTCAATGGTAGTTGCACAGGACGCTTGTATAGGCGTTCCTACATGTCCCCCCTGTGAAGATCCAGCTACACAAATGAAAAAAAATGAAAACGAAGTTTTCAGTAAAAATTAAATCTATAAAGAAAATAATTTGCAAATGGATTTAATACATAGATCTATACGTTTCAACCAAAAACTATAATCTTTGTTTTAACAGTGTCAAAACAAAATTATGCGCTTTTCAATACAATTTTAATTTGCAATTCCCAGATGTTCATATTCCATTACCTGAATTTGAGAGTAAAGTAATTTCGCCATAGGCTGAAGCAGTGCTTTTTTTTTAATGGAACGCACCGGAACGGTGTTCCGGCATCTTTTTCCATAGACTACTAATTTCAGTGTTATTTCTTTATGACACGACGGACATAAATAGGAGTTCCGGTACCTTTTATTTTAATTTTAAAAAAAAGCACTGGGCTGAAGTATTATTATTTTTTCTTGTTTGAATTATTGGATTTGTTTGTTGAAATTAAGACCCAGATCGCTTTCTTTTCTATGTATTTTATTTGCTATGAGTAGGCTACTATGAGACTGCAGATATTTTTTTTATTATTTTTGGGATGGGAGATTGATTGAATAAGATTTAATTCAGTAAAGACTGAAAGGTTTCTTGTCTCCATTGGAAGTTGTATATAGGTTAATGTTATTGAAAAGGTTACAATTAGCGTCTGCGGTTTTAGGTTTGCATGTTTATTTTCAGTTTGTAGTTGTTTTTTTTTTGTTTGTTGAATGCGAGAGTGTAGATACATTTGTGCATTATTCGATGGGCAAAACGTGGTTTTCTCCCATTGGAGTCTCCTTATTTTCAGTGATAAAAATATAGTAGTCTGTTTAGAAAAATGAATGTTTCTCAATATTCTGACTGGTCAATTTCTTCTGTTCACTACAGCTGCTTACATGCTATTTCCACACTTTCTATTTATTAAAAGTGTTTAACAAAAATTGTTAAAGCATAAAATGGGGAATTCTTGTCCGTTTTTCAAACAAGACCATACATATTAGCCTATATAATGCCTATACAAGCTTATAATGTTTATTCAACCTCCTACTTTATATATGAGGACTAAACATTCAACAGGAAAATAAGAACAGAAATACGTTTTAAATAAATATAAAAAAAAACATAGAATTAGTTATGGCCTACCTCGACATTGACAAGTATTATATGTTAAGTCACAGTAGGCATCGTTAAGGCTTGGGCAGGCATTGAGCTGGACGCATTCTGTGTTACTTCTGCAGGATAGTTGCGGTACATTTCCTTGTAGTAGTCCTATGTTTCCTTGTTGTGGTCCTACGTTTCCTTGTTGTGGTCCTACGTTCCCTCGTAGTAGTCCTACGTTTCCTTGCGAGGCTCCAACTACAAACATGGGAAAATGTTAGAACACCAAATTTTATTTAGACTAGCAATAAGGACATCTTAAAAAAAATAATTAAGCAATGTTTAAAAGTATTTAATGGATTGAATTAAATTAAAATAAATTAAATACAACACAAAATAAAATGGATAAGAAAAGTATTTTTGTCCTTATGTTTATCCAAGCATGGCAATTGTGTTGTATTTCTAAATTAGGCTATGAATTTAATATTTGTTTTAGAACTGCCGGGTTTGCACTGATGCTCTAGATCAGGGGTCGGGAACCTTTTTTGGTTGACAGAGCCATGGACACCACATATTTTGAAAAGTAATTCTGTGAGAGCCATACATTATGTTTGAAACTAAAAATTTAAGGTAATGTATGCAAGAGTTATTTTCCTTTAATTACAATAAATGCAGGGTTGCTATTTTTCTTTGATGAAGTCAGCGGATTTTTTCTCTACCACTTCTGAAGCTGAGCTGCAGTAGATTTTAACTCATTTTGTAGAATGAAATATTGATATGTAGATCAAAGGAGTGTAAAGAATTAATTTTTTTAATAATCGAACATTTGTCTGCGAGCCAGATGCAGCCATCAATAGAGCCACATCTGGCTCGCGAGCCATGGGTTCCCGACCCCAGCTCTAGATTGTCTTTTTGCATTTGAAACTTGAGGTTTGTTAGTTTTCTTAAAGCTAGAGGAAGAAGATTCGTTTGTTTGTTTGAATTTGTCTCTTTTCGGAATCGGATATTTTTGTTCACTGTAAGAGCTTAGATAAGTTACCTCATACAACAATGATTTGATGAAACCTCAGGATTCTATGAGAAATCTGATAATCTCCGCTAGATTATTATTTTGAAAACTTTATATTATACGTTTCATTTAGAGTTTTGGCCAATGTGCTAACGGGCTTAAATCCTAATTACAACCAATCAAAGTATGTAATACGGCATAGGTACGAATTACCCAGCGGTACGAATTACCCACCTTTCCCCTATATTGTATGTAATACCAAACTGCTAGTTTGTCAATTTAGCTCTCAAAACATCCTGCAACGGTGCCCACTCCACAAAACAATGTCTGGCCCCAAGAACAAGGTGTCACCATGCAAGAAAAGCTCTCGGGCGCAAAACTATGTCTCACACAAACAGCACTGTTCTTCAGAAAGACGGAGCTGAAAGTCTAAGCTGTTAAGAAAACGTTTTAAATGGAACGCAGAAGAAGAAGCTCACAAAACAAAAAAAAAACGCGAAAGATTAGCTGAAGGTTAACCAAGAAATGAGAGTTTGACTTTGATGAAACCAGAAATCTAAACTTAAAAAAAAATGCAATTAGTAAATAAGGAAATAGCGAAATGGGTGAAGTCTCAGCCTGGTCGCGAAATTACCTTTTTTCATAGCATGTATAAATGTTTATTGAAATACAACTGTCATTATGTGTGATAAGAAAGACATGGAAGAAGAATATAGAATTAAATATTTCCTATTTATTTTGGTTTTTCTTTTAGGCTTGGCCTACCTCGACATCGACACACATTTACGTCACAGTAGGCATCAATACGATTAGGACACATATTTCGCTCAACGCATTCGGTGGTAGTTCTGCAGGCTGACTGTAAGAGCGTGCCTACATTTCCTTGCGAACCTCCAACTGTGAACATGGATTAAAAGTTCAACAAAGTTATTTTCTTAAATAAAATAAAATCTGTAAAGAAACCTCGAAAACCTTTTACTTACGAATGTTAAAACAGGCTTAATATTAGGTCATCAATATTTCTTGGACATAAAAAGTCAATAATTTCATTGAAAAAAATATTTTAAATAATATTTGACTAGACCTGGTCTATCCCGGCATTGGCAAGTACTACGAGCTACGTCACAGAAGGCATCGATACGATTAGGGCAGGCACTGCGTTCCACGCATTCGGTGTTAGTTCTACATGTGAATTGTCCTAGAGTGCCTACATTTCCTTGTAAGGCTCTACCTGTAAAAATGGACAAATGTCAATACATTATCTTCTAAAGTAAAATGGAAGTTTTACATAGATATGTTTTATATTTTAAATACATTTTTTACAACAACAACAACAAAAATATATATAAAACCAAATGGATTGTCTATAATGGCTTAGCGGCATTACAAAACAAAGTACGGTAAGTTTTCGTTTCACTTATTATGAATCCTGATTTACTTTAGAAGAACGAGTATTCTAATACCTTGGACAACTTGAGTTCATAATTTTATATGAGGCTGAAGCCAGGGCTATTTTTTTTAAAGCTTTCGATTTATTTTTTTTGGACTCCGTTTACAATACATAGGTTTATTTGATTTTCCAATGATTGGTGTAGACTGTTGTTTCCTCTTTACGAAGCTAGAGGGATTTTTTATTTAATTGGAAGCTGTACATTGGTTCTTTCCTTTGATATTACAGGTTTGTTCCTGCCAGTTTTAATTCTGCAAATTAGTTTGTTCGCTACAAGGCGGTATAACTAATTCTGATGCTGAAGGCTACAAGTTGTTTCCCATTTATGGCTGTGTTTTTAAATTGGGACCCTCCATCGAAGATTTTTTTTTCAGAAATGGTACATAGAGCATTCCCTCACTTTGAACAAATGCATTTAAATGATTTTTATCAAAATTAAATAGTTCAATAATGCATTTTTCGTGTACTTGATTTACTAATACTTTTTGTCTATGCTAAGACTGCTACTTATGATATTTTCATTGCAATAAACTTGGTTAATGGTGGAATAAAAATAAAAAGTAAACATGTCGGAATATCGCCAAGATCTTGAAAGATTAGTCCAGGGGTGGGCAACCTACGGTACACGTTGGCACGCAGAGTAATTTTAAAAGGCACGCGGAAGACAACCCCATAATTCAAGTCTCTTCTAAAAAATTGAGTGCTAGAGCAGGATGATTTATAGGCTTTTGGTACGCTGAATGAATTAGAAATCTTTTTTTTTGGCACATTATCATCAAAAAGCTTCCCACCCTTGATCTAGACTATTCGATAGTATCTAAGCTCATACGTTTGTTTTTACCTTCAATTTTGATTATTATTTTTAATTATTATAATCACTTAGAAAGAAAAGAAATAACACAAATTTTAATATTTTCAAAAATATTTAGGTTTGGCCTTACCTCGGCATTGACACATATTAAGAGCTACGTCACAGTAGGCATCAATAAGATTAGGGCAGGCGTTGCGCTGGACGCATTCGGTGTCAGTTCTGCATGACGGCTGTGTCAGTGTGCCCACATTTCCTTGGGAGACCCCAACTGCAGAAATCGAACAAACACGAGACTTTACTAAGGTTAGGCTATCATATATCATGTAAACAATAAGCTATTCTCTTAAAAACTTGAAAACTTGTTAATAACATTAAATTAAAAAAATTATAGAAAAAAATATATATTTTAAGATTTCGAGCTCAGAAAAGAATGGACACTATGCATGGACCATTCCAGTGGCGTACCGAGGGAGTGCGGGGGGTTGCGGACCGCACCGGGTGACACCCTCTCAGGAAGTGACACCCGAATGAAAAAACAAACAAAAAACAATATTTTAAAAAAAGTTAATTTTACAACATCTAAATTTGTTAGTGGGTTTGATAGGCTAAGTGGTGAAAACTGAGTCCCAAACTACAAAATCACGAGACATCTGAAGAGTACCTATGTTGTCCTGAAAAATGGAAAACATTGGCAGAAGGACTTAATCTACATAAAACAATTGATGCCGAAAGTATTGTCATAATGGATAGGGAGAAGAAAAAGTAGATTTCCTACACAGGTTGTTAGATATTACATTGTTCTTGCGAAGAAAAATGTGGCATTTCGTGGCCACAACGAAGATGAATCCTCGTTGAATATAGGCAACTTTCTATAGATAGCTGAGATGCTTTCCAAATATAACCCAGTGCTGAAAGAGCACCCAATGAGACTAAAGATAAGTACATGTCCAGGGAAAGCATCTGTATCTTATTCTTCACTAAAAATTCTAAATGAATTTATAAATGTACTGGCCAACCATACAAAGAAAAATCTTGTTTTGCATATAAAGGCAGCAAGGTATTTGGAAACTATGTTTGACAACACACCTGATATATCACACACTGACCAAATGTCTGAAGTGATCACATATGTGGAAATCTACAGTGGGAAAGTTGAAGGGAAGTGTTTCTTGGACTTTTTCCTCTAAAGGGGAAAAATACTGACGACCTCAGTTCTGACATTCTTAAAAATCTAAAAAGTGACGGACTTGATATAATGATGTGCAGAGTTCAAGGTTACGACAATGCTGCCACAATGTCTGGAATCCATCGAGGTGTTCAAGCCATTTTGAAAAGAAAGTACAAGAAAGCTATTTTTAATGGATGTGTGGGTCATTCCCTTAACTTGAGTGGTCAACACTCTTTTGCCGAAAATGCTTCATGTATAACACTATTTGGTCCCCTTGATAGAATGTTTTCCTTCTTTGCTGCTTCCACTCATCGATGGGATGTTTTAATTGATTACATTGGGGTGTCGTTGAAAAGTTTATCTACAACACGTTGAAGCGCTCATCATGCTGCTGTTAAACCAGTGAAAGATAAGTTTGATGACTGTATTACGGCGGTTGAAGCTTTATGTGATACTCGTGAAAATTTGGACACAAGAGGTACAGCACAAGGACTTTTACAAGGTCTCTGTGATTTCACGTTTATCTGTTAGTTAAACCTTTCGGCTGATATACTTGAAGAAGCTAATCTTACACAGCAGTACCTGCAGACTAAAGACTTAACTCTTGATAAAGTGGTGACCAAGTTAGACGAAAAGCGGAGTCAATTAGTGGACTTGAATAAGCACTTATAAAATCAGACCAACATGGCATTTCGTTAAAGAGCAGATTATGATTCAAGAAGAGAATGGCAGGGGAAAAATTAAGAGATGCTGGAATTTCTATCTAGAAGAAAGCAATAGGGAGATGCTAGAGTGTAATGATCGCTTTCATAATGAACTCCAAATCAGATCAACAGCGTTTAATGAAGTTGCAGATATGTTTAGAGGCTGTTCAGCCCAAGATTATACTGCCAGCAAGTGAAGAAGAGTTATTGGTGTCCGTTCCCAAATTAACCTGTTTCTACGATGAGCTATCTCAAGATGAGCTTTTAAAAGAAATACCACGGCTTAGGCGACACCTAAAACCAGCTCATATTGACCTAAAAAACAAGCCATGGATTGGTCAGTATTAGAAATTTTGAAATTCATAGCTAAATGGGACTTCATAGAATCTCTTCCAACACTCTCGCTAAGCCTTCAATTATTTCTAACGGAATGTGTGTCTGTGGCTTCATGTGAACGGAGCTTTTCAAACTAAAGCTTATAAACAGCTATTTACGCTCCGCCATGGGACAATCAAGACTTTCTGATCTGGAAATGTTATCGATTGAAAGGGATACTGTGAATGATATAGATTTTGATTAGGTGATTGACAAGTTTGCAGTTTTGAATAGAAGGAAAGGAAAAATGTAAATAAAGTACTTTTAATGTAAAAATAACTAACCGTACGGTTGTTTCAGTTGTTTATTGCTTTTACTTTCTAATATAAAATTAATATTGTTATTGTTTTTATCATAGTTTAACTGCAGGCTTGTTTTAAGGAGACGAAAACTATGGTGAAAGTCGTGGGCGGGGGGGGGGGGGGGGGGTTGACACCCGAAGTTTACCGCACCGGGTGACACCAGCCCTCGGTACGCCATTGACCATTCTACACCACTTACAGGCAATAATACAAAAGTATACCTTGACCCACGGTAATCGAGAACAACATTTCTTTTTTTAAATCAAAAACATTCAATAAACCTGTTTCCAGCACTAATAACTGACAAGCAAGTAAAACGGCTATATAACACAATGTAAATTAAAAGTCTCTTTGAATTACCAAGAAAAAACTATGAATGAAAAGATTCCTTTGACTTAGTTTTTACAAAACATGAGCTCATTCTAGACTAGTTATTTGAAAATCAGAACAATAAAATAATTTTTAAAATGTCGGAAAACAAAGTGCAATGATTCTGGGTGCAGTTAAAATAGTTCAATATTTATTGGATCAAAGAAACAGCTATTGCTCTTGAGTTAGTATGTCACTAGTCTCGAAAATTGTAAGGAAATTCAAATCTGTAATAAGTTACTTATAAACTAGTATATGTGATGCAAATGTTAGTGGGTCATGCATTGACAGTATACACAATTATTTTTTTTGGAAAGGGCTCTTCTAAACCATGGATTGGATTACCTACGATACTTGTGCCAGACTTGGCACGCAGAGCGATTTTCAATGTCACACTGAAAACCCCCCAAAAAGCAATTAAAGTCTCTTCTGCAAAAAAGTGAGTACTAGAGCAGAGGAATTTGTGGATGTGGGCACGCAGAAAGAATTTGAAATCCTTATTTGGCAGACTATTATCAAAAGGTTGCCGACCCTTGTTATAAACTATTCAATCTCCGACTTACGTTGCTTCCACCACAAGCTTCCACCACAAGCTTCCACCACAAGCTACTATAACCAACAAACACTACAACAACACAGAAGAGCTAAAAAAAAAAAGGCCATCATTTTTGTAAGACATGTGACCACAAGATAGAAAACGGGCCTGCAACCTGGTTGTCAGAAGATACTTCTGTACCCATGGACCTCATCGCTGGCGAAGTGTGGAAACCACGGATACGCTTACATTAAAAGCACGCCGGTGGGCTAACGCACGGGGGGAAACCACTGTTGTGCGTCCAAGGGGGGGGGGGGGGCTGCTAGTTTTGAACAGGATCTTTTTCGATTCATCCCTTAACATTGTTACGTCCTGTGCGTAACAGCCGTGAGGCTCGTCCATATTTCTTGAAACACTTATGAATCTGTTGTCAGAAGAAGAAGAATGCTGAAGCTCGACCTACCTTGACAATGGCAAGTGTTAAGGGCGATGTCACAGTAGGCATCAGAAGGATTTCGGCAAACATTGCTTTGGAGGCATTCTGTGTTAGTTCTGCATGGCGTCTTAGCAAGTGTGCCTAGATTCCCCTGCGAGGCTCCAACTACGAACATTGAAAATATAGCACGAAAAGTACATTATCTTGAGCTGACACAACATTTTAGTTATGAAGCTGAAAGTTTTTGTTATTCTTTTTTAGAGTCTATGGATCTATTTGTTAAAATTGAAGGATGAAATTCCTTGCTGCGCTTTCATGATGCAAACTTAAATTATTTTGTCCTTTGCTGTAAGGAAGTTTACCACTTAGGCTGTTAATTATTAGTGTCCTCATTAGTGACAACATAATTTAGTTTTGGTTACAAATAGTACAATGAGGACAGCATACCTTGACATAAGCATTGGCCAGTTGATAGTTGGCACACGGTGTCCCTGGGGTTGGGGCAGTTGCTCCACTGGATACAGTCGGCGGTGTTCGCGCACCTTGTCGCTGAAGATTGAGGCGATATTTCTTTGACCGCTCCTATGGAGAAATAGGACAAGATGGTGACATTTCTATTACACCACTTCAAAGGAAACATATGACAAGATGATGACATTTCTATCACACCACTTCAAGGAAACATATGACAAGATGGTGTCATTTCTATTACACTACTTCAAGAAAACATAGGACAAGATGGTGACATTTCTATGAATTCACCAATGTCACAAGATAATGACAGCAACACTATCATAAGATGGACAAATGTTCTCGGAAATCACCAATGAGGAATATTATAGCATGAATTCAAATTGTATTTCTAATGAATTAGTTTGGCTTGATGAAAGACACAATTATTTGACTAACAAAACCTGTCATGAAATTAATTTGCTCGACCAGGTGATTTCTTGCTGCCTTTATGCACCACGGGGACCAGTAAAATATTTAGCCTATTGATGCTATTTTAATAGTTCTTTAACAAATTTAAACTAGTGATAGACTTCAGAAGATTTTGTCACATAAAAAGCGAAGTAAATATAAAGGTTTTTTTCGAAATGTCATAGTAAAATGTACAATTTGAAATAGCAGGTAAAACTCTTTTTTAAGGGTTGGTATTTGGGATATAGAGTTAAGGTATAGGCTGAAAATCTAATAGAATTTAGTATAGTATATTTTGAAATAAACCTACTGCAATACGCAGAAATGGTGAAAATGTTTTTTTTATTAAAATAATAGTAGTCCTATTAAAAAAAGAATTATGGTGTAAACTTACCAGCACATGACAGATGGCAGTGGCATTGACTGTCATGATGACAGCAGACATCTTCTTGGTTGCATTGTCTGACGCACTCGTGGTCGAAGGAACACGTGTAGTCGTCCTGGCGATCTGTATTATATGGGTCAGTTTATAAGATATGTAGGTCACACGGTTGTATATATATATATATATATATATAGCCTACATTTTATGAGGAATATTAATAGCTAGTCAGTAACTGTAATCAGTTATAAAGTATGTTAATCTGTTTTAAAAAGGGAATACTAAAAAATCTTTCCCACGACGCGAGTTGGTAGTAATAAAATTGTCAAAAATAGCTCAGTGATCGTGGCCATGACAGTTGTTTCTG
Organism: Anisus vortex; assembly: GCA_949126835.1. Classification (NCBI taxonomy): domain Eukaryota; kingdom Metazoa; phylum Mollusca; class Gastropoda; family Planorbidae; genus Anisus; species Anisus vortex. The sequence continues at coordinate 22,751,118 of OX421502.1, read as the reverse complement.
AGACGCAGTAGAGGGGTCGTCCTATAGATCTAAATGACGCCATGCGATTTTTTTTTTTGCCACTAAAACTTTGAAATCCCCCTTCCCTTATTTTACCCCTGTTGTCACAAGTCATATCATAAAGTCAGACCCTCACAAAGCTCAAAATTTATTTTTAAGTCATCTTCGCATCTTCAAATTGTGAGGTTGGCTTGAGAAAATGCAAGTGCATGTTATTTTGTCAGTATCGACTGAGCTACTCAAAAGAATATTTTATTTTAAATGATACAACCGTGCCAGTTCCTAAAATGCGTAATTAATTAGCTTATACCTAATAGCATAATAACTAATATAATATCTAATAGCTTATACCTCATTGCTAATATCTAATAGCTAATACTTAATAACTAAAAGTTAATACCTAATAGCTAATACCTAATAGCTAATACCTAATAGCCAATACCTAATAGCCAATACCTAAGAGCTAATACCTAAAAGCTAATATGTAATAGCTAATACCTAATAGCCAATACCTAATAGCCAATACCTAAAAGCAAATACCTAATACCTAATAGCTTTTACCTAGCAGCTAATATATACATGTAATAGCTCATACATAAAAATAGCTTAAATCTATCAAATTGTACGATGCTGTAAGAACTAAGAATACACTAACCCCGACAGTAGCAGTCACCAGAATTCAAGTCACACGTGGAAGTTATAGGATCGGTGCAGGCATTGGCAATGACGCATTCTTCATTGGTTGAGCATCGTATGCGAGAATCTTCGTTTTTATTGGACAGCAGTTCTGTGCAGATAAAAGTAGACAGTTTCAAATAATATATTATACTTTAGTGGCATATGCGATTTCTAGCGAAAGAGCGTTGAAACAACACTTAAGATTTCGGGTATAAATTTCTAGGGGCTCATTTTCGGGTTAAATCCTTTTGCTTTTTTCCCACTCCATAATGAAGAAAATGGCCGAGCGGCAGCGCGTTCGGCTTGCGTACGAAGGTCCTGGATTCGAATCCTGGTGATGGCTAGGATTTGTTCCCGGGGCGGAAATGTGTCACTGAGTCTACACAGCTCTGATAGCAGCCTGACCATAGTTAGGGTAAAGTAAATGTGGCTGGCATTGTGTTGGCCACACAATCCCCTTGTATGTCGATGCCGCTCTACCACAGTTCCCCCATACCATAAATTACGATAACAAAATCGGTGGTTTTATTTGTAGAATATACATAATACCAACCTCTGCATTGGCAGGCCCTTGTCTGAACGTCACACACAGCTTGCGTGGCACCGGCACACGTGATCGAAGTCACGCAGTCGACATTGTTGCGGCAAGGTGGGTTGACGTCGCCTTCCACGAACGGGACCTCAACTGTGATGAAAAGGAACCACGAAACATTATTGTATTACATCAGGGGTAGTTAACATACGCCATGCGTGCTAGAAATGGCACGCAGAGCAATTTTCGGTGGCACGCAAAAGACTTTACGAAATCGGAATTCAAGTCTATTTTAAAAGAAATTTAGTGCCAGAGCATGTTGATTTTTTTGGCTGTTGGCACGCTGGATGAATTAGAAATCCTACTTTAAGACACTAGTATCAAAAGGTGGCCGACGTCTGTATTACACTAATGCAAGGTGGGATTTGGCTAGAGTGATGCATGTCTATATTGCAATTTTAATAACGAAATAACGATAAGAACATTAAGACGGATGTGCCACGTTCTTTGCATGGACAGAAAGAGGCTTTCTAGCATAGCTCTGAGATGGACACCGAACGGATAAAAGGGTAATACCACTGGACACACGAAAAAGAAGTTAAGATCATCTCCGAATCATAAGCCAAAACTTATGTTTTGATATTGGGACAAAAGGGCGCAGACACATTAAAAGTTTTTCCCCAGATGCCTTACCACGGAGCTGCACAGAAGCAGCATTATTCTCATAATTATGGAGGGTCTTCAATTCTGAACATTGTGGAACACAAAGAAAGGGTACTCTACATTTAAGACGAAGGCCGTAAAGCCACATTTTATACATAGCCTATACTGGTATCGTGATTTGTACGAAGGACTCGATGTTATAAATATATGAAGCAGTCAGTAGCGCAATTAAAGGTGGGCGGAGGGGCGGACGCCCAAGGAACCGATGTTTGGATAGGCAAGAAGCTAACACTTTAGAACAAAAAAATACAACCGAGTAAGCAAACAAATTAGTGACTGTGATATCGACGTAAGTTTTAATTTAAGATAAGCACAGCACCATATCTGGCCAACTACGTTAGCTTAGGCCTACTAATGCATGCAAATTGATTTTCTAAAAATCCTAAATAGGCACTAATTTTAGCCCTCAGCGCCGGGGTGCCATTTTCCCTAGTTATGCCACTGTATAAGTAGGCATTACCATAAACACACATCATATGAATTACAAACTTTACATTGAATGTACCACATAACAATTACTGGAATACACGTTGGTTTTGCTGAGGATTAGTACGCAGTACAAATAATCTGAAAACAAGTAAAACTGTATATCACATTGTAAAGAACAAGCAGAATAAAAAGTGAAACAATGGCACTACATATTATTCCACAATTATTATGCTCGTTGGCAACTCACAGAATACACTTTAAAACCGCCATTATCATGATACTAATTACTTAAGATTATCTTAATAAGGTTATACTCACAGACTAAGAAAGTGAAACAAACCACAATAAAAAATAATTTCATTGTGAGTTTTATGAAAATAATATTAAACAATGTCAATGTTTGGCTCTTCTAGCGATGTTCTGTCTTGTGTGCGTGTGTGAATGTGTGTGTGCGTGTTTGTGGTTATGTTTCTTCTCACAGTGTCCCAGAAGCATACACAGACCAACAGCGCTCACGCTTGTATATATATACAAGTATACACAAGTCACTTTGTAACACTTCGTGCATTTTTCTTTCCAAACATCGTCTAATGGTCTGACGAATTGTGTGTTATTTTTTTGTTTTTTGTTTCTTGTCAAGAAATATGAACAACAAATTGCAATCTGGCAGTGAGACATCAAAAGAAACCCTGGTCACGTTTAGTTTTATCCTCCATTGAGTTTCACTGTCAACAGGATGCAGCTATATCAAGCTGTCAATATTTTAGTTTCAAATATATCTTTGTTTTTCTTTGAAATGATCGCCACGAAACAAAAATACTCTGATAAGATTTTGACAAAAAAATTTTAAAATTTCTGTTCTTAACTGAACTCATAATATATGTATTTACAAAATCTAGTTATTGTATTATTGTCAATGATCTAGATAGAATCTGAAGATAACTAATAAAGCTAGCGATTCATTTTTGGAACTATGTTTTTAAAAGGATATATATATGTGTGCCAGAGTGGAAAATTTTGTATACAGTAGGTCGATGAATAGAAAAAAACAACTCAAGACTTTAAAGAATTACTTTCATGAAAAAAATCAAACGTCGTTTTATATTCATGCCTTTCGCTAACACAATAGTCATTTGTTTATTCATGCCTTTCGCTAACTCAATAGTCATTTGTTTATTCATGCCTTTCGCTAACTCAATAGTCATTTGTTTATTCATGCCTTTCGCTAACACAATAGTCATTTGTTTATTCATACCTTTCGCTAACACAATAGTCATTTGTTTATTCATACCTTTCGCTAACACATAGTCATTTGTTTATTCATACTTTTTGCTAACACAATAGTCATTTGTTTATTCATACATTTCGCTAACACAATAGTCATTTGTTTATTCATGCCTTTCGCTAACACAATAGTCATTTGTTTATTCATACCTTTCGCTAACACAAAAGTCATTTGCAAGGTATAAGTCTGTTTACTCCACATGTAGGTGTCCAAACACATGACATTGCGCATGATCTTATACTTTGGACATGAGATTTTCATCAAGTATCTTATAAGTTTACAGACGTTCCTTCTAGATAGAAGATTATTACGTCCACTAGGCCCAAAACTCCCGCAGGGCGACAGGGATCCGTCGGTGGCAGGGCTTGAACCCGCGACCTGTCAGTTAGTTTTCGGTTGACAGTCCGGTGAACTAACCGCTGGACCAGCCGGCTTCACAAGTCCTAAACTCCTTAGACCCTTTGATAAAAGCATTGCTACTCGTACATAATCGTGCCATTATTATTTCAATTTTTAAAAAGTTAACAGTCTAGTAACAAGTTAATGAAGTCAAGGATGGAACAAAATATTTTCTTTAATAATATTCGTTGAAATAATTTATCAGATAAATCCTTAAAGGCGTTGCACCGTTGACTCAGAAGGTGGGCTTAAAGTTGACCTTCAAAATTGTTGACAACGAAATATAATTCTATATTTTACTTGAAACTCTACGGCTATTTCAAAGACTTAGTTGTCTAAATATTGATGGAAAAAGCTGTTAAGTCTTGTCTTATAAGTCTATGTGCCCCGTGCCTCCAGCTCAGCCTCTTTCAGGAGACCCACCTTCTTATTTCCCATACCAAAGAGTTTTCTTTTCTCTTTTTTTGTTTGTTGTTGTCTTTTTTTTTAAGAAAGGTATAATAAGCTAATAACTAGCTCATAACTCTAAAGACATATTCTTATTATAGCTTTTACAGTATTATTATTATAGCTTTAAAATATTTTAAATAAAAGTTTATATTGCTTAATTGTAATTTAAAATAAAGGCAGTTTTACGATGTTATGTAAATCTATTATTGTATTGTGGTAATTTTTACTACATCGAAATGTTATTGAACGCCAATGCTGTGTCAGTTCTTGGGTTATCTTTAAAATCTACAATATAAAACTAAAATGCTATCTCACATTAGTTAGGCCTATACTAGAATATGTAGGATCTGTATGGGACCCATCAACTAAAGAAAAAAAATTAAAAAAGAGAACAAATTAAAAAAAGAGCTGCAAGGTTTATAACTAGTGAATATTCCCCACTGACAAGAGTAACACAATTAGTCAACTCACTAAACCTAGAAACACTAGAGGACAGAAGGGCAAAGAGTAAAATATTAATAATACATAAGACATTAAACTATAATTTAGAAATACAACCCAATAACAACCTGTTGCTAGGCTCAGATAAACATAAAGACAAAAGCACTTTCCTTATCCCCTATGCGAGAACAAATGCATATAAGTACTCTTTCTTCCCGAGCGGCATTTGGACACTGAATGGGTTGTCTGAGCAAACCAGGAACACCAGGAACTTAACATCATTTAAAACATTAATAAAAATGCAAGAGTAGACTCGGTCCACGGATGAGCGTCGGGCGCAATAATCGTCTCTATAGAAGGAGCGTCTGTAGGCCCTAATGTATAAGATAATATAAGATAAACCTTAGTTTTAAGAATACTAATTATGCATGCTGGATAATATTTTCTTCAGAAGATGAGATTTTAAAACTTGGAAATATTTAATCCACCTAATTTACCTTTCAGAATTGACAGCTAGATGAAAAATTAGTTCAGAATAATATAGTGCACGTATTTACTGCTTTTTCCCCTACTTTGCAACATTTGCCCCGTATCCTTGTAACATTTGCCCCGTACCATGCAACATTCGCCCCGTATCTTGAAACATTTGTCCCATACTGGACCCATAATTTACAACATTTGTTCCGTATCTTGTAACATGTGTCCCATATCTTGTAACATGTTGCCACAGCAAAGTATTTTGCTACATTTACCCCGCATCTTGCAACATTTGACTCGTATCTTGCAACTTTTGCACCGTAACTTGAAACTTTTACAACGTATATTGCAACATTTGCTCTTGCCAATCACTATTTCACTGTTTGGGCTATTTCTTTACTCTTCCCACTCTTCACTACTAGCCTCTACATTGCACGATTAGTACTGAGAGCTTTAAAAAAAATAGAATATTTATTTTTTACAAGATTCTGTTTTAACTTTAAGTTGTGATAAGGGAATTTCGTCTATCATTTATAGACGAGCCTTCTAATGTCGTATGGTCAATGTGGTTCATGGCAAGTTGTTTTTTTCTTCATAATATTTTAAAAAGGGATTAAATTATTTACAGTTGTCTTTCATGGCGGCAAATGACATGCCAGAATAAGATATCTAAAAGCCAGTGTGTTTATCTTATATGTGGCGTACGCTCCTATTTACATAATATTTTTGCGTCCTTTGCTTATTTTGTGGTCTAAGTCTAGAGTTGCAATTTGGTTAGGATTTTACATCATGCTGTTGGTTTTCCCGATCTGTTCAGGCAACCCATTTCATTCAAGGATACCACTGCGTATTGTAATATATTATCGTGTTGTTTTTCTAAATGAAACGCTAATCTTATATGTATTATCAGTGCCCTCACATGGGGGGGCAGATGGGGGAATATGCCCGGGGGCGACACTACCGGGGGGGGGGGCGGCTAATGTAGTCTAAATATAGCAAAATATAGCACTAAACAAGCAGTTACAGTATGCAAGGGGGCGGCGCTGAAACTTTTGCCCTGGGGCGCTACATAAGCTTGTAAAAGCTCTGTGTATTATTATTACTTTGCTATGGTATTTCTAGGTCTGCTTTGGCATTACACTCCAGTTGTGAATATTCCCTTGTGATGAGCCTTTTTGTTATAGTTTAAAAAAAATATATAAATAATATTACAAATGCAAAAGTCGATGTGTAAAATTATACTTTATTATAGAAAAGTTACAATTTATAACAACAACAACAAAAAATGTCGCTATATTCATATTTATTATAGCAGCTAACAAACAAAAAAAGTGTTTGACAATTATATTCTAAAAAAACAAAAAACGACAGATGAACCAAAGACCAACATTTTGTCAAATTAACAGACTAAATTTTACATTTACAATATATATATATATATATATATATATATATATATATATATATATATATATATAAATATATATATATATATATAGAGAGAGAGAGAGCGAGAGAGAGAGAGAGTGAAAGAGAGAGAGAGAGAGTGAGAGAGAGACATAAAAGATTAAAAGATATATTAAATGAGGAGGGAGCGGGAGGAAATCGGTTAATAAACCAAATTCAAAAGTAGGGCGTTATTGCTCTCCTGCGAACCCCTATCCGTCCTCCATAAAGAAAACCCAGAACAACACAAAGAAACACAAATGCGTTTATTGCCAGGGAGACTCCAAACAAATGACTGGTAAATGTTTTACAAACGACTGGTAAAAGCTATAAAAAATAATACCTATAGTGCACACTAAGAATAAGGTAATGAAAATAAGCTTATACATAAAGAACAGAAAAAAAGAAAGGGTTTAAAATATATACTTGTAAATTCACGGATATAAAAGAGAGAGAGAGAGAGAGTGATAAAGGTTAGATATGTAGAGACATAGAGAAAGAGAGAGAGAGAGAGAGAGAGAGAGAGAGACAGAGAGACAGAGAGAGATAGAGAACAACATCAATCACCAACCAGAAAATGTTTTTTGAGTTTACATAATAATATATAAAAATGTCTGCTCAAGCTTATAACTACCTATTGTTTACCTGATAAAGTCTGACTTTTGTAATCACAAAGTTTAAAAACATAACATATTTCCTATTTTTAAATATATATATTATTTTGGGCACAATTAGGATTAATAATTAAATAACAATTGTATTAGTTTTGCCTGATATGCAGTCATTTCATGTTAGATCTAAACACGTGCTTTTTCAGGAACCATTTCAAAAAGAGGCGGCCCACTACATAACTACTTCTAGATTAAAAATATAGGTCATATTATATGAAGTCAACAACAGCGGAAGATAAAATCTTAAAAAAATACCCCCCCCCCGCCCAAAATAAAAAATAATAAAAAAATAATAATTAAATAATTAAAACAACACTAACAACATCAGTTTTATTCAAGACATTTCTATTGAATTAAAAATTAATTCTCAGTCAGATGATTTGTGAAAGGCTTAACATGGTCTTATTATGAAAACTACTTCTAGGTTACATATTTCAATTGTGTGTGCATATAAAGAAAAAAAAAACTAAACTAAAACAAATAATAGTCACAAAACAAGCTAGATGCATTAATTTTTCCGAACAGGCCTTGCAGTTGGTGATGGTGTCGCTGGAAGCGATGGTGTGGCTGGAAGCGATGGTGTGGCTGGAAGCGATGGTGTGGCTGGAGGCGATGGTGTGGCTGGAGGCGATGGTGTGGCTGGAAGCGATGGTGTGGGTGGAGGCGATAGTGTGGCTGGAGGTGATGGTCTGGCTGGGGGTGCTGGTGTGGATGGGGGCGCTGGTGTGGATGGGGGCGCTAGTGTGGATGGGGGCGCTGCTGTGGATGGGAGCGATGGTGTGGCTGGAGGCGCTGGTGTGGCTGGATGTTCTCCTGTGGCTGGCTGCTCTTCCGTGGCTGGATGCTCTCCTGTGGCTGGATGCTCTACTCTGGCTGGATGCTCTCCTGTGGCTGGATGCTCTCCTGTGGCTGGATGCTCTCCTGTGGCTAAATGCTCTCCTGTGGCTGGATGCTCTCCTCTGGCTGGACGCTCTCCTGTGGCTGGATGCTCTCCTGTGGCTGGATGCTCTCCTGTGGCTGGATGCTCTCCTGTGGCTGGATGCTCTCCTGTGGCTGGATGCTCTCCTGTGGCTGGATGCTCTCCTGTGGCTGGATGCTCTCCTATAGCTGGGTGCTCTCCTATGTCTGATGACCCTCCTATGTATGCAGGCCTTGCTTTGGTATACTGTGCGGCGCACGGCTCATCACAGTGGCAGTGATGGTCATTGTGGCAACAAGCTAACAGACTACCGCACTGCTTGGTGCATTCCTCGGTGTTATAGCAAAGAATTTCACCATAGTCTGCAGATACGAACAGTTCAAATGTTATTTGTGGGGGTGTGAAGTTTGGTACGAAGATATAAGCACATGTAGATGGGGTTTATTTTTACCTTTGATTAAACACGAGCTTAACACGACAAATACGTTTATACATCTGCTTATCTTATTGTGAACTATTTAAATAAATCAAATGTTTAAGTTATAATTGAACATTAGTTCTAATAAGTAGCGTGTAAATAGGCCTAGCTGAACAGGAACCAATATATACATTGAAAATAGCTTAACAGAAGTCAATGTAAGTCTTATAGTGTGTAAATGGCTAAAAAGGAAACAGTATATAGTGTGTAAATAGCTGAACAGGGGCCAATATATTGTGTGTAAATAGCTGGACAGGAGCTAATATAAAGAGTGTATATAGCTGAACAGGAGCCAATTTTGAGTGTGTAAATAGCTGAACAGGAGCCAATATATAGTGTGTAAATAGCTGAACAGGAGCCAATATGAAGTGTGTAAATAGCTGAATATGATCGAATGCAAGATCATACAAAAGAAAAATGAAACCAAATGACACTGACTTTTGGATGTATGATTGTGACGTGTTATCTTACCGTGGCAGTGGCAGTGGCCAGACGGAACGTCACACACTGTCTCGTTGAATTCAGGGCAGGCGTCCCTACAATCCTCGTTGGTCTTACAAGGTCGTTCATGATGGGGGTGGCAGTCGGTTTGGAAGACAACACCTGTGAACATAAGCATTCTTGAAAATACATTTAAAAAATAAAATTCAAATATGCCTATAAATATTAAATGCTTATAAATATTAAATGCCTATAAATATTAAATGCCTATAAATATTAAATGCCTATAAATATTAAATGCCTATAAATATTAAATGCCTATAAATATTAAATGCCTATAAATATTAAATGCCTATAAATATTAAATGCCTATAAATATTAAATGCCTATAAATATTAAATGCCTATAAATATTAAATGCTTATAAATATTAAATGCCTATAAATATTAAAATGACACAGCAATGTCTGAACTCTTTTGTTTACACAATTAATAATGAGTACATATTAGATGATTAAATAATTATTATAATTATTTTTTATCATTTAAAACCCGATTGAAAGAAGTGTAGTAAGATGGATAGGTCATGTTTTCAGGATGCCAGAAAAAAAAAAACTCCGAATGGTGGCTCTTTTTAGAAAAACTGAGACAAGGGCTCCCCATGAACACCTGAAAGACACCTTTACACCTCGCCAGCGCCTCCTCCTATAGCTGGATTACTACGGCATAAGAGGTCAAACAAAGTGATGGGTCGAAAACTTCATCTTCGGCCGAACTCAACGGGTCGTCGTAGAATTTGAGAACTCCTGCATTGGGCCAGTCATGTCTGGAGTTCCTCAAGGTACGGTGCTAGAGCCCACACTGTTCTTGATCTACATCAATGACTTGGGAGAGACGAGATCCACGCCAGGATACGACTTTTTGCAGAGGATACCATCATGTATTCTCACATCGAAAGCCCAAATGATGCATTATATCTACATGACGACCTCAATAAGTTGGAGATATGGGAATGGAAATGGCAAATGGCGTTTAACGTCGATAAGTACAACCGCACCCTTTCTATTTCAAGAAGACTAATCCCCAATCTTGCTAGCATTCAATTTAAAAAAAAAAGTATTTTCCAAAACGGAGATATTCCTATTAGTAAATTATTTTTTTAAACATAAAATATATTTTTTCAAAGCAGGATTTGTGCATACACCTTAGCCCCCCTCCACTCTCCTCTCCAAAAACAACAACAACAACATCAGGTCTCACTTCTTCAAACCTTTTCTAGAATATTAATTCTTCTTCTGCAATTCCATTTCACTTTCATTTACTGTGTCAGACTGGCAAACTTGTTTCTCTGACGAACCGGGCTGTTGTTGGTAGGAAGTAGGAATGGCTTTGGTTCCAATATAGCAGTTTTCATGTTGTTGTTTTTTTATGGGCTACTGCTTGGAAGATAATTTCCTGTTTAGCCATTTTCACACTATATAGTGTGTAAATAGCTGAACAGAAGCCAATATATAGTGTCTAATAGCCAATATATAGTGTCTAATAGCTGAACAATTCACAGTCGCATATGCTTACCCTAATTAGTGTCACGTTTTTAAAAAAAAATTTCATAATGAAATTACGGCTCGCCACAGAGAAGCGGCATGTGATTCGAATTTAATTATGTAATTCTCGGGTTCTTCCGGTCCAACACGAAAACATCCGAAGGCTTCTTGACCGGTCTTCGAGGAATCATTCAATGATCTGAAAGCTACCCTTTGCTCTTTACGAGTGGGTGGCACTACAAAGCTATGATCCTGGACCACATCGCTGCTTTTGTTTATGTGATAGCTTACACTAAATTGCAGCTAAATAACTTCTTGTTGTTTTTGCTGGAAACATTACAATAAAAAATCGTATTGCTTCGGTTATATTGCCTGGTCATGGCTCTACTAATAGCAAGTAATGATGGCGATAATAAAACTTAAAGAGTAAAGTAAACTGTCCCTTCAAAACCATGTCGGTCCATGGAGGACACTCAAGCAGCCTTCACCTGTATCCGCGGCCACGATATACGAGCGGATTGTGTGGCCAGCACATTGCTCAGTTGCCTTTTTTTTTCACCAACTAATTTTCAGGTACCCACAAAAGTGGGGGGTAGACTCTTAAACGGACAGCTTTCGATCTTCGAGTGAAAAAAAACAAGAAAAAACACACACCTTGAATCAGCCTGAATTCAAAACGGCGACATTTTAAACGGAAATTTAAGCGCTTTGCTGTTAAACAGCCGCGTGCATAAGTGGAGCATATAATGAATTTATATCTTACATCTTCTAATGCATCGTATAAATTAGCAGCCGATGAAGTTTTGACACCATCTTATAAAAATGAGAGTTATTACTACCTATAACAAAATCACTTGTGCGAGATATACTTACACGCCAAGGCCAAAGCTGCTAGAATAATGGAAGAATTCATTTCTTTGCCTTGTAAAACAACCAGTTGATAACCTGGCTTGAGTAACCGTGACAATTTTATTTCACACCTCTACCAGCGAGTCTAATTGTCGAGACACTAATTCTTCAACATGTATTTATAATGATGGCCCAAACCATAGGTCCGGGTAATTTGACATAATATCAATTTATCTTGAAAAAAATATTTTTTTTACAAATAAGTAGATTTACATATTTTTTTTTATAAAGTCTATATCCTGGGGTTCACGTAAATATATGAGTGCACAACACTGATCTATAAATAGATATGTTTACAGTTCAGTGCTGCATTTATTCAAATTGAATTGTTTGGTCACGGATGTCAGTTGTGTCTTTTCTTAGTCATTTTGTTTCCACAAAGAATAGTTTAATGATAAAGAGCAGCGCGTTTACCAATGTAAGCTCGCCACCCACTACCGGCCCAAGTAAGTAACAATTGCCGTGTCACAAAATCAAGAAAAAACAACTTAGATTATCTTAATGCACTAGCTATAAATTCTTATGTTATATTATGTTGCAGACGCTCCTTCTATACAAAAGAGTATTGCGCCCTACGCTTGTCCCTGGCTTGAGTCTAGTCTTGCATTTTGATTAGTATTTTTTAATGAGGTTTATTTACTCGTTTTCCTGGTTTGTTCAGACAACCCATTCCATGCCCGGATGACACTCTGGAAGAAAAAGGACTTATAATATGCATTTGTTCTTGCATATGGTTTAAGAATTATTTTTTTTCCCCTTATATTTATCTGAGCATTGTAAAAGATTGTTATTGTATAGTATTTCTAAGTTAGAACTGAATGCCTTATGTGTACAGCGCCGTTGCTAGGGATTTGGGGGCCCGGGCGGGGGGGGGGGGGGGGCTTGGCCTCGTTAGGGGCCCCTGCATTTTGACATTTGACATTATAACATAAGAAAAATAAATAAATACACTACTTTGGGGGCCCCCTCAATTCGAATTTAGACCCCCTCCCCCTCCCCTAGCTACGCCACTGTATGTGGATTATTACTTCTTAACTCTTTGCCCATCTGTCCTCTAGTGTTATGAGGAAATTTTGTCTAAGTCAATCTTTTGTGTTTTTTGAAATTTGAACAGTATATTTTTTTCTTAATGCTTTTGTTTTTTAATAATATAATCTAGATATATATTTGAAAATTGCGTGGAAATTCACTAAATTCATAGCCTATCTGTTACAAATATTATTTTACATGTTACATACGGTTTTATAAGCTCTTTCTATACAGAAGATTATTGCCTCTTAGGCTTTTACGTGGTTTTGAGTCTCAAGTCATGCATTTTGATGAGAGTTTTAAATGATGTATAGTTGTTGGCTTTCTTGTTTTTTTCAGGCAACCCATTCCATTCCCGGAAGTCACTTGGGAAAAAAAGAGAACTTATATCATCATATATGCATCTGTTTTTGCATATGGAATAAGAAAACTGTTTTTATCCTTATATCTATCTGAGCATTGTAAAATATTATTGTGATGTATGGTACCTGACCTTAGGGGTAAAGTAAAGGCGGCCGTGCATAATGCTGGCAACGCAATCACCTAGTATGCCGTGGCCACAGAAATTGGGGAACGCTGCTTCACCGGACCTATGGATCAATTCGGTCCGACAGGTACTTTACTTTACTTTATTTATTTCTTAGTTAGAATTTAGTGCTTTACGTATTTTACTATTTTTTTTTTTGCTCTTTGCCCTTCTTGCCTAATGTTTCCATGTTAAGGTATTAAATTATTGGCATTACACAAGTCAGCTGGAAAAATGAACCTTGCAGCTCTTTTCTGATACACTATAAAAATATCAGCGGGTGACAAAGTAAAAGCAAAAATAAAAAATAATAACCAGATTACGGAAATGAAACAAATAGAAGGGTTTCTTGAACTACCAGCAGTCGAAATGTTAGATTTCAGTTTTTAAATGTCCGAAACAAAACTTAAATACTAAGTTTAAGAATAAGAAAAAAGATTTTTTGTTTTATGTTATTGTTAGGAAATAAAATTAAAAATAACTAAGCTTATTGGGATATTTCATAACATTTATATATCTCTAATCAATACAATGTGTTGGCAATTCCTATTTTAATCTTTTTTATAATCTACATTTTTACCATAATATAAGAAGAGATCGTTGCGTCTTAACGCTAATCTGTGGTTTTAGTATAGTCATGCATTTGGATAAGAGATTTTAAATGAAGTTAATACTGTTTTTTTTAAATCTGTTTGGACAATATGGCAGACATGTCACACTAAACGAAAATACGATTATTTCTGGATTCAATAAATACAGTAATGACATTATAATGTTCTATTTACTATAGCCGGGTAGAAAGAGAGAATAGAGGGGAAAAGGGGCATAAGCCTCCACATTTTGAATGTCAATTGGTCGTATTGCTGCTGAGAGTTAACACCCTTGCCCCTTATACAAGTCAAACTTATATGACTGACTTGTAAAGATATTGCTGCTGTGAGTTAACACCCTTGCCCCTTATACAAGTCAATCTTATATGACTGACTTGTAAATGTTCATGTCTTTTCATGTTTTCATTCCCATGAAAAAAAACACACAATATCTCAAACCAACTGCAGGAGCTATCATAGTTCATTGCCCAAACCCATTCAAACCTCACCAAGCGAACAGGGCCATCAGATAGAGCGTGTTTTTTTTTTTAAACTTTATTCGTCTCGTCGAATGGAAATTTTTTAAATAGTATTTGTTCTACCACCATTCACTTCTGCACACATGGATAGTCAACACTGGTAACAATCTTACAATAGCAAGGCTCTTATTTACCCCTTCCCCCACTTTTCGAGAAAAAACAAACGAAAAACAAAACACAAAAACAATAAATAAGTTTACACACAAAACGGTCAGTGTTCGTCATAATAAATATTCATAACATTCTTATCTTATACCTTATAGACGCTCCTTCTATAAAGTAGATTATTGCGTCCTACGCTCATCCATGGTCCAATTTTTATTAATGTTTTAAATGATGTAAAGTTACTGGTTTGCCTGCTTTGTTCAGGCTACCCATTCCATGCCCGTATGCCACTCGGGAAGAAAGAGTACTTCAATGCATTTGTTTTCGCATAAGGGATAAGGAAAGTGTTTTTGTCTTAATTTGTATCTTATCTTATCTTATAAGTTTACACACGTTCCTTCTAGATAGAAGATTATTACGTCCACTAGGCCCAAAACTCCTGCAGGGCGACAGAGATCCGCTGGACCAGCCGGCTTCACAATCATGTTATCTGAAGTAAAGACATTTATTTTTTTAATTGAAAGAAAATTAAAAAGTTAAAAAGCAAATACGATTATGTAAGAGTATAGAGTCTAAAATATTTTCCCTGTATTTACATATTTCAAGTAAACAATGAAAATGGGGAAAATGTGTGGGGGGTATAAAATCATCAATTAACATTTAATTTATATAGGTCAGTGAAAGTTTCGTTTAAATATTTGTCAAACTGGTAAAGATTATTGAATATTATTTTCTTTATAACGCTTTTTAAATAAGATCTTAGAGAGCTATTTCTATCAAGTCATATATTGTAACTTGTATAATATTTACATTATGTTAACTTATATTATATAGATCTAGCAGTGGTGGGCTAATTTAATGTGGTTTGGAGAGCGGCTTGCGGAGCTTCTTTGAGTAAAATGCGACTCCTGTCTGTCCACCCCTGGCCTACATAATTTTGAAATAATAATTGTATACTTTTTTTCTCTTTAGTTAATTTTTTATGGGATGTCTACTTTACATATAGTTTAAGGCTTGTGAAGAATACTGTATGTAATTTTATAAATAAAATAAAATTTGAATTTGTGTATTTAGCAATATACCGACAAAAGCATACAATAGATCTAGTCCTTAGACCAGGGGTCAGCAACCTAAGGCACGCGTGCCAGAGTTGGCACGCAGAACCTCCAAGAAGGAGGTTTTTTAATGCAAGTCAAAACAAATACGTCAGCATAATTACATTCAAAAGAGTTTTCATGCTCATCTCTCTTAATTAAGCATAAATATAATTAATTCTAAAACATTTTTTTGTTTTATTATTGCAATAAATATAAGAGGCTAAGACTATATACTAGCATTATATTATGTAATTGTTGTAATTGTTAATTTAAAAAAAATAAACTCCTTAAATCAACTTTATTACTGCAGAAAATGTTTATTTACAACGTAAATTAATTTTATGCATCTAATTACACGTTGAAAAAAGAGCATAATGCTGAATTTAATAATTTATACTCAACACTATTTATATTTAAAAAAAATTAACTCGTTTGGCATCAAAAGCATCAAATTTGGAGAATTTAAGTAAAGGGATATAATTAGCCAGTTTCCTTTGCGTTAATATTTCTAATATGTTTCTTTTAATGTTTCCTTTAAAAAAAAATGACTTACAATTTATAACTTTAAAATTATCAATTTATAAAAGATAGTTGAAAATTATATAAATATCATATGACTAAAGAATTTGTATGTACATTTCTAAACATTACATTAACTACCCAGTGTGTATGACTACTACGTATCAAATCTGCTTAACTATAATTGACTGTTCTTTCAGAAATGGTAAAGAAATTTAACAATATATTATCGGAAATATCAGTTAGGCTGAGATTAAATTATAAAAATATTTACACTTTATCTTTATTAGAATTTATATATTGAGTACAAATTTAAATGTTGAAACGTTTAGAATCTCCCATTAATGTGTAAGTTGAGTAATGAAATTGTGTATTAGCTATGAATGGACAAGTCTTAACGTATATGCATGCATAAAAGGTCACGTGCAAAAACATTTCCGTTCTTATTCGATCATTTTATTCGAAACAATGTCTGTGTGCTACTTTACTGGTTGTACTCAAATTTGTTGGGGATTAAAATTTATTTCATTTCCAATAGATGTTTACAAAGCAAAACAATGTATTGTGAAAGTCAGAAGGGAATAATCACCTTTTTAAAATATCAAACTTATTGCTTAATGCAAAAGAATTTTTGTTATTCGTTTTTATGAATTTACGCATTTTGTTTTTCAATAACCAAGAAAACGCAACTCTTGACTCATTTATTTTGTAAACAAATAAAAATTTAACGTCACGCGACTAACACTTAAGTATTAATGATCGCCTGTTCACTTTTGATGTTGAAAACGGATTCCTCATAACTAATATTGTATCCTTTGTATAATTCTAAAAGACAAGAACTGGCCGTCGAGGTTGAAATCAATTGTCAAACACCAGCAAAAGCATGTTTTTTTTTTTTGTTATTAGTTTAAAAATAGAACAGGAAGTTCACGAACATTCGGGTTCAAAAGTTCACGCCTCATTAAGACTTGTCCATGGATTTATAAGAAGATGTTAATAACAAATAGGCTAATGTTTTATTTAATATAACACGTTTTAAAGATTTTCTCTATAACACTCCTTTTCTTTTAGTTTTAGTCTTGCTACGGCACTAAATTAATTGTCTTATATAAAAATATAGTTGAGCAGTTTGACTTTCACTTTCGGACTGTTGGCACGTTGAATGATTTAGAATTCCTTGTTTGGCACACTAAAAGTAAAAGGTTGCTGACCCGTGCCTTAGACCATCCCAAACTTATACGAAACATGATGTAAACCAAATATATATTTTTTAAACAAAGAAATGAAAGAGAAAATAATTAACCCGTTCCAGTGACAAAAAATACGTACAAAAAAAAAAAAAAAGAAATGTTTGAGTACAGGCTAATAACTAGTGCCTTATCCTTTGATTCATGTATTGAACATATTTATCACATAGCAGGTGTTGTTTTTAATTGTATTTAACATATTTATCACATAACAGGTATTGTTTCCAATTGTATCTTAAAAGGAATGTATTTTTCTCTATGCTATTGGTCAGTGGTGGCTTTGCCTTAGTGAGGTAAATATAGAGTTTTGCAACCCAATAATTATAATACTAATTCGTCGTAAAGCAAGTCTTTTTTTTTGCATCCAAAATGAGATATACCGATTCCAAAGTTCGACGCATTCCAAAGCAATGATATACCGTGAGTATGTATGGGAAAAGGAGGGGGGGGGCAGGGGGGGGCGGGGGGGGGGCGGCTTGTGGCTCTTTAAAGCATGAAAAACCCCAATAAGAATTCTGCTGCCATTGACCTCATTGACCACCATTGTTATATAGTGTTATATAGCATAGTTATTGTAGCATGTATATAATGATAGATAGAGTGTTGCGCAAAAGAATGCACATAATGGGCCGTATTGCTGCTAAGAGTTAACACCCTTGCCCCTTATACAAATCAATCTTATGTACCGTAATTGTAAAGATTGCTGGTGAGAGTTAACACCCTTGCCCCTTATACAAGTCAATCTTATATACCGTAATTGTAAAGATTGCTGGTGAGAGTTAACACCCTTGCCCCTTATACAAGTCAATCTTATATACCGTAATTGTAAAATGGGCAAGGGTGTTAACTCTCAGCAGCAATACGGCCCTATTCGAATTGTGACGTATGAAAGTAAAAGTTAATGAGATGGTAATAGCAAAAAAACGGACAGAAAAACGGAAGAAACATACTAGATAGCTTACTAGCTAATTAGATGATATAGATATTTAGTTGTTTGTGTGACGTACATGTTGATATGATAGATAATTACTTGTCAAGTATATACGTTGTTTATTAAATTGAATACAATTAATTTTGAATCAAGTTATTGACCAGTCTTAACGATTATGCATGCATAGTGAACCCTAAAAGGTTATAAGAAAACAACATTTCCGGTCCTATTCGTTCATTCTCTAACAAAACATGTCTGTGTGCTGCGTTCCTGGTTGTACTGCGAGTAAAAAAAGATGTAGGGGAATACATTTTATTTTATTTTATTTTTAAAAGATGTTGCCGAAAGAAAACGATGGATTGTGAACGTCAGACGCCAAGAATCACCTTTTGTTTTCCCAAACTTATTGTTTGATGCAAAAAAAATTTTGTTTTGTGTCTTTATGTATTTATGGACCATGTTTTTGATAACAAAGAACTTTTACTCTTGACTACTTTAAAAAAAAAATCAAACTCAATTTCATTTAACCCGACTAACACGTCAACTATTGACAAGTCTTAACAATTAGTCTATGCATGCATAAAAGGACTTTATGTATCTATGGACCATGTTTTTGATAATAAAGAACTTCTACTCTTGACTACTTTATTTTTTAAATCAAACTCAATTTAATTTGACGTCGACTATAAATTATCGCATGCTCGACGCATACTCACTTAAGCAGTTAAAAACGGATTCCTTATTACTAATAAATTGTAGCCTTTGTATATTTCTAAAAGACCTGAACTGACCGTTGACGTTAAAACAAATTGTAATACACCAGCAAATGCTATACTTCAAATAAGCCGAAAATACCCTTGAAAGATTATTGCCGGAAGTAAACCGGAAGTTCATGAACACGACAACAACTGACCTATTGAAAGGTCAGGCCTATTTAAGACTGGTCTATTGATTGTTGCTACGCAAGCCAGAGAGATCTTGAGCTGGAGTAATGAAGCTAGACTGAGCACTAGAATCAAATAGAACTACGTCTTAACTATTATTTTTGTTAAAAAAGCTAGCTCGATTATAATTTAATCTACATTATAGAGCGTTCTTAGTGGGCGTGGCTTAGGTTTTTAGTGACGTATTTGTGTAAATAAAGAACCCACTTGAGGTACAAATGTAACGTGGTGAAAGTGAAGTACTTCTTTATCATGCAAAATTCACATCTGAATATTGGCTATCCTACTCAAAAATAAGGAGGTAAATAGTAGTACTGTAGATTAATTGATTAATGTGATTAGGCTAGGGCCGGCTAGACCTATTTACACTTTCAATTTCACTTTATAGGCCTACACTTTTAATGTTTCGTGGGCTAGGCTACGATGTCAAGTGATAGTGTTGGGTGAATAGGCTATCTATTCAAGTCACTAATAGGCTCACATCGTCTATGATCTATGTCTATGATAATAATAAAATAGCCTATTTTATTTAACATACATAATACAGCTTAAATCTTAATAAGACTTAAAACACAACACATCATTTAAAAAAAGCTCGAGCCTATATGAAACTTTATTAATACAGCGGCCATTATTACTTGTACACCATTACAGAAAGTAAACACAAATCACGTGCTTTTTGTCACGTGATTGCAAACGACCTATTAAATCATCTGCTGCAATAAATAAAATAATCGCAAACATTTTTATTGTTTGTTTTTTCTTGCTTTAAGCCATGATTATCAAATTTAGGGTAAGCGGACCAGATCCGACCATGCGCACAATATTATATCTAGCCAGCAAGTGAATTTTAGGCAAACTAGCCCGGTTTTACGATCAAAGTTGGGGCCGACCCCGAACCAGCTGGCGCTGCGACCTGGATGCCGACGTCAAAAGATCAGGTCATTCTTGGGGACAGTTGGAAAGACTCGCTCAAGACCGGGATGGCTGGAGAGCCCTTGTTTGTGGCCTATGCCCCAAGAGGGGTAGTATGCGTAAATAAGTAAATACGATCAAAGTGTACTTCTGGCCCATTTCGATCCTTTTTCTTTTAAACTACTCTAAGGCTAGCCAACAAAGACCTTCATAATTTTCATTTTTAAAGGCTTGATAAAGGTGAGTTCATATACAAGACCAGTGTGTTATTTGAGCTATTTGTTTTTAGACTGTGAGGAATTGTGAGCTGAGATCATTCGTTTCTTTGATCGTGTAACACAAGGCTATAGTTGGGCCATTAAAATGATCAGATATCAAACCGTTCTCTAACTGAAAACCAAGGACACGTTTCATGTCTGTCTAGTGCTCACGGGCACCTTTCAGATAAGTGCAGACCTCAGGGACACCCTTTCAGTTATGTTAGGACCTCAGGGACACCTTTCAGATCTATGTAGATACTTATACTCCAGAGATACTTTTCTTATCTGGTTATACTTAATGGACACCTTTCAGATCTGTTTATACTAAATGGACACCTTTAAGATCTGTTTATAATCCAGGGATACTTTTCAGATCTGTTTATACTTATTGGATACATTTCACACCTGTTTATGCTTAATCGACACCTTACAGATCTGGTTATACTTATTGGATACATTTCACATCTGTTTATACTTAATGGACACCTTACAGATCTGGTTATACTTATTGGATACATTTCACATCTGTTTATACTTAATGGACACCTTACAGATCTGGTTATACTCCAGTGATACCTTTCAGATCTTCAGTTCTTTTTATACCCCAGGGATACCTTTTATATCTGTGTAGGACTCATGGACTCCTTTCAGAACCGGGAGGGAAATTTCTACGTTTTTACTCGAAATTCAAACTAAGACTTTCTGGGAGTTGGGGAGACAGAGTAAAATCACATTAAAAAAATCACATCTAATTTGTAAAAATAAATTGTTCTTAGTATGTCTATAGGCTAAGTCTGAAAGTCCAATCCCTTATTGTGAACTGAAGAGGGTTCTTTTTATATCGTATTATATTAATATTTTTTTTTCAAGCTGACAATTATTAAAAAAGGAATATGAAAAACAAACAGAAAAAAAAAGAAACTTTTATTCAGAAAACATATTTTACATATCATACGTTCACAATTTACAAATAGATAGTTTCTCATTTTACAGAATGGACAAATCTTTGAAAAAGTTAAAGATCGATTCTTTAATGCTTTAATGCGTGCCGATTCAAATCTTATTTATGTTAAAACTATCATTGGATTTTAATATTTTTAAATATATTTATACATTCTAACTATCTAAGTAACTTGGTATTAGTTATTTACTAATGATGTATTGGATATATATGCGTAAGTTGAGTTTTGACGTGAAGGTAACTTCAAATATCCTGACCATAATTTAAGCTAACATTATCCCGATTCTGCTTAGGATGTAGGTTCACTCAGTGGAGGCGGGTAGCACTGGCCCACATACTGGCAACGCCTTTGGGCGTCACAGCAAGCCCTGGTATTCGCGCATCTGGTTTGCACTGCTAGTCGTCCGCACCGGTGGTGTCATCTTCAGGATAGATGGGGTTGTATGGGTTCAGAAAGTTCGGGTTTGGGTTGTTGGGGCTGCTGATGTTGTTGGGGTAAGAGTTGAGAGACAAACGCGTGCCGATAGCTAAATGAAGAAAAAAATTCAATATGAGATTAATTACAGCGTTTACATTGTTGCACTTAGATTGTTGCACTTAGATTGTTGCACTTACATTGTTGCACCTACATTGTTGCACATACATTGTTGCACCTACATTGTTGCACCTACAATGTTGCACTTACATTGTTGCACTTACATTGTTGCACCTGCATTATTGCACTGCGTTGTTGCACCTGCATTTTTGTACAATACATTGTTGCACCTACGTTTTTGCACTTACATTGTTGCACCTACATTGTTGCACTTACATTGTTGCGCTTACATTGTTGCACTTACATTGTTGCACCTACGTTGTTGCACTTGCATTGTTGCGCTTACATTGTTGCACTTACACTGTTGCACTTACATTGTTGCACTTACATAGTTGCACTTACATAATTGCACTTACATAGTTACACCTACATTGTTGCACTTACATTGTTGCACCAATATTATATTGGACAACATGTCACTTGCTATGGCCAAAGATCTAAGTTCGGCCAGTTCAAGAATCAGCCAATCATTCATTCGCGCTTTTGCCGATCGCTCCTTAGCCATTTCGCAGACTAGCCGGCCCAGTCCCGAAATCAAGATATTTGGCCAATTCGCCAACGGCCCGGTCATTTTGCAATACCCTATGGTCTATTTCGAGTTTGTCGTAAGTTATATATAAAGTCTAGTTTTAATTATTTAGTGACCTTTGAGCATCCTTCTGGGCAAATATTTTTAGATAGTGCTAGACAGATTTTGGTTAAGTTTAGTCCTATACATAGCATTTTCTCTCTCTCTTACTTATGTTTGTCTGTGTATATAGTCTATTTCGGCCCTTAGTTAAAAGTGAGCCTAGTCTATTTCGGACCTTAGTTAAAAAGTGAGCCATTGCTATACATGATAACAACAAAAATAAAAATGGCCATTCATCTGAAAAATTGTACAGTTTTAAAACTTTGATTATCATTTTGAAAGTTACCAAGCGGCATTAAGTTCTTAGAACTAAATTTTTCAAAATTATATTTTTTATTTACTAATAAATGAGAAAACCCGTTAGGTCATATAAATGGCAGATCTAGCTTGTTTTTTTTTTAAGTTTGTATGTTAGATCATCCTACTATTGATAAAAAAAAAATTAAAATAAAATAACAATATCCAATTAAAAAATAATTTATGACTTAATGGCTAGGTTACCTGACGGACAAGCAGACAGAAAAAAAGACAGACAACCATACAGACCTACAGACAAACACACAGACAGACGAGCAGACAGATAAACAGACAAACTAAGAGAAAGGCATAGTGATGCACAGACAAACAGACATAAAAAAATCAGGAAAACAGACAGACGAACAGAAAAACTGAAATACAAAAAGACAGAAAAACCAACAAAGTTAGAAATACAGACACAAAGACAGACAAACTAATAGACAACCAGACATACAAGCAGACCTAGACATAGATATATATATAAACGACTTACATCTCCGACAGAAGCATATGCTCATTTCACAGGCAGAGCTAATTTCTGTACGACAGAATCGTTGCCTAATGCAATCTTGGACAGTGCTTCAAAGAGTTTGTGCGTTTGTTGTGTAGACCATACCTAGTGAGGAATAGAAGAGAAAAACAATACACGTTTATTTCATGGGAAATTCTGGCACTAAAGCCTGTTCTTAACCGGGACGAACCTGAGATCGGCGATCTAGTTTGTAAACCATAGTCACGTGTACGAATACAAACCCCGAACCTTTCTGCGAGATCGCAGATCGGGGTTTGCTATCTTAACAAGCCCGATCCTACATTTGACGTACTTCTCTGTAAACAAATATGGCGATGTCTTCCACGAAGCGACAGAAAATGATAAAACTTGAAGCTATCCTTATTCTCAGCGAAGAATTAGAACATGAAGCAACAAGGCGCAAACGCAAGACAACTTTACCATATGTTATACAGCGACAGCAACTTGGTGCATTTCACGCACTCGTGCAAGAATTGGCTGAACAGGTATCGTGCAGGCTGATTGATACGGATAGTGATACTAGTATATAGGCTACCATTTCAGCAATAACTTTACAAATTAAATATATTAGTGGTACATTACTAAATAGACTAATTACTGCACGCATGTATACATGTAATATTATATTATTACTAATTCTTTCCCCAAAATCCTATATATAATTTACTTTTAATAAATATTTATAACATAACATACAGCTAAAATGAATAATCTGAAAATTATACATGTGTGTTATTGTGATGTGTACCAGTTATAAATTATATATGTATTTGTATCTGTCACAACATGTATATGTTATTATGACATGTGATGTTTCTTTTCGTGATAGGATCCAAAACATCTTCACATATTTCTTCGTATGAGTGGTGAGACGTTTGATGATTTGCTGCACTTAGTTGGGCCTTCCTTGTGTAAACAAAATACTAATTATAACCAGCACGCTTAGGACTTGAAACGTTTGTTTACAAAAAAAGGCAACAATTGAAATACATTAATTTTGAACAAAGTTTGGTTTTATTAGTTTAATCATTTGTGAGATTGTTTCAATATAATCTCATGCAGACAATACACAGATTTTTCAATCGGCTATTTCTTCCATTAATGCCAAATGGGGGAAAAGTCAATTTTATGTTTTAACTGAAACACACTTTTATTGTTTTTTAGCACGTTTTGGTGTTTCATCAAGGTTTGATGTCTCTGGTCCACTCTCTACGAAATTCAGTGGACTTGGACTGAGTTTTATTGGTGTGGTACTGCTCTGGCAGATTTCAGTTTATTTTAAATGATTCTGAATTTGTAGTAGCAGTTTGTTCAAATCCGACTGTGAATCTTCTTCCTGAAACAGGCAAAAAAAGGATATATAATTTAAGCACTATGTATTATGTATGACTAAGGCACTTATTGTCATATGTTTTTCTATGTTGCAGGTACCATGCACACAGACGCAGTGGCAGGATATTCAGGGAAAGTTTATGACTAAATGGCAATTTCCTCAATGTATTGGGGCAATGGATGGCAAGCATGTGAGAATAACATGTCCAAGGAATGCAGGATCACAGTATTTTAACTATTTGGGCTTTCACAGCTTTGTATTGTTTGCCTTGGTGGATGTAGAGAACAAATTTCTATACTTTGAAGTTGGAGCACCTGGTAGGGTAGGCGACTCTACTATTTGGAATGCATCAAAACTGAAGCGCGAATTGGAAGCAGGTTACCTTCAAACCCCACCACCCATGACCACATATAATTCACCTGTTCCAATTCCTAGTCTAATTGTAGCAGATTCTGCTTTTGCCCTGTCTCCCACCCTCATGAAACCATACTTTGAAAGAGGCATTGATCAGGAAATGAGGATATTCAACTATCGGCTCAGTCGAGCAAGAAGAATAGTTGAAAATGCCTTTGGAATTCTAGCCTGCAGATTTGGAATTTATCAATCCGCAATAAAAGTAGCACCTGAACGAGGCAAGCAGTTTGTGCTTGCTACCATTGCACTGCTCAATTTCCTTCGGATTGCCAAAGATCAGAAGTACTGTGGACCTGCTGCTGTAGACAATGAAGGACCCAACCATGATGTAATTTTGGGACAGTGGCGGACCCACAACAACGCAAATTTATTTGGTTTACAGCCAGGCGTCGGAGGTGCCCACCCACAGCACGTGACTGGCACGGAAATCAGAGATGCCTTGAAACATTTCTTTAACAGGCAACCGTTTGATGACAGTGTGCCTAAGTAAGATTTCTAAATCATTAAGCGTGCCAACACCCTAAAAGGCATCCTGCTTTGGCACTCAATTTCTTGTAGAAGGTACTTTTATTGCCATTTTTTTAGGGAGTGTTCCGTGCCATTGAAAAAAATTGCTCTGAGTGCCAAGTCTGGCACGCGTGCCATAGGTTGCCGACCGCTGCACTAGGATATTAAAGTAATTATTTATTTCCGTACCAAGACAAAATACTTCAAAGTACTTCCAAAATACTATGGCATAGCAAAGGATTGTGCTGGTTATGCAATGGTCAGTGACCAAACAGTCACAAAGGGATATTTTGCCATCCAATTTGAGTCAATTTGTACCTTTCAGATTTAGACTATCCTATACACTTGTAAGCAACAAAAAAAAAAAAAAACTTGTTTCATTTAGCTACCCGATTTAGAGCTATTTTTTTTTCTTCTGAAAAACAGTATGTAAAAGCGTTAATTTTTATATGTGTTAAGCTTGGGCGCGCACATCGTTGAACCTTTGCAAAAGGGTCCCCTTGCTACGCCACCGCGTCAAAGGTAAGATTATTAAGAAGTATTTAATGGATATATAGTAGATATTTAGTAGATATTTATAGTATAATAATCTTGCAATACTTACAGGCCAACGTTACAAGACAGGATACCAGAATGAATCGATTCATGTTTACTGCTTCATAGATTGACTCACTACTCTGAGTTGTTCAGATTACACTCCTTACTAAACCTTAGCCAGAGTCTTATATATATATAGATCTAGGCCTTAATCGGAAGTAGAATTTTCAAGGTCAATGTTGTTGTGGCGTATTATTGGGCAAGATTAACGTCACACGAACTAGAAAGGTTTTAAATGTAATCCGCTCATATAAGATAATACTATAATCATATCCTCTGTACGTACAA
The DNA here is from genome assembly GCA_949126835.1 of Anisus vortex. Taxonomy (NCBI): domain Eukaryota; kingdom Metazoa; phylum Mollusca; class Gastropoda; family Planorbidae; genus Anisus; species Anisus vortex. The sequence goes on along the minus strand of OX421502.1, from coordinate 22,724,440 downwards.
ACCACTGACATTAAGTGCCACAATCTTGCATGTCTGATTGGAGTGAAAATGAGTCCTTCCTTTCTCTCTCCTACATTAAACACTTAATGTATTTAGCATTGCAATGAATTTTACTTACATATATGTATATTTCTGCATGCTTTTAAGTATATGACTTATTGTTATATGACTAGTTATTGATTTTAGTTTCCTTTCATGTATATTATAAATGTTGTGGTACGTGTGTGTGTCCCCCCCCCATTTCCTCGGAACAGGCCAAGGTCATACCTGACGCCATCAAGGTAAGCCCACGGTCTTCGCGCCCCTCTCCACTTTTCCCTCCTTAAGTCCCCGACCACTGAGATATAGGATGTATTTGAAAACAGACATCTGAGATCTCCAGCTGGTCGAGTTAACCGCTGTAAACCGTGTAACGTAATGAGCAGACCGTGAACAAAGCAAATTCTGACCACGGACAAGGGCTTTAGATGTCGTCCACTACCCCCCCCCCCCCCCCATCTATGGTCCGAAGCGTGGGAGAACCCCGCCTTCTCACGTGCTTTCCCTACCCCTGTCAATCAAAGGAAATGTGTACATCATTTATCCCCCCTTCCCAGTAGCGTAGCCCGGGGGGGGGGGGGGGGAGCAGGAGGAGTGGTACGACATTTTCGAAAAAAAAAGGGCCTTTTCGGGAGAATTTTTTTAATGAATAATTTTAACAAGCCACAAAGAACAATTTATGCTGTTTCTAATTTTAGTCTTTAAATCTAACCTGACAATTTCTACACAGTTTTTCTCTTTACATATTAAATTTACTCAAGAGAATCATGGACCAAAATATTAAATTCCGTAGCCGAAAAAGCACTGCCTCTCAAAGCTCTCTCTGTGGTTGAACCAGAGGCGGCCTTATCTCTCTGATCATGCCACTGGCAGAATGGTGAGAACTACACCTTATAGACTGGCTGGCGTTAATCTGTTGGACTCTTTAACATATAATCACGAAAGTCATTGAACTGACGATTAGGTTATGCTGTCTTAAAACAAAATGGCTACATAAGCTACAAACCAATAATCAAGGGAGATAAAAAGCCTTTTTGTGTTATATGTCAATAATATTTATTATTTGGTAATGATTTGTTTTACTTCGCAACTCGCATTCAAATTAAAATATAAATTGTAAATATTGATATCAATATTTATACTGATAAAAAAGACATAAAATAGACAAATTATTAATATTTGTACATTATAGATATAACTTTCTAACACCTTTTTAGCTACTAGCTTGTTTTCATCATTAGTACGCATTGTTATTTTTTTATAGCTATCTCTGAAATGTCTGTATTACAATTTTTCGAACAGCCTTATAATAATTAAGGCTTGAAGATAGTAAAGAAAATAAAGGAGAAACTAGAGTCACATGATGCATTAGTAGCAAATATATACAACTGACAAAGAGTTGAACCAACAGTAAAATCACAACCTAGAAACACTGGTGGACACAAGGAACATGAGTAAAGTAGTAAGACTTCATGTAATTATTGACACAACTATGCAATACTCAATAGATTCACATTAGCTAGTCTTTCTCAAAAGATGTTACTGGGAGTCATTTCAGTGCTATTATGTATTTTTTAAATAGTGAAAAATAATAGTGAAATTGATAGACACTGGATGGTTTACTCACCGCCGTTACTACTGCGTTTGAGAGGTATACGCGGGTGAAGGAGAGCTTGCCTCTCAAGAAGAAGATGGATTTTTGGGATGGTAGAGGGCAGATCTTTATGCAATCACTTATGATCTACTCACGCGATCAGCATGAGCAGAAAGATCGAAATCCCAAATGGACCGCATGACCATATGGATGGCAGTTAAGCCTCCACATATTTCTCCATATCTAGCGGAGGTACGAATGCGCTTGACAGATCCCGAAATCGGAAAACACAGTAGCTGCGCTAAGAAGCCGTATTGTCCTAACACGCGTGCATTATGGCATTTACTTATGGCAGTGCCAGGAGTGATGTTGAGAGGCGTACTGTGTTGTGCTGTATCCAAGGCCGGGTACCCGAACAGAATAGTTGCCCGGGCCTTGTCGTGCAATCTGCATCTACATACCATCGACATACCAGACAGAAATACCATCGTGATTATCAGGGAAAAGTTTGAAGATGGTTCGGAAGTGATAGGCAATATAGCCATCGCCAGGTCCTGGGTTTGAATCCTGGTGAAGGCTAGGATTTTTTTACCCTGAACTCGAGGGTTTCCCTGAGTCTACCCAACTCTGATGGGTACCTGACATTAGTTGGGGTTATGCCGTTAAAGTATATTTATATAAATTAGATCTATATGATTATAAAGTAGTTGGGAGAGTTCAAAGTCAGGAGAAGTTATTTTTATATATGTTGGTCAATGAATTAAAAGCGTGGCTTTGAAAACAGTCTACCGAAATCGTTGTCTGTCTTTAGTCGTAATAGCCATGATCTATAAAAAGTGATAGATCCTCCTTAATAAATTTGTATGTGCAAAGTGAGGCTAGCAGACGCTACAATTTTATACAAAGTCTACACAATTACCTAATTCTTATAATATAAGCGATTTATATAAATAAACCACCAATAATTAGAACAAACACTGAGCTATAATATATTATGGAGTGCTCAAAGGAACTAAATTGTAGGAGAAAATGCGGACTTTTTGATATAGATAAGTGCACTGTAGTGCACTGAGCTATATATAAATATTCATGGAGTGATAAATCAAATGCGGACTTAATATATATATTTTTTACTTTTTTTAAATGGTTTATGTGCTCTTTTTCGTTAGGCTGCATGTGAAATGCGCTTTGAGCTTACATTATGTATTGAGATTTACATTAAAAGTATAGCAACCAAACTTGTAATTAATTTGTTTCAATTTGTTTATTCACATGATAAAATTCATAGGAGTAGCCATACACTTACCATAGTATAACATTTGGATGAGTTACCAAAGTGACGTAGCAGAAGAAATAACGAAGTTATTCAGTTTTTTTTAGTTTTCTCAAAACAAGTAAAAATTACTTAGGCGATTGTGAAATGATCGTGACGATATATAGCCTACATTTAAAGTACTTACTCAGTTAACATATATAAGCTTATTTGTATTCAAAGAATTATTCAGAAAATATGCTCAACATTTTCATCTTTGACTTGACAAAGAAATGAATCGGTACTTGTTAAAGCTTACAAGTATAAGTCTATATAAAATAGTTCATTTTTATCAAATTACAATGACGCAATTACAAAAAGTTTTTAAATTTTAAGTACTTTTATGTATAAAAAGGTCAGTCTTCAGTGCACCTATCTATATTAAAAAGTCCGCATTTTCTCCCATTTTTTCTTTTCTATTTTAATTGCTTCAGCACTCCATGTGTAATAGCTCAGTGAGAACAAATTACAATGTATGCGATAAAAAGTAAGTGACTTGAAATGTATTTGCAGGTCAGTGTTTTAGAAATATAATTTTATAGGCTAGATAAGTGAAAGCGTATTTGCTTTTTTGCATCAAGAATAGTGTATGGAATTCACTAAATTTGTTAAAACACCTTTGAATTATAATGATCGATATGGTGGAGTCAGCGTGGCCAGTTAACAACGAGTACCTCAAACACATATAATTAATACATCAGCATAATCTTTAATGGAAGAGGCAAGCATTCTCGGCTACGGATAAAAAATAATAATAGGCCTAATAATAATAGTGCTTGTATAGCGTATATCCCGTTAATGACAGTTCTATGCGCTGACGCAAATTACAGAGTACAGACAACTGACGAAAACATATATGTACAGGTGAATACTGTTACTGGAATAGGTGAGTCTTCAGTCGGCTCCTGAAGGTGTCAAAGCAAGGACTGTGGCGAAGCTGTAGTGGGAGGTGATTCCAAGCGAACAGTCCGGTGTAGGAGAATGCTCGGATGGCCAGCGGACACTAGCTTCGCACGAAGGATCCGAAGAGTCAGTGCGTCAGAAGCCGAGCGAAGCGGACGGGATTGGGTGTAGAGCTCAAGACAGGAGCGAAAGTAATCGAGAGCAGCGACATTCAGGCACTTGTAGCAGAGAGAAGCCAGCTTATATGAGATCCGGTTGTTGATGGGTAGCCAGTGCAGAGATCGGAGCAGAGGAGTGATATTATTTGACTTCTTCTTCTTCTTGAGGACTGGTCGGGCAACGCAGTTTTGGATACGTTGGAAGCCCTGATGGGAGGAGGCCGAGAGGCCAGCTAAGAGCGAATTACAATAATTCAAGCGGGAGAAAAGAAAAAGATGACAAGCTTCCTGTGTGAGATAGCTACGGATGGCGGTAATACGACGCAGGTGGAAAAAGCAGATTTTGGGTAGGAAGGAGATGTGGGGCTGCATTTACAACGTGGTCCAGATAGACTCTTGACAGTTGGGGAGAAAGGCACAGTTGCGTCAGCCAGCTGAAGATCGGACGCAGTGAGGGAAGCGACCCTCTGTCTCGTACCGAAAAGAGCTTCAGTCTTCTCAATGTTCAACTTTAGCTTGTTTTCAGTCATCCAGTTCTTGATGTCCGGGAAACAAATGGAGATAGAAGCAAGGAGCTTATCAAAGTCTTCAGGCTCAGCGCTGTTATAGAGCTGGGTGTCATCGGCTTGAACTCTTGAACGGACGTCCTTCGATCCTCGAGAGAAAATAAAAGAACACCCACCTTGAATCAGCCAGAATTCAAAACGGCGACATTTAAAACGGAAATTTAAGCGCTTTGCTGTTAAACAGCCATGTGAGTAAGTGGCGCATATAATGCATTTATATCTTACACCTTCTAATGCATCGTATAAATTAGCAACCGATGAAGTTTTGATACCATCTTATAAACATTAGAGTTATTACTACCTATAACAAAATCACTTGTGCGAGATATACTTAGGCCTACACGCAAAGGCCAAAGCTGCTAGAATAATGGAAGAATTCATTTCTTTGCTTTGTAAAATAAACAGTTGATAATCTGGCTTGAATAACCGTGACAATTTTATTTCACCTCTCTACCAGCGAGTCAAATTGGCGAGACACTAATTCTTCAACATGTATTTATACTGATGGCCGAAACCATAGGTCAGGGCGATTTGATATATTCGTTTGTCTTGAACAAAAATATTTTTTACAAATAAGTAGATTTACATATTATTTTGTAATTCTATATCCTGGGGTTCGCGTAAATATATGAGTGCACAACACTGATCTATAAATAGATATGTTTTCAGTTCAGTGCTGCATTTATTCAAATTGCATTGTTTGGTCACGGATGTCAGTTGTGTCTTTTTTTTTTTTTTTTCGAAAAAGAATAGTCTAATGCAGGGGTCGGCAACCTACGTACGCGTACTAGACTTGGCACGCCGAGGGATTTTCAATGGCACGCGGAAGAGGCCCAAAAAAGTATATCCAAGTCTCTTCTACAAGAAATTTAGTGCTACAGCACGATGACTTTTAGGGCTATTGGCACGCTGAATGAATTAGAAATCATACTTTGGCACACTGTTATCAAAAGGTTGCCGACCCCTGGTCTAATGATTTAGGGCAGCGTTTACCAAATGCCAGTTTGCTACCCACTACCGGCCCAAGTAAGTGAAAATTACCTTGTCACAAAATCAAGAAAAACAACTTAGATTAACTTAATGCACTAGTTATAAATTTTTATCTTATCTTATATTTTGTTGCAGACGCGCCTTCTATGCAAAAGATTATTGCGTCCTACGCTTATCAGTGGTTTGAGTCTAGTCTTGCATTTTGATTAGTATTTTTAATGTTTATTTACTGGCTTTCCTGCATTGTTCAGGTAACCCATTCCATGCCCGGATGTCACTTGGGAAAAAAAGAGAACTTATATGCATTTGTTCTTGCATATGGAATACGAAAACTGTTTTTATCCTTATATTTATCTGAGCATTGTAAAAGATTATTGTGTTGTATTTCTTAGTTAGAATTTAGTGCTATACGTGTTTTACTTTTTTTTTTGCTCTTCGCCCTTCTTGCCTCTAATGTTTCCATGTTAAGGTATTAAATTATTGGCTTTACGCTAGTCAGTTGGAAAAATTTACTAGTAATGAGCCTTGCAGCTCTTTTCTGATACACTATAGATATATTAGTGGGTGACATAGTAAAAGCAAAAATAAAAAATAATAACCAGATTACGGAAATGAAACAAATAGAAGAGTTTCTTGAACTACCAACAGTGAAATATCGAAATGTTAGATTTCAGTTTTTAAATGTCCGAAACAAACCTTAAAAACTAATTTTAAGAAGAAGAAAAAAGATTTTTTGTTTTATGTTATTGTTAGGAAATAAAGTTAAAAATAACTATTGGGATATTTCATAACATTTATATATCTCTAATCAATACATATATTTGTCATACTATTTTAATCTTTTTTTATAATCTTCATGTACATCATATCATCATTATTGTAAACATTTCCAGGAGATCCTTGGGGTCTTAAGGCTAATCTGTGGTTTTAGTATATTCTTGCATTTTGATAAGATATTTTAAATGAAGTTAATACTTAATTCTGTGTTTTTGTAAAAATTTATTTGGACTATATGGCAGACATGTCACCACAAACGAAAAAACGATTATTTCTGGATTCATTAAATTATATAGTAATAACACCATTATGTTCTATTTACTATAGCCGGGTAGAAAGAGAGAAAAGAGGGAAAAAGGGGCATACGCCTCCACATTTTGAATGTCAATGGGCCGTATTGCTGCTGAGAGTTAACACCCTTGCCCCTTATACAAGTCAATCTTATATGACTGACTTCTAAATTGGGCAAGGGTGTTAACTCTCAGCAGCAATACGGCCCATTGAGTTGAATTGAGACGTCTTTTCATTTCCATGAAAAAAACACAAAAAAAACAACAACACAATATCTCAAACCAACTGCAGGAGCTATCATTGCCCAAACCCATTCAAACCTCACCAAGCGAACAGGGCCATCAGATAGAACGTGTTTTTTTTTACAACTTTGTTCGTCTCGTCGAATGGAAAATTTTCTAATAGTATTTGTTCTACCACCATTCACTTCTGCACACATGGATAGTCAACACTGGCAAAATCTTACAATAGCAAGACCCTTATTTACCCCTTCCCCTAATTTTCGAGAAAAAACAAACGAAAAACAAAACAGAACACAAAAACAATAAATAAGTTTACACACAAAACTGTCATAATAAATATTCATAACATTCTTCTTATCTTATACATTATAGACGCTCCTTCTATAAAGTAGATTATTGCGTCCTACGCTCATCCATGGTCTTGCATTTTTATTACTGTTTTAAATGATGTAAAGTTACTGATTTGCCTGGTTTGTTCAGGCTACCCATTCCATGCCCGAATGCCACTCGGGAAGAAAGAGTACTTAAATGCATTTGTTTTCGCATAAGGGATAAGGAAAGTGTTTTTGTCTTGATTTGTATCTTATCTTATCTTATAAGTTTACAGACGTTCCTTCTAGATAGAAGATTATTACGTCCACTAGGCCCAAAACTCCTGCAGGGCGACAGAGATCCGTCGGTGGCAAGGCTAGAACCCGCGACCTGTCAGTTGGTTTTTGGTTGACAGTCCGGTGAACTAACCGCTGGACCAGCCGGCTTCACAATCACCTATCTGAGCTTTGTTATCTGAAGTAAAGACATTAATTTTTTTAATTGAAAGAAAATTAAAAAGCTAAATGTAAAAGCTTTAAGCATAAATACGATTATGTAAGAGTATAGAGTCTAAAATATTTTCCCTGTATTTACATATTTCAAGAAAACAATGAAAAATGGGGAAAATGTGTGGGGGTATAAAATACTGCAGAGGCTTTAGCAATATGCCTGGCATTAGACACTGCAGAGGAATCAGAAAACCAAAATTTTGTTATTTTTTCCGATTCGTTATCTTGTCTTACTGCTATGGGAAACTGTAATACCAGGAATATATCTGCCTTGGACATTTTGACAAAATACCAATCAATATATGAAAGAGGCAAACGTGTCGTTTTCTGTTGGGTTCCTGGTCATGCAGGGATAGATGGAAATGAAAAAGCTGACAGAGAGGCTAAAGCCGCCCTGTTGTTATCAGAGAGTATTATCCCAATACCATATCGAGACTTGAAACCTTTAATAATTAAACATGAAAGACAAACATGGACTAACTTCTTGAAAACCGAATGCAATAAACTGCAGTATTTGGAAAATTCAAAAACCTGGCATGATACAGGCCAACTTGTTCGAAAGGACGCAGTTATTCTCTGCAGACTACATGCAGGACATACGAAACTAACACATTCGTTTATCTTAAAACGAGAAATGGCCCCAATGTGTGCTTTCTGCAATGCCAACTTAACAGTGTCTCACATTTTGTTGGAATGTACTACATTTGATGACATTCGACGTAAATTCTATTACTGTAGAACTCTTCATGAACTTTTCAGCAAAATTAAACCAAAACATATAATAAACTATATTAAAGACATACAACTGTACAACAAAATCTAAAGATATAAGAACAATAAAATGGATACAAGAGAAAAATGACAACAACGTTATCAAAAAGGCCCTATATAACCTTCGATGTTGATGAGCCGGAAATTCAACAATTCAATTCAATTCAAAAGTATAAGAATTAAATCATCAATTAACATTTAATTGATATAGGTCAGTGAAAGTTTCGTTTAGATATTTGTCAAACTGGTAAAGAAAAAATTGAATATTGTTTTCTTTATTACGCTTTTTAAAAAAGATCTTAGAGACCTATTTCTATCAGCTAGTAGTTAAATATATTAATATAAGCCCAATTATAATACATAGGCCTAATAAAAAGAAACTTAGACAAATAAAAACATATAGACTATTAAATAATATTATAGTAATATAGATAGGCCTAGTAATAATATAGTAAAACTATTAGGTAGCCTAACCCTTAAAAAAATGAAACTCTTAGTTCTAATCCTAGCCCTATATCTGTTAAGGGCACTAAAACTACCAAAATATGAAAATGTCCATAAACAGATAGTAATTAACCATCACAACATTAAAGATATTGACAACACAATTATTTATATCACCCTTAAAAAAAATCACCCTAAACCATTTTAAACATAAAATTTGCAGGTATAGACAAAAGCACCTTATACTGTTGTTGCTCTTAGCTAGTGATGTTGAATCTAACCCAGGCCCAGTCAAGACAGTTAGAGATAGGTGTAATATTTGCAGTAAGTCATGCACAGCAAAACAACGAGCCATTCAATGTGACACCTGTGATGAATGGTACCATGCTTCATGCTTACATATGAACACCCCAGTTTATATAGCGCTAGGAAATAAAGATGCCTCTTGGCACTGTGTACAGTGTGGGTTGCCACAATTTAGTTCAGGTCTGTTTAATTCTCATGACCTGGACACCACTAACCCCTACAGTGCCTTGATAAGCCCAGAAGTTAATAACTTAGACCTAAATAAACCCTTAGCTAGATCAACGCCAATTAAAATAATTAAAAAGACACTCTTCAACACTAAATACCATAAAACCCCTAATCAGCATAACCTTAAATCACTAACAATAAACTTCCAAAGCATTAAAAATAAAACCGCTGATTTGGAAATCCTAATAAATAAAGAAGAACCAGACATAATTGCAGGTTCCGAAACATGGCTTAGCCCAGATATTTACAACACAGAGATATTCAATAATAATTATGAAATTTTTAGGAAAGATAGGTCAGACAGGCATGGAGGAGTCTTACTAGCCATAAAATCTACTCTAATAGCTTAAGAAATTAAAATAGAATCTAAAAATAACATAGAGTCAGTCTTTTGTAAAATAAGTAGACCTAATTCTAAACCACTAATTGTAGGCAGTGTTTATAGACCACCAAACTCAACATCAGAGTACATGACTGATCTATGTAATCAGATGGCAAGTATTGAAGCTAAATATAAAAATGCTATAATTTGGATAATGGGAGACTTCAACCCTGATATAAATTGGAATAGCTACTCTATAGAAAAACACCAAAACATAAAAGAAATAAATGAAATGTTTATCAATACCATCCAAAATCTAAACTTAAATCAAATTAATAAAAAACCAACAAGAAACCATAATATACTAGATTTATTCTTAACTAACAGACCAGGACTAGTAGTAGATTATGAAATAATTCCTGGACTTTCATATCATGATATTGTCAGAGTAAATAACAAAATAAAAACCCAAATAAACAAGAAACCTAAAAGAATAATTTACCTCTGGAATAAATGTAACACAACAGAACTACATCAAGCAGCAATAAAATTCCAAACCAATTTTCTTACTAAATACAATATAAATAGTCCAGTTGAAGATATTTGGCAATTCATAAAAACCAACTTAAAAGCAATAATGGCTGATTCTGTGCCAACAAAAAAAAACATCAAATAAAATTAACAAATGTTGGTTTAACACTAAACTAAAGAAACTGTGTAAACAAAAATAAAATCTATTCAAAAAGTTTAAGGCAACTAATTCAATTAGACTACATAAAAAATACCTAAAAATTAAACATTTAACTCAGAAACTAAGCAGACAGCTGCAAAATGAATATGTAAACAATGTAATTTCTAAAGATAATAATAAAAACTTATGGTCCTACATTAAATCAAGAAAAATGGACACTACAGGCATAGCTCCACTAAAAGGCCAAAACAATGAAACTTATAATGATAATGAAACCAAAGCTAATATCCTTAACACACACTTTGCATCATCTTTTTCAAATCCAGGTGACAAAGAAATCTTCATAAATTTAAACAAACTAGAAGAGATAGGACATATAAATGTAGATGAAAAAGGTATTAAACAACTCCTAACCAACTTAAAAGCAAACAAAGCTTCTGGCCCAGATGAAATACCAGCAAGACTGCTTAAAGAACTAACCAATGAAATATCTCCAATCTTTAAAATACTTTTTCAGGTCTCTCTAAACCAGGGCAAAGTGCCCAGAGATTGGAAATTAGCTAATGTAACCCCCCTTTTCAAAAAAGGAGATAAATCTGACCCCGGTAATTATAGACCTGTTTCTCTAACCAGCATAACATGTAAATTACTTGAACATATTATATATAGTAGTATAGTAAATCATCTAGACAAACTTAATGCACTGTGCCCACACCAACATGGCTTTAGGAAAAATAGATCATGTGAGACTCAATTAATAGGCCTAATAGATGACTTGTCAAAGGGATTAGATAATAACAACCAAATTGATGCTATATTACTAGATTTTTCAAAAGCATTTGATAAAGTTCATCATTCTAGTCTACTAAAAAAACGTAAATATTTTGGCATCTCTGGTCCCTTACATCAATGGATTCAGGACTTTCTTATAGGCAGAGAACAAACAGTGATAATAAATGGCTCTAAGTCATCACCAATAACTGTAAACTCAGGAGTTCCACAAGGAACTGTTCTAGGACCCCTACTTTTTCTAATTTATATTAATGATCTGCCAAATTGCATCAACACAGGAACAAAAGTAAGATTATTTGCCGATGATTGCATAATTTATAGAATAATAAAGACAGGAAAAGATAGTGAACTCCTACAAAAAGACCTAGATGAACTACACAAATGGGAATCAAACTGGAGTATGTCTTTTCACCCAGAAAAATGCCAACTAATAAGGGTATCCAAGAAAAAGAAACAAATAATAGCAAACTACTTCATTCATGGTAAAGAACTAACTCAAACTAACAATGCTAAGTATCTAGGAGTAATAATAAATGATAAGTTATCTTGGAACCCTCATATTGATGAAGTAATAAAAAAAGCAAACAAAACTTTAGGATTCATAAAAAGGAACTTTTACAAATGTAATAAGAACATAAAACTAAAATGCTATCTCACATTAGTTAGGCCTATACTAGAATATGCAGCATCTGTATGGGACGCATCAACTAAAGAAAACATTAAAAAATTAGAACAAATTCAAAAAAGAGCTGCAAGGTTCATAACTAGCGAATATTCCCAATTAACAAGAGTAACACCATTAGTCAAATCATTAAACCTAGAAACACTAGAAGACAGAAGGGCAAAGAGTAAAGTAGTAATAATACATAAGGCATTAAACTCTAATTTAGAAATACAACACAATAACAACCTGTTGCAAATCTCAGATAAACATAAAGATAAAAACACTTTCCTTGTCCCTTATGCGAGAACAAATGCATATAAGTACTCTTTCTTCCCGAGTGGCATTCGGTCATGGAATGGGTTGCCTGAACAAACCAGGAAAACCAGTAACTTAACATCATTTAAAACATTAATAAAAATGCAAGACTAGACTCGGACCACGGATGAGCGTAGGACGCAATAATCTTCTTTATAGAAGGAGCGTCTGTAATGTATAAGATAAGATAAGTCATATATTGTAACTTGTATAATATTTACATTATGTTAACTTATATTATATAGATCTAGCAGTGGTGGGCTAATTTAATGTGGTTTGGAGAGCGGCTTGCGGAGCTTCTTTGAGTAAAATGCGACTCCTGTCTGTCCACCCCTGGCCTACATAATTTTGAAATAATAATTGTATACTTTTTTTCTCTTTAGTTAATTTTTTATGGGATGTCTACTTTACATATAGCTTAAGGCTTGTGAAGAATACTGTATGTAATTTTATAAATAAAATAAAATTTGAATTGGTGTATTTAGCAATATACCGACAAAGTATACAATAGATCTAGTTCTTAGACCAGGGGTCGGCAACCTAAGGCACGCGTGCCAGACTTGGCACACAGAACGATCGATTTTTTTGTGGAACGCTAGAGACCTCTAAGAATAATATATTTTAATTAAAGTCAAAACAAATACGTCAGCATAATTAATGGTGCTGCGTGGCGAACTACATGGGAATCACACTGGATGTCGACTGTTTAAGTTCAGGAATGTTTGTGTGTATAGCTCTCATCATTGGACTTGCGATCTGTGATTGAAACTAATTGTTAAGATAATCAATTTTATAGTTTCTCGTCCCTTCTTGAAGAAAGTGATACGGAAATAGTAACGGAATATAGATATGAGATTTGTGGTTACAGACAGTGTTCGCTGGATTAGACGAGATAAAGTCTTGGATAGATTCGTTTCTTGTCTGGAAGAAATTAAGGTGTATCTTGATGAAAAAAAACATTTCCGGTATTGAATGATGAGAACTGACTCTTGAAGTCGATGTTTCTGAATGACGTGGCGACACATTTCAGTGAGTTGCATTTTACAATGACGGGGGTGAAAAGCACTTGAAGTGTTGGACAACTGAAATGGATTTGAATTGAAACTGGACATATCTTGCCGTGAAATCAATTGCAAAACATTTAACTACTTCCCTAATTTAAGGCAAACTTAGATGAGCTTTTTCAGAAGTTCATTGAAGCACTCAATGCGGAGTTTTCTAAACAGAGACAAGACTTTCAAGTACATGGACTAATGTTTTCGTAACACAACAAGTCTTACTGGCTTGATCTTATTACAAACTACTTAGATCTGGATCTTTTAATAGTGGAGAGTTATTGGTATTTTTTTTTTAAACACCCGAAAAATGGGCGTGGAAATGTGACGATTTGTGGGGAAAATCTGAAAGGAAGCTTTATGGGAAAGTCATCTGCTATTGTCAACTGCAAGGCATTCGCTCTACTTTCAGCTTTTGGTTTAATTTCCAGTAGTGAACTTATTTTATCGCACATGAAAGCTGTTTTAAGCATACCAAGAAGTCATTTAAACTTAACCACTCAGAAGAAGCTAAATATTTACCTGACATTGAACAATTAGCGAAGAGCATTCAAGGACAAGGCGCTCATAATTGATACACGCTAATTAAATTCAAAAGAGTTTTTACGCTCATCTCTCTTACTTAAGCATAAATATAATTAATTTTAAAACATTTTTTTGTTTTATTATTGCAATAAATATAAGAGGCTTAGACTATAATAATATACTAGCATTATATATGAAATTGTTGTAATTATTAATTTTTAAAAAATAAACTCCTTAAATCGACTTTATCAATGCAGAAAATGTTTATTTACAACCTAAATTAATTTTATGCATGTAATTACACGTTGAAAAAATGAGCATAATGCTGAATTTAATAACTTATACGCAACACTAATTATAATTTAACAAATTTACGCGTTTCGCATCACTAGCATCAAATGATGGAGAATTTAATTAAAGGGATATAATTAGCCAGTTTACTTTGCGTTAATATTTCTAATATGTTTCTTTTAATGTTTCCTTTTTTTTAGAAAAGTGACTTACAATTTATAACTTTAAAATTATCAATTTATAAAAGATAGTTGAAAATTATATAAATATCATATGTACATTTCTAAACATTACATTAACTACCCAGCGTGTATGATTACTAAATATCAAATCTGCTTAACTACAATGGTGATTTGCTTATATATAGTAAAGAAAATTTAACAAAATATTATCGGAATCTTAATAAATTATAAAAACAATTACACTCTATCTTTACTAGAATTTATATCTTGACAACAAATTTAAATGTTGAAACATTTAGAATCTACCATTAATGTGTAAGTTGAGTAATGAAATTGTGTATGAATGGAGTTATAAAAAGATGCTATTAACAAACAGGTTAATGTGTTATTTAATATAACACGTTTTAATGATTTTCTCTATAACGCTCCTTTTCTTTTAGTCTTGGCTTTGATTGGCACTAAGTAAATTGTCTTATAAAAAAAATATAGTTGAGCAGTTTGACTTTCACTTTCAGGCTGTTGGCACGTTGAATGATTTAGAAATCCTTGTTTGGCACACTAAAAGTAAAAGGTTGCTGACCCGTGCATTAGACCATCCCAAACTTATACGAAACATGATGTAAACCAAATATATATTTTTTTTTACAAAGGAATCAAAGAGTTAACCCGTTCCACTGACAAAAAGTACGTACACAAAAAAATAACTGTTTTTGTCAGTAAGAACACACAGATAACTAGTACCTAATCATTTGATTCATGTATTGAACATATTTATCACATAACAGGTGTTGTTTCTAATTGTATTGAACATATTTATCACATAACAGGTGTTGTTTCTAATTGTATTGAACATATTTATCACATAACAGGTGTTGTTTCTAATTGTATTGAACATATTTATCACATAACAGGTGTTGTTTCTAATTGTATTGAACATATTTATCACATAACAGGTGTTGTTTCTAATTGTATTGAACATATTTATCACATAACAGGTGTTGTTTCTAATTGTATTGAACATATTTATCACATAACAGGTGTTGTTTCTAATTGTATTGAACATATTTATCACATAACAGGTGATGTTTCTAATTGTATTGAACATATTTATCACATAACAGGTGTTGTTTCTAATTGTATTGAACATATTTATCACATAACAGGTGTTGTTTCTAATTGTATTGAACATATTTATCACATAACAGGTGTTGTTTCTAATTGTATTGAACATATTTATCACATAACAGGTGTTGTTTCTAATTGTATTGAACATATTTATCACATAACAGGTGTTGTTTCTAATTGTATTGAACATATTTATCACATAACAGGTGTTGTTTCTAATTGTATTGAACATATTTATCACATAACAGGTGTTGTTTCTAATTGTATTGAACATATTTATCACATAACAGGTGTTGTTTCTAATTGTATTGAACATATTTATCACATAACAGGTGTTGTTTCTAATTGTATTGAACATATTTATCACATAACAGGTGTTGTTTCTAATTGTATTGAACATATTTATCACATAACAGGTGTTGTTTCTAATTGTATTGAACATATTTATCACATAACAGGTGGTGTTTCTAATTGTATTGAACATATTTATCACAAAACAGGTGTTGTTTCTAATTGTATTGAACATATTTATCACATAACAGGTGTTGTTTCTAATTGTATTGAACATATTTATCACATAACAGGTGGTGTTTCTAATTGTATTGAACATATTTATCACATAACAGGTGTTGTTTCTAATTGTATTGAACATATTTATCACATAACAGGTGTTGTTTCTAATTGTATTGAACATATTTATCACATAACAGGTGTTGTTTCTAATTGTATTGAACATATTTATCACATAACAGGTGGTGTTTCTAATTGTATCGAACATATTTATCACATAACAGGTGTTGTTTCTAATTGTATTGAACATATTTATCACATAACAGGTGTTGTTTCTAATTGTATTGAACATATTTATCACATAACAGGTGTTGTTTCTAATTGTATTGAACATATTTATCACATAACAGGTGTTGTTTCTAATTGTATTGAACATATTTATCACATAACAGGTGTTGTTTCTAATTGTATTGAACATATTTATCACATAACAGGTGTTGTTTCTAATTGTATTGAACATATTTATCACATAACAGGTGTTGTTTCTAATTGTATTGAACATATTTATCACATAACAGGTGTTGTTTCTAATTGTATTGAACATATTTATCACATAACAGGTGTTGTTTCTAATTGTATTGAACATATTTATCACATAACAGGTATTGTTTCTAATTGTATTGAACATATTTATCACATAACAGGTTCTAATTGTATTTAACATATTTATCACATAAAAGGTGTTGTTTCTAATTGTATTGAACATATTTATCACATAACAGGTGTTGTTTCTAATTGCAGTGCTTTTTTGTGATGGTACGCACCGGTACAGCGTACCGGCACTTTTTTCAATGTGGAAAAATATTACTTTTCTTGTATTTTAACGTTTATTATTAATTTATTATATTATTAATTTGTTAAAATTGAATTAATTTAAAATTGCGCGCAATAAGAATTAACATATAAAATGCGAAACTGTTTTAAAAGTTAGGCAATCCATCACTGAGTACCGGCACCTATTTTTTTACAAAATAAAAAGCCCTGTCTAATTTTATCTTAAAAGGAATGTACTTTTCTCTATGCTATTGGTCAGTGGTAGCTTTGCCTTAGTGAGGTAAATATAGAGTTTTGCAACCCAATAATTAATAATAAAATTCGTCGTAAAGCAAGTCTTTTTTTTTTGCATCCAAAATGAGATATACCGATTCCAAAGTTCGACGCATTCCAAAGCAATGATATATCGTGAATGAGTATGTATGGGAAAAGGAGGGGGGCGGGGGGGGGCGGCTTGTGGCTCTTTAAAGCATGAAAAACTCCAATAAGAATTCTGCTGCCATAGACCTCATGCGAGCCCACCATTGTTATATAGTGTTATATGGCATAGTTATTGTAGCATGTATATAATGATAGATAGAGTGTTGCGCAAAATAATGCACATAATTGGAAAATAATTAAACGCATTCGAATTGTGACGTATGAAAGTAAAAGTTACTAGGGAGATGGTAATAGCAAAAAAAACGTCAGAAAAACGGAAGAAACATACTAGATAGCTTACTATCCATAGATGATATCGATATTTAGTCGTTTGTGTGACGTACTGGTTGATATGATAGATATCTATGTGTCAAATGTATACGCTGTTTATTAAATTGAATACAATTCATTTTATTGTTAGTTATTGATCAGTCTTAACGATTATGCATGCATAGTGAACCTAAAAGGTTATAAGAAACTAACATTTCCGGTCCTATTCGTTCTTTTACTAACAAAACATGTCTGTGTGCAACGTTCCTGGTTGTACTGCGAGTAAAAAAAAGATGTAGGGGAATACATTTTATTTCATTTTAAAAAGATTTTGCCGAAAGAAAACGATGGATTGTAAACGTCAAACGCCAAGAATCACCTTTTGTTTTCCCAAACTTATTGTTTGATGCAAAATAATGTTTGTTTTGTATCTTAATGTATCTATGGATAATGTTTTTGATAAAAAAGAACATCTAATCTTGACTACTTTATTTTTTAAATCAAGCAAAATTTAATTTAACGCGACTAACACGTCGACTATCAATTATCGTATACTCACTGTAGATGTTAAAAACAAAGAAATGGCCGTAGGATCTCGAGCCACAGGGCGGCCTCTCCTCAGATACAAAGATGTATGCAGGCGAGATCTCAAAGAAATGGACATAGTAGTGGACTCATGGGAGGAGGTTGCAGCTGACCGAGCAGCCTGGCGACAGGCCGTCTACAATTGGATGGCCTCCCAGGAAGCAAAAAGGGCCAGGGTTGACGTTGACAGAAGGCAGAAAAGGTAGACAAAAGCATCCTCCATACAGACGCCCTCAATGTATAAATGCGAGGGATGTTTAAGGGACTGCCACTCGAGGATCGGGTTGTTCAGCCACAGCAAGCGCTGCCCCTCATTGAAATCCCAAAACCCCTAGGTCGCATCCATTGTCTTGCGAGACAGATAGGAGCCTTACAATATATTCAATGGACACCTTTCAGATCTGTTTATACTCAATGGACACCTTTCAGATCTGCTTATACTTAATGGACAGTTTTCAGATCTGCTTATACTTAATGGACAGTTTTCAGATCTGTTTATACTTAATGAACACCTTTCAGATCTGTTTTTACTTAATGGACACTTTTACGATCTGTTTATACTTAATGGACACCTTTCAGATCTGTTTATACTTAATGGACACCTTTAAGATCTGTTTATACTTAATGGACACCTTTCAGATCTGTTTATACTTAATGGACACCTTTCAGATCTGTTTATACTTAATGGACACCTTTCAGATCTGTTTATACCCCAGGGATACCTTTTATTACTGTGTAGGTCTCATGGACACCTTTCAGAACCGGAAAGAATATTTCTACGTTTTTACCAGGAATTCAAACTAAGACTTTCTGGGAGATGGGGAGACAGTGTCAAATCACATTTTAAAAATTAATTCTTACAATCAACATCCTATTTGTAAAAAAAAATTGTTCTTAGTATGTCTATAAGTCTGAAAGTCCAATCCATTATTGTGAACGTGAACAGAAGAGTTATTTTTAAAATCGTATTATATTATTAATTATTATTTTTTTAAGCTGACAAGTATTAAAAAGAAAATGAAAAACAAACTGAAAAAAAAATGAAACTTTTATTCAGAAAACATTTTATTGTAGTAATAGATACAGTTTCAGATTTAGAAATACATATCATACGTTCACAATTTTCCAATAGATAGTTTCTCATTTTACAGAATGGACAAAACTTTGAAAAGGTTTAAGTTCGATTCTTTAATGCATGCCGATTCAAATCTTATTTGTGTGTTAAAACTATCATTGGATTTTAATTTTTTAAAAATATAATTATACATTCTAACTATCTAAGTAGCTTGGTATTAGTTATTTACTAATGATATACTGGATACAAATGCATAGATTTCGTTTTGACGAAAAATAACTCAAAATGCCCTGACCATTGAAGCTAACATTATCCCGACCCTGCTTAGGATGTAGGTCCTATCGGATCTGGGTAGCACTGGCCCACACACTGGCAACGCCTTTGGGCGTCACAGCAAGCCCTGGTATTCCCGCATCTGGTTTGGCACTGCTGGTCGTCCGCGAAGGTGGTGCCATCTTCAGGATAGATGGGTAAGTTGGGATTGTTAGGGTTGTTAGGGTTGGGAAAGTTGGGATTGTTAGGGTTGTTAGGGTTGGGAAAGTTGGGATTGTTAGGGTTGTTAGGGTTGGGAAAGTTGGGATTGTTAGGGTTGTTAGAATTGGGAAAGTTGGGATTGTTAGGGTTGTTAGGGTTGGGGTTGTTAGGGTTGGGAAAGTTGGGATTGTTAAGGTTGGGAAAGTTGGGATTGTTAGGGTTTGGAAAGTTGGGATTGTTAGGGTTGTTAGGGTTGTTAGGGTTGGGAAAGTTGGGGTTGTTGGGGTAGGGGTTGGGAAACAGGCGCGATCCGGTAACTAAAATGAAGGAAAACATTTAATATGTGATTAATAACAGCGGTTACATTGTTGCACTTACATTGTTTCATAATACATTGTTATATTTACTTCGTTGCAATTACATTGCGCACATGTATTGTTGCACTTACATTGGTGCACTACATTGTTGCAATTACATTGTTGCACTTACATTGTTGCACCTACATTGGTGCACTTACATTGTTGCAATTACATTGTTGCACTTGCATTGTTGCACTTACATTGTTGCACTTACATTTTCTAAAGTTATACAGGCGATACACTTATACAGAAGCATATAGCGTGCTAAGTTTGACCGTGGGTTGAGTCTAGGTCTTTTTTTCGATACGGGCTTACGTAGGTTTTATATTGGGCAACATGTCACATGTTACTGCCATAGCTCTAAGTTCGGCCTGTGCAAATATCAGCTATTTATTTCTCGCTTTTGTCGATCGCTCCTTAGCCATTTCGCAAACTGGCCGGCGTAATCCCGAATTCAAGTAAATATCGAACACGTGCCAGCCAATTAACAGCGATAATTGGCCAATTCGCGAATGGCCCGATCATTTTGTAGTTTGGTCGATTTCATGTTTTGTCGTAAGTTATATATAAAGTATAGTTTTAATTCTTTAGTGATCTTTAGGCATACTTCTGAGCAAACATTTTTATTTATTTATTTATAAGTTTTACAGACGTTCCTTCTAGATAGAAGATTATTATTACGTCCACTAGGCCCAAAACTCCTGCAGGACGACATGGATTGGTGCTAGATAGATTTCGGTTAAGTTTATTCCTATACATAGCCCTATCTCTCTCTTACTTGTATGTTTGCCTGTGTATATAGTCTATCTCGGCCTTTATGTAGTTAAAAAGTGAGCCATTGCTATACATGGTGACCAAAAAAAAAATGGCAATTCATCTGACAAATTGTGCAATTTTACACTTTTGATTATGATTTTGAAAGTTACCGAACGGCATTAAGTTCTTAGAATTAAACTTTTCACAATTATTTTTTATTTACTAATTGGAAAAACTCGTTTGGTTATCAATGACAGATCTAGCTGGCTTTCGTTTAAGTTTGTATTTCAGATCATCCTGATATTGATTAAAAAAAATAAAAATAAAAAAAACAACTTTAAAATAAAAAAAATTAATAATTAATTAATTAATGGTCAGGCAGGCAATCATACAGACAAGCAGACAGAAAAACAGTCAGATAGATAAATAGATAGATAAACAGACAAAGAGACAGGCATAGTGATGCACAGACAAACAGACAGAAAAAAAAGCAGGAATACAAACCCACGAATAGAAAAACAGGAATACAAACAGACAGAGAAACAAACAAACAGAGCGAGAAATACAGACACAAAGACAGACAAACTAATAGACAATGAGACAGACAAACAGACATAGACATAGATATATATGTAAACGACTTACATTGCCGACAGAAGCATAGGCGATTTTCACAGACAGTGTTAATGGGATCACGACAGAATCGGGCATCAACGCATCGTTGGACAGAATCACAAAGAGTTTGTGCGTTAGTTGTGTAGACCATACCTAGTGAGGAACAGAAGAGAAGAAGAAAAATGTATTTCATTAGGAAATTCTGGCACTAAGACGCTAACTGTACAGCATAAATCCCGCTGAGTTGGTGGAGTTGGTGGAGTTGGTTGAGTTGGTGGAGTTGGTGGAGTTGGTGGAGTTGGTGGGGTTGGTGGAGTTGGTGTAGTTAGTGGAGTTGGTGGAGTTTGTGTAGTTGGTGGAGTTGGTGAAGTTGGTGGGGTTGGTGGGGTTGGTGGAGTTGGTGGAGTTGGTGGAGTTCGTCTGCTGGTACAGGGTTCGGCAGGGGGCACGGTGGTCGACAGCAGCGCGTTCATCTGGCGTACCGAAGGACCCGGGTTTGAATCTTGGTGAAAACTAGGATTTTTTTCCCGGGTCTGGAGGGTGTCCCTGAGTCTAGCTAGCTCTGATAAGTACCTGACCTTAGTTGGGGTAAGGTAAAGGCGGCTGTGAATTGTCCTGGCCTCATAATCACATAGTATGCCGTGGTCACAGAAACTGGTGAACGCTGCTTCAATTTGCTCAATTCGGTCCGAAGGGTACTTTACTTTTTTACAGGGATCGGCAACCTTTTGATGACAGTGTGCCTAAGTAAGATTTCTATCTCATTAAGCGTGCCACCACCCTAAAAGTCATCCTGCTTTTGCACTCAATTTCTTGTAGAAGGTACTTTGATCGCCTTTTTTAGGGAGTCTTCCGCGTGCCATTAAAAAAAAATGCTCTGCGCGCCAAGTCTGGCACGCGTGCCGTAAGTTGCCGACCCTTGTACTATGATATTAAAGTAATTTGTTTTGTTTTTTTGCTCACAAGTGTAAAATAGACTAAATCGGAAATCGGAAATTGACTCAAATTGCATGGCAAAATATTTATGAATAATTTATTTCTACAAAAAGGAAAAAAAGTACTTCAAAAATACAATGGCGTAGCAAGGCATTGTGCCGGTATTGCAATGCCCAGAGACCAAACAGTCACATAGGGTATTTTGCCATCCAATTTGAGTCCATTTGTGCCTTTCCGATTTAATTTAGACTATTTTACACTTGTGAGCAAAAAAAACAAAACAAACTTGTTTCATTTAGCTACCCAATTTAGAACTATTTTGTCTGAGAAAACCAGAATGTAACAGCGTTAATTTTTATGTGTATTAAACTTGGGCGCGCACATCGTTGAACCTCTGCATAAGGGTCCCCTTGCTACGCCACCACGTCAAAAGTAAGATTATTAAGAAGTATTTAGTAGATATATAGTAAATATAGTATAATAATCTTGCAATACTCACAGGCCAGCATTACAAGACAGGATACCAGAATTAATCGATTCATGTTTACTGCTTCAGAGATTGACTCACTACTGAGTTGTTCAGATGACGCTCCTTACTAAACCTTAACAATAGTCTTAAATATATAGGCCTTGATCGGAAGTAGAATTTTCAAGACCAATGTTGTTTTGTCCACGAGGACTTTCTCTTTAACACATTTTTTTAAATTAAAAAAACTGAATAAATAAATTGGACTAACGCATTTGTGCGTAAGTTACTGAACAGGATGGTTTTGTAGTTAACGGATGTTTTTGTATGGCTTTCTAAAAGACATGGTTGATCTGACATGTAAGGCATATTGAAATAGTATAATTGTGCTTTCACCATTTCACAAGACCAAATATAAAAACGATTAACAATATACAATCTGAATATCTTTGAACTAGTTTTATTTTATTGTTAAAAGAAGTAATGTACTTTTTAAATTTCTCTTAACAAGATAATCCATTCTATTCGTGTTTTAAAATAATAAAGTCACCATTTAAATCTTTGGCGCTAAACAATGTCACATCCAAGCAAATATCGGGTGGAGAAAAGAGCAGACGACACAAAAGAAAACAATAAAAGACAGCAGCCGTAGAACGAGGGATAGAATAATGGCGGTAACTGGCTTAGCGCTTTAAAAGATCGAGAGAAGAAAAAGATCCTGCGCATAATAATATTGTAACATTTAAATTTGTTAATTTTGATCGTTATGATCTCAAACTCTGGCTACATAATCAAACTGAACATTATTACCTCCCCCCCCTGCTTATCACATGTGGGGCGTTCGACTGGCGTTTGTACCAAAGGTCCTGGTTTTGAATCCTGGTAAAAGCCAGGATTTTTTCCACTGGACTCGAGGGTGCCCATGAGTCTACCCTGCTCTGATGGGTACCGGACACTAGCATGGGGCCATGCCGTAAAAGTATATTTATATAAATTAGATCTATATGATTATAAAGTAGTTGGGAGAGTTCAAAGTCAGGAGAAGTTATTTTTATATATGTTGGTCAATGAATTAAAAGCGTGGCTTTGAAAACAGTCTACCGAAATCGTTGTCTGTCTTTAGTCGTAATAGCCATGATCTATAAAAAGTGATAGATCCTCCTTAATAAATTTGTATGTGCAAAGTGAGGCTAGCAGAAGCTACAGTCTTATACAGTCTACCCCATTCACTTATCCATATAAGCGAGTTATATGAATAAACCCCCTATAAGTCACTTGAAATGTCAGTGCTTAAGAAATTTAAGCTTAATTTTATAGATAAGTGAAAGCATATTTGCTTTTTTGCATCATGAGTATTGTCTCCAGGTCGAATCTATTCTTTTTATAGATCAGTGACCTAAATCTGACATCATGTAAATAGAACAAAGGCCAACACACCTTGTTTTAGAATACTAAGTATGGAATTCACAAAATTTGTTAAAACACCTTTGTATTATAATGATGATTGGGGTGTGGTAAGTGTGGCCAGTTAACGAGTACATCAAACACATACATAATCTTTAATGGAAGAGACAAGCAAGCATTCTCGGCTTAACTCGGCAACAGATAGGCTAAATAAATAAGCTTATAAGACAATAAGATAGAAATGTTTAGTCAGTTTGATAAGTATATTGTAAATTACCAAGAACCTATGGGTTTGACTAATTACGTCAACAAAAGAAGGGGGAGGAGGCTGGAAAAACATTGACAATTGTTAAGAAAAATACGTCCCCTCAGTATTATCTTGTTCTATGTCGTCAGACTATAGTTTTGAGAAAAATGCACTTGAAGTTTCAGAAGACCACAATCAGCCCAAAATTAATGTTGCAAGTAATTTTGTGTTCATAATATCTTTAAGTCCCTTATAATATACCCTTTTAATAGCTATTTATTCAACTTTTGTGTATTTTTTGTTCAAAATATCGATTTTTCACTTTTGAGATAGAACAAAATACCCTTTTTTTTTTGAAAGTCCAAAATTGTATAATGTTCTATGTCAATTTTTTTCCCCAAATGTATATTAATTATTGTCCATGATTAATTATAAGGTAAAATATCAACATTTTGATTACAAATGTATTTGGAGTGTTTGTTTTAATACATCCAACAATACTAGAAATGAATATTATTCTCTTGGTCACCCACCACATCAAGTTAGCCTAGAAGAAATTCTATAGGTACTCCTTTAAAATCAATTTTACCTCAACTAGCTCCAAACTATTTTACTTTACTAGGCCTAGTACTAATTATTCACAAAATAAAATATAGCCTTCAGTTTAATTAACTTGACTTAATTAATTGTTGTACTATTATTATTATCTGGTAGGGTATGTAAGTTGTCCACAAGATAAATTGTAATAGTTTGAATTGTTTTCAGACCTGGCTTGATATTATTGATAATAAAACCTGGATATTATGTTTACTAAGATTAAACTGATATTATGATTCAATTACATCATAAAGATAATATTTGAAATACTGTATTATTTATGGTACTAGCATCCACTGTTCCAATTAATGAAGGAGTTAATTACTCAAACTTTCCTAAGCCTGGAACAAAACAAGCTAGATTTTCCAATTGCACTGTTACAAACATAATTTAACACAATTTAGTTTTGCACCAATGCATTTCACAATACATTGTATATTTATTATTATTATGTGTGCAAACAACATTACAAATAGAATTTGATATTGAAAATAAATTTTAAAATGCAATATACTCAATCAAGACTAACTAAAACAAAACTATATACCCAAAAAGCAAATACAGTGTAATAATACAGAGAAATTTCAATACACTGAATGAATAATGTAATCAAAACAATAACTAAAAGCAAATATAGTGTAATAATGAAAATAGAGATGAAAAGTTCAATACAATGAATGTATAATGTGAAGCCGGCTGGTCCAGTGGTTAGTTCACCGCACTGTCAACCAAAAACCAACTGACATGTCGCGGGTTCTATCCCTACCACCGACCAATCCCTGTCGCCACGCAGGAGTTTTGGGCCTAGTGGACGTAATAAGCTTCCATCTAGAGGGAATGTCTGTTAACTTATAAGATAACGCTAATATATTGTAATAATGAAAATAGACATGAAAAGTTCAAAACATCGCAGCTGGTACAATCCTTTTTATTCTGCAGCTCTCTCCTTCTTTTAATCACTTTTATCCTGCTGACATATTCATGGCCAGCTTGACGCCTCTTCTTATTCACATTACACTTCCAGGTCTCTCGATTCATTGGTCTCTTGCGCCCTTTTACTGATGTGTTCAGTTCATTAATATCTTGAGCCTTCAGCACATTAAAATTTGTAAGCCTATGTGAATCAAATCTGCAGGGATGAAAAGAACAAAATTAGGGCTATGGTTAAAAACAACATGTTATTAATATAATTAAAAAATGAATTGATATGTGTATAGAGCATAGTAATAGTACCGTACATTAAAAAATAAATTTTGTGACTGAATTTTTTCTTCAATTTATAACATGTCTATCTAAGAGGAGTACAACAGTTAACAGCTTTAATCAGTACAAGGAGTACAGTACAGTACAGGGAGTACAGTACAGACTTACACTTATTGATCATCAAATTTTCTACATA
This sequence comes from Anisus vortex, assembly GCA_949126835.1. NCBI lineage: Eukaryota > Metazoa > Mollusca > Gastropoda > Planorbidae > Anisus > Anisus vortex. The sequence goes on along the minus strand of OX421502.1, from coordinate 22,698,089 downwards.
TAAAAAATCTTAAATTTATTTGTGTCAAGGTCCAGGGATGTCAAAATATTCAGTTTTTTTACAGTAACAAATTTAGGTGATGTAATTTTTAAAATACTTTATAAACCTAGAGATTAAATAATAGGCCTATAAACATCAGGCAACTATTGGATTATAATATATACTGAAAGATAGAAGGCTGAAAATAATTGGCCTATGATGCGTCAACCTAAATTATAAGACAAAAACCAATCGTGGAAGTCTGGAAGTGAACAGAGAAGATCCGAAGAACAGTATTGCAAGACAAACTTTAGACTGGGTTTCCCAGGGAAAAGGGAAAGTATGCAGACTGAAGTAGACTTGGAGGATGTCAACTGTAAGTAAGAAAGGCTATTGGCCTCACATGGACACATCTACTGATAGACACCAAAGAAAAGATTGACAGAGAATTGTAGTTGCGGCCTAATATTCTTATGGAAATATACGGAAATTAAATAAAAGTCTGACTGAAAGTTCAGCTATAGGCTATATATAATATAGTCCTACAACAAATGCAGATAATGGATTAGGCCTACCGGTACTTTATTTGGTCACTTGACGTTGAAGAAAGGGGGGTTACTGTTATCCGACCTTAAATCAGCAACGTCTGGTTTGTAGCTTGGATCAACGTCTGGTTTGTAGCTTGGATCAACATCTGAGTAGTCCAAATCTTCAGAATTAGTAGCACTGTGAAAATTAAAATTCAGTTATAATGGATTTAAAATATAATTAGTTTCAGTAAAATTTTGGCGATAGACAACGATTGGATTATTATACTATTATAGACTTACATACAGGCGTATCATTGCTTAAACCTTCAGAATCTAAAGCATTAATTATTCATTAATAACAAACTTATGTGTTTAAGTCAAGATGTATATACTATACAACAGCTGCAGATATAGAAGTTATAAGGCTGATTAGGCCTAGGGCCTAGGCCTAGGGCTACCTTTCTTTGTAACTTGAAGTTGAAGAAAGCATGGTTGTTACTGCAAACTGGTCTCATTGAAACAGCCACTTCTGGTTCGTAACTAGGATCAGCATCTACGTCATCCAAATCTTCAGAATCAGTAGCACTGTGAAGATAAACATTCACTTATAAAGTATTTATATTTATCTATCATTAAATTATGTAGGCTTTAAGACTAATTTATATCATAAAGTCTAAAGTAAAGGCTAAGGTCTAAAGTCAAGGCCTAAGGCTAAGGTCTATCCGCTATCCTGTTAAAAGTGTTAAATTTGCTACTAGACTAGTTACTAGACTACGATACTTCATCGTTAACAATCGAGAAAATAATAAAGTAATCCTTGCATTTAAATATAAAAAGGAATTAAATTATTAAGTCAGAACAATAAAAACAAACTTACGAAACTGGATCAAGTAGCTCAAAAGATATTTCCACTTGCAACCGAGTCAATAAATTAACATCAGTGTGTCGCCATTTTGACTTTAAAAAAGGTCAAAAGTCAAAAGTGAAGAAGTCACGTGACTTAGACTACACGATTGATTCGCCGAATTTGACATAGAACATTATTATACTGCGTTTCGCTACATTTTTTTTAGTTAGAACATAATAATATTGAAATTTTTCGCAGCATTGACATAGAACAAGATAAAATTATCAAAGTATGCGAAATTGTAGTTAGAACAATTACAAATTGTTAAAGTGTTGAAATACAGATAAGATATTAAGATGTAGATTAGTGGAGATAGGACATAATGCTTTTTTAAATTAAAAAAAATAGGTTTTTGTAAAACTTGAAAATTTGTAGTTAGAACAAGATAATACTGAGTGGACGAATAGCCTGGACGTCAAAAGTGTTATTTTTTAGCATTCGCGGTTTCGGAGGAAGTAACATCGTTAAATATCTGAGAGGACTATAATACTTATTTGACGGCACCAAAAGATAATAAGCGTGTTTATTAGTATAAATGGAATTAGATAACATGTTGTTATTTAAAAACCGCCAAAACGGCGGCGCCGAAACGGCCTCTGAGACAAAACGCTCACCCAAAACGGTCGCGCCAAAGCGATTACTTTGTGCTGACTCATTCGTTTGAACGCCGATGTTTCGCATAAGGAGTGTATGGCTATGTCCTCGAAGACAACAATTTAAAAAAAAGTGGGTATTTCTGAGTGGAGTTGTCTAAAACTGACAGTCAATAATTGCAAACATGCTTTTCACAATGAAGAACTGGTAAGAGACTAATGTAAAATTGTGCGAATATTAACCCCAAAGTTGTTTTTTTTATGACATCTCCATTCTTTCGTTTAAAATGTAAAATTAAATTAATTTATTCCCCTACAATTTTAAGCGCTCCAGTTCTACCAAGCTAAGCGCAACATTAAAAAGTATTTATGATTTTACATAATGTAACATGAATTAACGGCATTTTTCTGAGGCCCATGTGGAAAGGCGAGGCCACGAGGGCCTCCCCCCCCAATCCTAAATACGGCCCTGCTGAGTACAAAGTGAAACTTCAACATAAAATATGCCGTAAAGAGGGAAACTTGTAAGTGATATTAAGAATGCAGAGTTCGGTCTGATATAGACTATAATTACTTTGACCGTTTGCTTTCCCACGAGTATAGGACAACGAGAACCGGTAAATTGTTGATTATTTCGGCCGATCACGTGGCTCTATTTTATAATTAAAAGACTTCTTCCAAGCACATGGGCAGTCATTTAGGTTATTCGCATGACGTGCTATATCCGGATTTCAACTAAAGTGCATCAGAGATCCATACATACAAGCAGGTCCATGTAAATGTCACCGACATTGACAAGCTCAAGGAAAACATCCGCGTCTTTTGTTGAAATACACTCTAAAGTGGTGGTAGGCTTTGCGTTCTACAGGCTCTTTTGCTTTTTGTTGATGAGCCTTTGTTTCTAGATCTCCTAATTGCAACCTTAGTCAAGTACCGTATCTACAGGCCGCTGTTGTCTGATGTTTAGACTTTATATGCATAAATTCAAGAATATGTTAACTTTAGAAGATTCTAAATGTTCAGCAATCTATGATCAATATTCCATAATGTGAAGCCGGCTGGTCCAGTGATTAGTTCACCGGACTGTCAACCAAAAAACCAACTGACACGTTGCGGGTTCTATCCCTGATACCGACCGATCCCTGCCGCCCCTGCAGGAGTTTTGTGACTAGAGGACGTAATAATATTGTAGAGCGCACTGAACATGTTAAATTAGCATGGATATAGGCCTAAGCGCTATATAAATAACCATTATTATTATTTATAGCAATTTGAACCCACTAACCATAACAGCACACTATAATATTCAAATTATATTGACCCAACATTCAAACAAAATCAATTATTGGCAGAATATTGGGCTAATCTTGGGCCAATATACAGTACTGTTAGGAAAGTTGTGAGTTATTTTCTAAATGTCAATTAAAAGCTAAAAGAGCTAGAGTCCCTTAAAAATCAGTTTACTTGATTTCCAAAAAAAAACGGCCTTGATTTTCGATGTTTTCGATTTGTAGGCCCTATGCATCGTGCAGCATACCTTTGTTTTGTTGAATGAATCCATGACTGCTACATAGCCCTAGGTAGGTCTAGGTAAGTTTAATATATTACGTAGTGCTTGTACGTAAGCCTATGCCACGTAGTTTATATGTTTGAGTACTTATTAACAATTCTGTTATTATTTACTTTCGCCGACATTACAAATGTTGAAATTTATCAACTACCAGATAACTACAACACACTTCGTCTTTACACGTAGCACGAGACAAGAGACATCCTGTAACCGTAACGTATGACATTTAATTTTTCATTGTCTTAATTCTTAAATGAAAAATTCAAACACGTAGGCGGGTGTGCACATGGGTGTATAGGCGTTATTTATCGAAACAAACCAAAATGTATCCATATTTTTTTTAACCAACCTTGTTTAATTTGTAAGTTTTGCTATGGGCATAAACAAACATCTCTCTATCCTGTTTTTACATGTTTAACTTGCGGTGACCTTCAACCAGAGGAGGCAGAAAGAGAGGAAGACTTTAAAAATTAGGAAAAGACCAGTGTTCTTAAACTTGGCACATGGAATCTTCACACTCTTCAAGGCAATCTGAAGACTGGAAGACCTCAAAGAATATCAGCATTGGTCTTTAGAGAACTAGCAACATAGCATACAATTAGGGCATTGCAGGTCTGAGAGAAGTACACCCACTCGACAAGGGTGATTTAACAGAACATGGTGATCCCAACACTACTGCAGTCATTAAAAGTCTGTATGACAATGCTACCAGTGCAGTCCTTCACAACGATGTCACTGGCAAATGGTTCAAAACAACCATTGGCGTGCGTCAAGGGTGCCTACTCTCTCCGACACTCTTCAACATTTACCTGGAAAGGATCATGACCGATGTACTGGAAGACCATGTCGGGACAGTCAGCATCGGTGGGAGACAAGTCACCAATCTTCGCTTTGCAGATGACATAGATGGCTTAGCTGGCAGTGAAGATGAACTGAGGGAGTTAACAGCCAAACTGGAGATAACATCATTAGCCTATGGCATGGAAATAAACGCTGAAAATACCAAAGTTATGGCAAACATGGAGTTTGAATCCGAAATACAAGTGGGCGGTCAGAGACTCGAGAAAGTCTCCTCCTTCAAATATCTGGGATCCATAATATCTGATGTAGGATCCAAGCCGGAAATTCTTGCAAGAATAGCCCAAACAACTGCTTCACTTTGCGAGCTAAAAAACATCTGGCGAAGCAAGACAATCGCACTTTACTCAAAGATTCGACTGATGCGCTCCCTGGCGATGTATGTATTTTATGTATGGCTGTGAAACATGGACACTTACAGCAGATCTCCAGAAAAGAATCAGAGCCATGGAAATGAGATGCCTACGTACAATTTTAAACATCTCCTACAAAGATCGAGTTACAAATGAGGCTGTCCGTGAGCGAATCACCTACGTCATCGGCCCTCATGAGGATCTACTCAGTGCCATTAAATCCAGAAAACTCCGATGGTATGGGCATGTGGCAAGATCCGAAGGCCTGGCGAAAACCATCCTGCAGGGCACAGTGCGAGGTGGAAGAAAGAGAGGCAGGCAGAAGAGACGATGGGATCATTGAGACATCAAGGAGTGGACCGGCTTGTCTCTTGCAGACTCCCAGAGGGCGGCGCAGGACCGAGACAAATGGCGTAAAATTATCCAACTGTCAAAAAATGGTGCCCCAACGACCCTCGCATTTGGAACAACACACACACATCAGTGTCTATCCCCAATAAAGGATGCTTTCTATGAACTAGATCATAGGTTCTCAACGGGGGCGATATCGCCCCCCGGGGGGCGGTGAGAAGCTTTAGGGGGGCGCTGACAGTCCCGGGGGCGATGAAGGGCAAGTGGGCGGTACAAACGTACCTGACATATTTTAACACCTCAGCTGTTTGAATCGATTCGTTTTTGGAGGATGAAATGTGATGTAAACGGAAACGCTTCTAAATATCTGATTTCCCTTGACAGTATGCCTACATATTATTATATTAATAAGAAATAGGAATCGCAGTGACTTTTCGATGAAGTATATCAATCTGTATTTAGCAGATACTGTATGCGGCCGTCTGGTCCTGTGGTTGGTTGACATGACTGTCATTCCTGTTGACCTATCACTGTCGCCCTAACATCTGCTAATATTAATGATTTTATTATTTTGATCTCAATTTAACCGAGATGTCCTTTTTTTTCCATTAGGAGGCGCGTCGGATTCGTACATCCTTGCCCCTCCTTTGGGTAGGTTTAGATGAGAGCCGTAGCTCGGGGGGACTAAGACTTCCCACACACCTGTGTAAAAACTAATCGCACAAGGCGGAGAAGATCTACACGTTGTGTGGGGAAGCCAGAGTCAACCGATGTATTATAAACTATCGTTTTCGAGCGTACAATAATGTAAAGCGGTATAGATAAGTAGTAATCATACAATCTAGGTAGTTATTGTTATGTTCGAAAGTATACATATAAATTTTTTTTCGTCATATAATATTTATATTATTTTCAAATACTTTTTACAGTTGGATCATTTCAAAGTTATTAATTGTAAGCCATTTATTTTTTAAAAAAGGAAAAAAAAAACAGAAATATTAGCTTAAATAAAACGGACTAATTATCTCCCTTTAAAAAAAAATGTTTCCACATTTGATTCACTAGTGATGCCGAACAAGTTCTGTTTTGTTATTACTGATTATTAGACCTAAGGCTTTTGCAACCAAAATTGAAACAAGAAGACAAATTGCTAGCAACACACTAGGCAAATGATTCTTATTAATATTGATTTATTTAACCTTTTATTAAGACAATTTTTTGATCTATTAATTCTTACAATATGTTTCCTTTTCAGTTTTTTTTAAAGATAATTAATCACACAAAAAGTCTAGTCAGCCTAAATAAATTGTGGAATCTATAGTCCAGGTGGGCGGAAAGGGGGCGGTGAGCGGAAAAAAAATTGTAAAAGGGGGCGGTGAGCCGAAAAAGGTTCAGAACCTATGAACTAGATGATCTAATGAAAGCAGCTCTAAAAGCTGACAAACTTATTAATACAAGGGGGTTTTAATGCGAGAGTAGGATCAGACTACCAGATATGGGAGGGAACTATAGAAAGTACAGGTATTTGTAACAGCAGCGGTCTTCCCTCCTCCTGAAGCTGTGCTCAACACTTGAACTTATAATAACACTGTTTCGCATCTCTACAAGAAAGTAAAATTCAAAGATGCATGTTTGACAATATCATCACTTAGGAACAAAAGACGTTCAGGATGTGAGAGTGACAAACACTAGGAACTGATTTGAGACCCAATCTATTCCACAGCTTACACAATAGATTAATAGCAATAAATAGATTGGGAGAAGCATAAACTGCAACCAATACCAATACACTGTCATCAGGATTGTAATTCAAGTTAATCAACTTTCAATTACAAGACCCCCAGTGACTCACAAAATATTAAAACTTAGATCAAAATATTGTTAAAATTATACAGTCCAGCACGTGTACATATTAAAAAACCATACATTCTATAACACATAAATAATTAAGAAAGTCATATTTTTCAATGATCACATATTTATTTAATATGACTATATACAAAAAAGATCTAATACATTTTTATATAGTGTAAATAAGTCCAGATAAAAAAATAAACAGAAAATAGTAAACTATTATAGAATCAGCTAAGACTTTACAATGGGGCCAATACTGTTCTAATGTAATTGGTTATTTGGGTACAATTTTAATACAAACTTTCATTATTATATAACATACTTAAAAGAAAAAACAAAACACAAACACACTTGTTTGATATATATTTTTCTGAAGACTATAATAAGATGGACTGCTTGCGCTATTTTTAGAGCTTAGTTGTTCTTTTTCCATGTGCATCCAATAACATCCAATTGTATACAATTTTCGATCAAAATTTTTCATTGAGAAAATCATAGCAATCAAATAAAACGGAAGTTCACAGTACAAAAGGTAATCAGGAAATCAGAAAAAAAGTCATTTGAGATCAACTAACACAAATTTTAAAGCAAGCAGTCCATCTTATTATAGTCTTTGATTTTTCTCAATTCACTGCATCACTTCAATGTAACATGATACAACAGTTTACATAGGCTAAACATGCATATATCCAGAGAAACAGTTTCAAGCATAAGCGCAAGGTCTACTGCAGCTGCAATGGTGTTCGTGGTTACAGCAGGCTCCGCGGCTGTTGCATTCCCATCGACAGACAGCATCGGTGGTACAATCTATTTCAACATAATCTGGAATTTAAAAAAAAAAAACTTATTGTTTTATTAAAATAAAGGGCAGTGTGATATAAATTGTTCATTTAATAGAAGAGTTATATCCCTTGATTTTTGTATTACTTCCCTTTGATATAATCCAGTAATGGAAAGAATGCATTTTTTTTACCCAAACATCACATACCCAAAAGATCTTTTCTGGTTTCCACTAGGCTTACGTTTCGATTAGTTAATCTAACGCATTAATTAGGGTTTTGTGTTATTACTCATTCATCATTTTAATGTTCATTGTAGTGGCTTATGTGATTCCTACACATTTTTTAAAATCAACTTATACACCCACATTATAAAAATATGCAACTCAATTTAAAAATGCCAATATTATAAGTTTATTGGAGGACACAACTGAGTTAGGAAAATTTGTTGGGAATATTTATAAAACAGTTTTCAAATAAACAACTTTTATTTCTCCACAAAGAAAAAAAAGAAGAGGCATAAAGAGCTAGACTTAACTTAAGGTTTAGGAAGTCTCTGCTAATTATGGTTAGTATTAATTGCTGCTGGGTTATTGTATTATTGCAACAATAACAACTCACATTTTAAACAATGTCCTTGTTAAAATGAAATCAAAATTATGAGGCACGGTGGCAGAGCGGCAACGCATTCGGCTGGCATACCGAAGGTTCTGGGATTGAATTCTGGTGAAGACTAGGATTTGTTCCCCCCTGACTGGAGGGTGTCCCCTGAGTCCACCTAGCCCTGGTGGTACCTGACAGGGCGACTGGGCATTGTGCTGGCCACAATCCCTTAGTAGGCTGTGGCCACAGAAACTGGTGAAGGCTTGAAGGCTGCTTCACTGGTTCTATGATCAATAGGTGCTTTTCTTAATAAAGTCAAGGTGTGGAAATTTTTGCTCTCTGTATAACTTATTTATTGATCCCTGAATTCAATCAGCAAAATCAAATAAAACAAGCTCTGACATCAACTTCCATATCATGCATGCTTTGCACATTTTGGAAATGTTCAGAATAAAAGCAACCTTATGCGTAGTTTTCATTTATGTTTGGACTTTCAAAGCTTAAAATGATTTTTTTTTAAGGTATAATCAACATCATGGCAAGTTTTGCAAATTATACGAAACGTGAAAGTGTAATGTTTCCTATAAGCATGATGTAAAACTAAATAAATTGCTACTTTTGACGTTATCTATACTTTTAACATCAGCATATTTGGAAAACCAAAAAAATTAATCTCATTTAAGGCAAAGCTTTATCAGCTAACCACGGAAAGGATTCTTTAACATTTGAGGAGCGATGTAGCAAGAAAAGTGTCAAAAAACTACCTACCGTGACAGTGACAAACATTTGACTGGAGGTCACAGATAGCATTACTGGGATTGCCACCGCAGAATGTGGTACAATCATTATCAATTTTGCATATCTGCTCGGTGTTGGACTCCACAAACAGGTCTGGAATAGAATTTGTAAGACTTTATTAAATTTAGTTGAAATACATACTTATTAGCCTAGAGAATTATATTCCGTGTTCTATGTATGTTTTTTTGTTGCTCAATATTAAATACGCTCTGAGCTTAAATTATGTTTGTTGGCAGCGCTATATAAATAAAATAAAAAAATATAATAATAAATATAAATAATATAATATATAAATATATAATATATAAAAATATATAATATATAAATATATATAATATAAATAATAAAATAAAAATAATATAAATAATAAAATAAAATAATAATTTTTTTATACCACTTCATTTAGTTTAATCCTTTATTACATATACATATTTATATATTTTTATGTTAACCCCAGGGATTAAGTCAAGTAAGTCATATATTCTATGATCTCAATGATCTATTAAACCTTTGAAATATCTGCATGTTGACCCCAGGGATTAAGTCAATAAAGTCATATATTTTATGGTCTCAATGAACTATTAAATATTTGAAATAACTACACTTCACTCCAGCTATTGTCAGAGAATCAAGATGCTTTAGAAGCCACAACAGCTAGCACGTCATACACAAAATACTCACCATGGCAGTGGCAGCTACCTGATGCGATGTCACAGACTGCATGACTAGGATAACCTCCACACATACTCATACAGTTTGTATTGTTTTTACACTTTGCCTGCGTCCTTGCCTGCCCAAAACCATCTGCAATATTGTTTGCAAGAGCTCATGAAATATAGTTTAATCTTATCATCTATCAAGCTCAACTAAGACTATATTTATGTTCTTTCTAAATTATGATTTGAGTAGATATTTTGAGGTGTGTATAAAAAAATTAATTGGATTGGTGTTGATTAATGTGCAGATAATGTCTCAGTTTTTGTGGGTTTCAGATTTTGTGCATTGTTCTCAGATGGATTATTGACCTAAAGCGAGGTTTGACTCTATGTTATAATATATAACTTAACAAGCGAGGTTTAACTCTATGTTCCACTATGAACCATTATGACATGTTTTTTTTTATTAATTTTCTCATTCTTGTTCTAACCAAATAATAAATTTGCGCAATTGAATTATTTTAAAAGCCCATATAGTTTTAATGTTGCAAGCAGGCTGGGAAAAAAAACAACTAAAATTTTTCTTTTTGCAATAGAATTATGAAAGTTATTTTGGTGGCATGAAGCTAATTTGTTTTAACAATGTAGGAGTAGTCTAATTATTTCTTTTGACTAAAATGATCTGTCCAATTACAATTATATAGATTTATTGAACTAGATCTTTGCTCAATCATTATATAAAAAGTACTTTTTTAAATAGACTTTACATAAAGCTACACTAACATTGACTAACAATTATTCTGTAAAGGAAATGTTTTGGCATAATTGTAGAAAAAAACAACTCACCGTGGCAGTAGCAGACGCCTGATGTGAGGTCACATTCAGATTGGCTGGAATTCCCACCACACAGACTGGAACAGTCAGTATTGCCTGTACAATTTTTCTTGGGCACGGTTTGTTTAAGACCATCTGGAATAACATTAGTAAGAAGTTCAAAAGTTCATAATTTATAAATGTTGCCAGGTTTAGTACAGATATTTGTTTAGTTAGATCTCTATTTAACAGAGAGAAAATTAGAAGACGGTGTGGATAAAAACATGTACAAATCATTTAGCTGGATAATGTTGACACCTTAAGACGTTTTTAGTTAATTACAGCTCAGCTCTCATATTGGATGCATGTGAATTTAAGGTCTGTTTTATTTGATGTAGATATTGCCTTTTCTAAGAATAGTAATCAAATTTTTAATTAAAAGAATTAGGTAATTATATTGAAACCTTTGAATTTGTTTCATTGCATTATAAGTTGTTGCCAGATAAAAAAAAATTAAATATAATTTATAATTGCATTTTATATTTTATTCAAATAATTGTAACCATTCAATGTTTTTGAACACTCTAAATAGTCATAAACTTTATATTCTGCTGAAGAAGTCTTTGTGTATCAAGTAATTTGTGTAATGCATGCATATTCAAATTCTCAGATCTCATAAATAAAAAATAAATAAAAGGAGAAAATAATAAACTAAAAATACAAAGAAGGTAAGTGTGTGATTTCTACATAAAATACTAGTTTATTCAAGTAACTCAGTGATTTTGCTCATCTTTGTGTTCCATAAAATAAATAAACAATTACACAAAGTAATGAGCTCTGAAACTTGATGTCATTTTCTTTTGAGCCACTAGCTATTGTCTTACATTTTAGATATCTGAATTCTCAAAGTAACTAATAGTCTAATCTGTAAGCCCTGTCTGTAAGTGAGATTAAAGGCTGTGATAAATTATTCATACCTTTGCAACAATTCATTTTTGTGAATGAGAACTTTAAACACTTTATAAAATGATTTATAAGAAGCGCCAAAGATTGCTGATAAAAGAATATGAAATGAGAGTTTGTTTGACAAGTATGCCACAAAAAACATTAAATTATCCTAAAAGTGTTCAAAACTTTTATAATTTTGTGTTTAGCTTCATTAAACATCAGAGTGTAGTTTTAAGAATCGGTTGTTAAAAATTGTTTAAAGAAACTATGATTAACTAATAGATATTCTTCTATACCCTTTTTAAGGGAACTAATATCCCTTATGAAAATAGCTTATTATATGTAACATCAAATCACAAGATATATAATACTGTAATTATAAATTGATTTTTGAACTTTACACAAATTAAAATTACATTTAAAGATTTAATAAAACACAAGCACAACGACAGAATAATGAAATTTTGTATTTATTTAACATTTTCTATTAGTATAGTTTTCACAGTAATTATGGCATCAAGCTCATTAGTCTTAGCAACATAGTATTATCTAGTTCTCTTACGTCAATAAAATCATTTGGACAATTAAGTTAGATAAAGCTATAGAGATGGATATTCACACATTCATTTGTATAAATAGTAAATCTTAGATAGACTTTACATAGGCCTATAGCTGCAACCAAAAAATAAATTTACTAGAAACAAAATCATTTCCACAGACATAGCAGAATAAATGTAAGAAAAATAAAGCTTACTGTGACAGTGGCAGACACCTGAAAGGACGTCACAGTCAGCTTGACTGGCATTCCCACCACAAATACTGGTGCAGTCTGTATTGATTGTACATTTTAGCTGGACTGATGTCTGCCCAATGGCATCTGGAAAATATTTGTAGAAGTAAATGAAGTCTAGAGGGAAGTTTAAAGTAAGAAATGTAAAATAATCCAGTATTAATAAAGAGCTTTAATATATAAATAAACTGTTATTGTTATTGGGTATCAAGAAAAAAATAAAATTTAGTGAAATAACATTTTACAAAGATCTACAAGCTTATTTATATACTATTTTGCTTAGAATCAGTGCTGAATAAAATATATCTGAAAACTCACACAAGAATATGAAATTAATTGGTAGACATAAGTTTATTCATACAGAGAATTAAATTAAAACATAAGTCTCAATTAATGTTCATTGTGTGCTACTTAGAAGACTACTTTCTTTAAGTGGCTACTAAATATTCTCTCAAAAAGCTCTATAGCACTAGATTTTCATTCATTAATTAAAAAAAAATATTTCCTAAGAAGATTCAAACTCTACATATATATAGGCCTAAGTAAAGTACCCTTCGGACCAAACTGATCATAGGGCTGGTGAAGCAGCGTTCACCGGTTTCTACATAATATATAGCTCCAGTCTAAATCTCTTTATAAACAAAATCACTTGTAAAAATTGTATCAGCCTATGCGTAGAGAAAGAAACTCACCACGACAAAGACAGACACCAGTTAGGATGTCACATTCAGCTTGAATGGAATCACTGCCACACAGACTGGTACACTCAGTACTGACTGAACACTTTAGCTTGGTCCTGGTCAGCTCAATAACATCTAGAATAATATTTGGTAAGAAAGTGTAAAAATATTTTTAAAAAATGCTAATGGCAAGGCACTCTATTTAACAAAACTACTTAATACAGGAATTTAACCAATATAATGGTCTTAATACTAGATAATATCATTTTTAAAAAGTTTGGCCTAATGAAGTGTTTTTTTTTTTAAAGTTAAATTAATTGTAAACAATATAAACATGCATTTAGATGTTAGAAAAAAACAAGTGTGATTAAAAATATGCATGACAATTATTGGACAATTTTTATTAGTAGGCCAAAAATTATGTTTTAATGACGACATGAAAGTTCACTTGTAGGCCTATTAACAACTCAGTATTATTTACTTCTCTTTGCCATTACTCACGAGAATAACTTTCTTTTGTTAATCAAAATTTAAAAGATTTTTTTTCTCTTATAATATGTATGTAGGTCTACTAGTTATTTTGTTAGATCAACTTAACATATAGCTGCATTAGAAATTGCTCTGTAAACAAATCTTTTGCAGGTGTATAGCAGCATAACTGTATATTTATAAATTTACTTTTCTTACATAAAATTTACATACAGCTGCTACTTTGGAGATGTACAAAATCAATTCTATGGGCATAATAACATTAATAATGTACAATTAAGCTCACCATGACAGTGGCAGACACCTGTTAGGACATCACATTCAGCTTGACTGGGATCTCCGCCACAAAGACTGTTGCAGTGAGTATTGAGTGTACACTTAAGCTGGACCCTGGTCTGGCCAATGGCATCTGGAAAAATATTTTGAACAGTTCATAAAGACTGGTTAGAAATAGGTATTTTAAAAGTAAAAAATCAGTATTATTTCTAAAAAAAAGATTGTCTATATTGTTATTGGGTATTGGCAACATAAACATGAATATATATCTAGATATATTGTTCTGGCGTCGATGGTTTTAATATTGTTTTTTTTTAATATGAAAACTGTTAACATGCCACTTTTAGCAGTTATAAACTGACATTTAACAGAAAATAAAAAATATATTATAAGTAACCTTGTTCATTGTGTGCTACCTAAACTAATACTGTCTTCAGGTAGTTACTGAATAGTCTTTTCAATTATTTTGCTTCAATTTTAAACAGACTTTACACAATATAAACATACTTGTAGACCTTAAAAAAATGAAGCATGAATGATAAAAAAAAAGGAATGTTATAGTTTATTTGACATTTTATAAGACTAGCATTTTCAATGTTATCATGGTGACATCAATTCAATTAAACGTAGCAATGCAAGATTAATTATTGCTTTTAATCATTTCAACAATCAGGACAATCACAGTCAAATAGAAAAGAAAATCTAGATTTTCACTTACTCAATTTTAAAAATTATTGTTTAGATATCTATAGTTGTTACATAAAGCTGCGTTGGACATTTCTTATTAATGAAATCGCTGGTATTGGCGTAAGTGTAGAATTATGAAAAAAGCTCACCTTGACAAAGGCAGACACCTGATGCCACGTCACAGTCAGCTTGACTGGAATCACCACCACACAAACTGGTGCATTGAGTATTGGTTGTACACTTTAGCTGGGTCCTGGTCTGCTCAATAACATCTGGAAAAGGATATTGAATAAAAGAGTGTAAATAGTTGTCAAAGTTGATAAAAGCATATGTAACAATGTTATAATGCTATTAAATACAGTACAACTATTGGAGTGAAAAAAAATAAGAATATCATGTGCATAAAAACATGTGAAAATCATTTTGTTTGGATTGTGGAGACCATGTGACTATAAGCAAGGGAAGTAAGTTCCAGCCCAACTCTCATGTTGAATAGTTGTTCTGTGGACATGTCATTGTTCTGTGGACATGTCATTGTTCTGTGGACATGTCATTGTTCTGTGGACATGTCATTGTTCTGTGGACATGTCATTGTTCTGTGGACATGTCATTGTTCTGTGGTCATGTCATTGTTCTGTGGCCATGTCATTGTTCTGTGGCCATGTCATTGTTCTGTGGTCATGTCATTGTTCTGTGGTCATGTCATTGCTCTGTGGTCATGTCATTGCTCTGTGGTCATGTCATTGCTCTGTGGTCATGTCATTGCTCTGTGGTCATGTCATTGTTCTGTGGTCATGTCATTGTTCTGTGGTCATGTCATTGTTCTGTGGTCATGTCATTGTTCTGTGGTCATGTCATTGTTCTGTGGTCATGTCATTGTTCTGTGGTCATGTCATTGTTCTGTGGTCATGTCATTGTTCTGTGGTCATGTCATTGTTCTGTGGCCATGTCATTGTTCTGTGGCCATGTCATTGTTCTGTGGTCATGTCATTGTTCTGTGGCCATGTCATTGTTCTGTGGCCATGTCATTGTTCTGTGGCCATGTCATTGTTCTGTGGCCATGTCATTGTTCTGTGGCCATGTCATTGTTCTGTGGCCATGTCATTGTTCTGTGGCCATGTCATTGTTCTGTGGTCATGTCATTGTTCTGTGGCCATGTCATTGTTCTGTGGCCATGTCATTGTTCTGTGGTCATGTCATTGTTCTGTGGTCATGTCATTGTTCTGTGGCCATGTCATTGTTCTGTGGTCATGTCATTGTTCTGTGGTCATGTCATTGTTCTGTGGCCATGTCATTGTTCTGTGGCCATGTCATTGTTCTGTGGCCATGTCATTGTTCTGTGGCCATGTCATTGTTCTGTGGCCATGTCATTGTTCTGTGGCCATGTCATTGTTCTGTGGCCATGTCATTGTTCTGTGGCCATGTCATTGTTCTGTGGCCATGTCATTGTTCTGTGGCCATGTCATTGTTCTGTGGCCATGTCATTGTTCTGTGGCCATGTCATTGTTCTGTGGCCATGTCATTGTTCTGTGGTCATGTCATTGTTCTGTGGCCATGTCATTGTTCTGTGGACATGTCATTGTTCTGTGGCCATGTCATTGTTCTGTGGTCATGTCATTGTTCTGTGGTCATGTCATTGTTCTGTGGTCATGTCATTGTTCTGTGGACATGTCATTTTTTTTCATATATTTAATCATTACAATTTATGGTAACAGAATTTTTAAATGCATTTCTCATTCTATTTTTTTTTAAAACTTATGAATAGTAATAAATGTTTAGATCTACTCTGCTGTTGAGCAGCCTGTTTTATCAAGTAATTTGTGCATTGATAGAATGCATAGAGCCTTTGAGCAAAACTTAGATTAAGTCATAATTTTAAAAGCAGAACCTTAATAGGCCCATATTAAAACAAAAAAAAGTAAGGGTAGGGTTAACATGCTTATAAGTGTCTGTATCAATTGGTTAATTGCATTCTACATCAACTATTTATACATAATCTTAGAGTTTCAAAATCTAGGTGTCACTGAACCCTGTTTTGTAAGAAATATAAGTACTCCAGTTAAAAATTATCACTACAAATATTTTTTTTTTAATTGTAGGTAATGGATATTAAATAAAATCTAAATCTTATGAATAATCAGTATTCGAAATTGAATTTATCTCATAATATAGAACTCAATGTATACAGACAATTATTGCTACCTACTTTTGGTCTATGGTTTGAGTGTAATCTTGCATTTTGATAAGTGTTTTAAAATGATGTTACGCTATTGATTTTCCTGAGTTCAGGCAACATAAAGAAACTTTAGCTTCCATTAGCATCAGCTTATTTTTTGTAAATCATCATCTTAGCACTTATAAAAATTAATTCCAAGAATTTCAAAAGATTGCTGATGAATGAATAGAAAATGAGTATTTTTTTGTTGTTGTTGATTGAATCATGTATCAAACATTATTTATTCAATACCACTTCTACAGAGGTAGCAGCAGACTTAAAAGAATAAAAGCTCACCATGACAGCGGCAGACACCTGAAAGGACGTCACAGTCGGCTTGACTGGCAGTCCCGCCACAAAGACTGGTGCAGTCTTTATTGCTCGTACATTTTAGCTGGACTGTTGTCTGGCCAATGGCATCTTGAATAATTTTAAGAAAAGTTTATATAGTTAATATAGTGTAGTTATAGCTTGATATTAAGAAAAGTGAATAATTCAGTATTAACAACCAGAGATATAAATAGTCTGATACTGTTTTTTGATTTCATAACTATATTATATTATATATATATATATATATAGATAGAAGTTTAGCTGAATCATTTCTTTTAGGATAAACATGCTTATAACTTATATATTTTTTATGGCAGATATAGTCTAAAACTTAAAAAAAATGGAATAATGCTTAATAAAACTGAAATTTAAAAAAAATCTGTATGAAAATTGACGTATCTAAGTGAAAAGTACAAAAAACTAACCTTGACAGAGGCAAACACCAGATGAAACATCACATTCAGCTTTTTTTCCACCACACAGACTGGTGCAGTGAGTATTGGTTGTACACTTTAGCTGGGTCCTGGTCTGCTCTATCACATCTAGAAAATATTTGTAAGAAATTGTACAATGGTACTCAAATTTCAAACAGCTGATGAAGCCTACACAATTTAATACTACTACTGGATACAATACAGGGGTTGGTTAAATTTTATCCCATATTTTACAGCGGAAAAGTAAGAAGTTGGTGTCCATAAAATCATGTCAATTGTTTTAGCAGTGGTGATAAGACAAAGTGACGTTTAGTCCAGTTCTCATTCTGTTAACTCATATAATATCTTGTGCTTTTTTTAATCAAATTTAATATTCATAACTTATTGTTAATACTTCTATAGTAAAATTCATTTTTTATATGTAAGAGATTTTTATCATTGAATTCTTGTGAATCTTTAGAACAGTAAAATCTTTATACTATGTTAACACTGTTGTAAAGACGTCTGTGTTATCAAAAACTATTTGTAATGATAGCATGCACATTGCCTGTTAATCAGTAATTCCTAAATATGGTTTTATCAATTAAGTTTCTAAACTTTCGTTTTAAAAGTATTTTAAATGCCTGCATTACAATAATTGCAGTTTTAAGACATTGTTGATGAAAAAAGTTTAGAAGACAATGTTACTACCTAAAATGTATAATCTTATCTTATCTTATACATTACAGACGCTCCTTCTATAAAGAAGATTATTGCGTCCTACGCTCATCCGTGGTCCGAGTCTAGTCTTGCATTTTTATTAATGTTTTAAATGATGTTAGGTTATTGGTTTTCCTGGTTTGTTCAGGTAACCCATTCCATGCCCGAATGCCACTCGGGAAGAAAGAGTACTTATATGCATTTGTTCTCGCATAAGGGACAAGGAAGGTGTTTTTGTCTTTATGTTTATCTTAGCTTTGCAACAGATTGTTATTGGGTTGTATTTCTAAATTAGAGTTTAATGCCTTTTGTATTATTACTACTTTACTCTTTGTCCTTCTGTCCTCTAGTGTTTCTAGGTTTAGTGATTTGACTAATGGTGTTACTCTTGTCAATTGGGAATATTCACTAGTTATAAACCTTGCAGCTCTTTTTTGAATTTGTTCTAATTTTTTAATGTTTTCTTTAGTTGATGGGTCCCATACAGATCCTGCATATTCTAGTATAGGCCTAACTAATGTGAGATAGCATTTTAGTTTTATATTCTTATTACATTTGTAAAAGTTCCTTTTTATGAATCCTAATGTTTTGTTTGATTTTTTAATTACTTCATCAATGTGAGGGTTCCAAGATAACTTATCATTTATTATTACTCCTAGATACTTAGCATTGCTAGTTTGAGTTAGTTCTTTACCATGAATGAAGTAGTTTGTTATTATTTGTTTCTTTTTCTTGGATACCCTTATTAGTTGGCATTTTTCTGGGTGAAAAGACATACTCCAGTTTGATTCCCATTTTTGTAGTTCATCTAGGTCTTTTTGTAAAAGTTCACTATCTTTTCCTGTCTTTATTATTCTATAAATTATGCAATCATCGGCAAATAATCTTACTTTTGTGCCTGTGTTGATGCAATTTGGCAGATCATTAATGTAAATTAGAAATGTAGGGGCCCTAGAACAGTTCCTTGTGGAACTCCTGAGTTTACTGTTATTGGTGATGACTTAGAGCCATTTATTATCACTGTTTGTTCTGTGCCTATAAGAAAGTCCTGAATCCACTGATGTAAGGGACCAGAGATACCAAAGTATTTAAGTTTTTTAAGAAGACTAGAATGATGAACTTTATCAAATGCTTTTGAAAAATCTAGTAATATAGCATCAATTTGGTTGTTATTATCTAATCCCTTAGACAAGTCATCTATTAAGCCTATCAATTGAGTCTCACATGATCTATTTTTCCTGAAGCCATGTTGGTGTGGGCACAGTGCATTTAGTTTGTCTAGATGATTTACTATACTACTATATATTATATGTTCAAGTAATTTACATGTTATGCTTGTTAGAGAAACAGGTCTATAATTTCCGGGGTCAGATTTATCTCCTTTTTTGAAAAGGAGGTTACATTGGCTAATTTCCAATCTTTGGGCACTTTGCCCTGGTTTAGAGAGGCCTGAAAAAGTATTTTAAAGATTGGAGATATTTCATTAGTTAGTTCTTTAAGCAGTCTTGCTGGTATTTCATCTGGACCAGAAGCTTTGTTTACTTTTAAGTTGGTTAGGAGTTGTTTAATGCCTTTTTCATCTACATTTATATATCCTATCTCTTCTAGTTTGTTTAAATTTATGAATATTTCTTTGTCACCTGGATTTGAAAAAGATGATGCAAAGTGTGTGTTTAGGATATTAGCCCTAGCCATACTTCGTGTTCCAAAAAAAGGGAACACAAGGGTTTGTTTACACAATTGCTCAGCAACCACTCAAAGTACACTATCCATCTTCTGTGACATCTCCAATTAACCATTTTTACATCATAAAATAATATTGTCCTTGATATTAGGTTTTCCATTTAAGAGCAATTGACCAACAAAAAAAAAAACTCAAATCGTACCTCGTGTTCCATTTTTTGGGTCATACTCGTAAATAGGGGGAAAAAAGTAAATGCACAGTCACACTTCATGTTCCACTTTTTGGGTCATACTTTTATATAGAGGAGTCATATATAACAAGTTATAGATATTCTTTGTTTATGTTAGTTCAAGCAGGCATTGTTAATTATCTCCCCTGGAGTAAAATCAAAATGGCGGCTTGTGAAGAAGCTAGGCCTGGTTCAAGCAGAAATATTTTTTAATTACTTCAAGTTGGAGTTGATGATGCAGGAGATCATGTTGATCAAGTCAGAGCTATTGACAGAGAAGAAGATGATGCTGATGCTGATCAGTATAGTGAAGGTGAAATGAGTGATGAAGATCAGTTTGTCCCTTTCAGTGTTGATAGTGATGATGATTCTCGATCTAGTGATAGTAGTGAGGAAGAAAGCATTGACCCAAACTTGAACTCTTTCCATTTCTGAAGAACTAGTTGATGGAACTGTAGTCAGAACAAGAAGTTACTATGGGAAAGATGGCACAGAGTGGAAAAGAACCCCTATGGCACCAAAAGCTCAAACTACAAAGTCAAATATTGTGACTCTTCCGCGGAATCGTATTCCAAACACACACAATGCCAAAAGCCCTGCAGAGACACGATCAAGCTGATTGTCAAATACACAAATGAAGAAGGAAAAAGGCAGACAGGAGATGCATGGAAGGAGATAGACGATGTAGAGATCAGAGGGCTCATCTGTATTCTTGTCTTCCTGGGTGCTCAGAAACAGAGCAAAGTAAACCTGACTACAATTTGGGAGCTCTCATTGGGCAAGATTTTGTGCGAGCCACAATGTCAAAGAACAGATGTTTCCAGCTGTTAAACACATTGAGGTTTAACAACAAAGACACCCGTCGCAGAAGACAAGAAACTGACAAGCTCGCTCCAATCAGCGAAGTGTTGGACCTCCACCTTGCCAACCTCAAAAAGTACTATGTTCCTGGAGCTTCACTGACTGTGGATGAGCAGCACATACCCTTCAGAGGGCGTTAACATTTATACAGTACATACCAAGCAAACCTGCAAAGTACACCCTGAAGTTGTTCTGGATCTGTGACTCAGAAACTTACTACCCTCGCAAGTGTATCATATACACAGGTGCAATGTCCCGAATCCCACGTGTTTTAGGACAGAGCCAAGGCCATGCTGTGGTGGTGGAACTGACCTTGCCATACCAAAACAAGGGAAGGAATGTGACAATGGACAATTTCTTCACTGACACAGCTTTAGCTGAAAAGCTCCTCCAGAGAAAAACCACCATTGTTGGGACTGTGCGTCGAAACAAACGCTTTCTGCCGCATGAATTTCAGGCCAAGAAGAAGCTGAAGCTCAATGATTCCTTGTTTTGGTTTTCTGCCAACCAATGCATCCTCAGCTACCAAGGGCACAAGAACAAGAATGTCATCTTGCTCTCATCCATGCACGTCCAGCCAGAGATTCTTCCCTGAGGGATGTGATGAGGGATTGTTTGAGGAACATGGGGCTATCTGTGGAGGAAGGACCTGCAACTGCTGCCACTGCCCCTGCTACCAAAGCCAAGAAGAGGGGACGCTGTGGTTTGTGTCACTGGAAGGTCAACAAGAAGGGCACAGCCAAGTGCCACAAGTGCTGCAACTTCTTGTGCACAGAGCCTATTCCCAAATCTGTTGTCTTTTGCAAGAATTGTGATGCTTAAACCATGATGACTATGAAGGCTCAAAGAACGATATCTTTGATGTTATTTCTGTTTTAATCTTTTATTTTGAGATTTTTCATCAATAAATGACATTGTATGTGCTTAAAGTCAATAAGATGTATGATTTGATTTTATTCTCCAATACTAAAGTGTGTTAGAAATAGTTTGTCTGTATAAAAGGTATGACCCAAAAAAGGGAACACTAATATTTTCTCTATGTAAAAGTATGACCCAAAAAATGGAACACGAAGTACAATATGTATGCAAAATATCGAAGTACGGCTAGGGTTAGCTTTAGTTTCATTATCATTATAAGTTTCGTTGTTTTGGCCTTTTAGTGGAGCTATGCCTGTAGTGTCCATTTTTCTTGATTTAATGTAGGACCATAAGTTTTTATTATTATCTTTAGAAATTACATTGTTTACATATTCATTCTGCAGCTGTCTGCTTAGTTTCTGAGTTAAATGTTTAATTTTTAGGTATTTTTTTTATGTAGTCTAATTGAATTAGTTGCCTTAAACTTTTTGAATAGATTTTCTTTTTGTTTACACAGTTTCTTTAGTTTAGTGTTAAACCAACATTTGTTAATTTTATTTGATGTTTGTTTTGTTGGCACAGAGTCAGCCATTATTGCTTTTAAGTTGGTTTTTATAAATTGCCAAATATCTTCAACTGGACTATCTATATTGTAAGAAAATTGGTTTGGAATTTTATTGCTGCTTGATGTAGTTCTGTTGTGTTACATTTATTCCAGAGATAAATTATTCTTTTAGGTTTCTTGCTAATTTGGATTTTTATTTTGTTATTTACTCTGACAATATCATGATCTGAAAGTCCAGGGATTATTTCATAATCTAATACTAGTCCTGGTCTGTTCGTTAAAAATAAATCTAGTATATTATGGTTTCTTGTTGGTTTTTTATTAATTTGGTCTAAGTTTAGATTTTGGATGGTATTGATAAACATTTCATTTATTTCTTTTGTGTTTTGGTGCTTTTCTATAGAGTAGCTATTCCAATTTATATCAGGGAGGTTGAAGTCCCACATTATCCAAATTATAGCATTTTTATATTTAGTTTCAATACTTGTCAGCTGATTACACAGATCAGACATGTACTCTGATGTTGAGTTTGGTGGTCTGTAAACACTGCCTACAATTAGTGGTTTGGAATTAGGTCTGCTTATTTTACAAAATACTGACTCTATGTTATTTTGAGGTTCTAATTTAATTTCTTCAGCTATTAGGGTAGATTTTATGGCTAGTAAGACTCCTCCATGCCTGTCTGACCTATCTTTCCTAAAAATTTCATAATTATTATTGAATATCTCTGTGTTGTAAATATCTGGGCTAAGCCATGTTTCGGAACCTGCAATTATATCTGGTTCTTCATTATTTATTAACAGTTCCAAATCAGCTTTTTTATTTTTAATGCTTTGGAAATTTATTGTAAGAGTTTTGAGGTGATACTGATTTGGGGTTTTATGGGATTTAGTGTTAAAGAGTGTCTTTTTACTTTTTTTTATTGGTGTTGATCTAGCTAAGGGTTTATTTAGGTCTAAATTATTAACTTCTAAACAGACCTGAACTAAATTGTGGCAACCCACACTGTACACAGTGCCAAGAGGCATCTTTATTTCCTAATGCTATATAAATTGGGGTGTTCATATGCAAGCATGCAGCATGGTACCATTCATCACAGGTGTCACATTGAATGGCTCGTTGTTTTGCTGTGCATGACTTACTGCAAATGTTACATCTATCTCTAACTGTCTTGACTGGGCCTGGGTTAGATTCAACATCGCCAGCCAAGAGCAACAATAGTACTAAATGGACAATTTCATGTTTGGGTAGTTTTAGTGCCCTTACCAGAACTAGGGCTAAGACTAGGATTACAAGTTTCATTTCCTTTTTTAATACTTTTATTTAATAGTTTGGTGTATTTTATAATTAAATATAGTAGTTCTAATTGATGTTTATTGTTTTGTAAATAGGCTATAGCCTAGGGACTATAGGCCTGTTACTACTTAGAATTTAGATTTAGGCTAAGATTTAATAATTTGGTAACCTTATATATTCTTATATAAAGTTATATAGGTCTAGTGGCGATTGTATTGTTTAAATACTAATAAAACGAATGTTATTATTTGTCTCTTATATAATTAATTATGTTTTATTACTATAATATGTGTTTATTTGTCTGAGTTTCTTTATTATTTATTATAATTGGGCTTAAGTAATTATTTTAAACCTGGCCTAGACCAGTAATTGTAAACAAACAATTCGAATATGGGGTCAATATGGCGGCCTCCGAAGCGCCAAGTATAAATAATACTTTAAGCTCACTGTTACGAGCAATTAAATTAAAGGTTAGTATAAAGTTTAAATGGGTGTTAGTTTTATAAATATAGAAAATATATTGAAAAACTTATCCGTGATATGAAAGCGTACTAGCCCGAAGCCGGAAGTCGTAATTCGACTAATCTAATACCATTTTATTTGAAACTACGAGAATAAATCTTTTTTGGATGTGATGACAAAATAAAATAATTATCATGCCTAAAGTCAAACAACAAGAGATATCATTCCTTAAATTAATATTCAAATGATATAAATATAGACATACATAAGCTTAAAAAACACACAAGATAAAAATTTTAAATTTTTTTTTCACAAATTATTTTATTAGCAGAATATTAAAGTTACTAAACGTATTGCTCATAAAAATGTATGTTTGTAATTGTCATAAGCTTTGTGAAGAAAATGATTTTTGCATACAATGCTTATCCCTGGTCTGAGTCTAGTCATGCATTTTAATGACTGTATTAAATTAATTCAAAATGCATTTTCTTAGGTAGATATTTTACATATTGCTTCTGAATTTCAGATGAATCTAGGAACAAAAAAACTTCTCAGTATAAATTGTAGAAAAAAAAAACTCACCTTGACAGTGGCAGATGCCTGATGTGACATCACATTCAGCTTTACTGGAGTTCCCGGTACATAAACTGGTGCACTGTGTATTGCTTATACACTTTAGCTGGACCCTGGTCTGTCCAATCGAATCTGGAATAATAGTTAAAAAAGCTCTTGAAGTCTAGTTGAAAATGCAAATGAAATCACAACTACAAATGTACCAGGGTAAGTGTAGAGTAAAATCTTACCACGACAGAGGCAGACACCTGATGGGACATCGCAGTCAGCTTGACTGGAACTACCACCACACAGACTAGTGCACTGGGAATTAGTAGCGCACTTAAGCTGGGTCCTGGTCTGCTCGATCACATCTGTTAAAATATTTGTAAAAAAATATGAAATAATGTAATGAAAATACAATAACAAATGCACACAATTTAATAATGTCACTAGATACAGTGCATATAAAGTACATCTATTGGTTTAGTTAGATCTTATGTTTTACAGTGCAAATAACAGTAGAACATATGAATAAAATCTAGTGAAAATTGTTTAGCTGAGGATGTTTAGACTGTGTGACTTTTTAGTTAGGGAAGTTAGTTACAGATCAGCTCTCAAGTGGGTTAGATAAGTTTATAAAGTGTGTTGACCTGTGACCATCCTGTGATTATCTTTTAAGTTTCATATTTCAAATCTTTATGAATGCTTGTTTCATTTGATGATGTAATAAGATAAGATAAGATAAGATTGCTTTATTGATCCAAATGAATGGAAAATTGACTTGATTACATAAATTCCGTTTTTCAGCATACCTAAAACAATATTAAAGAACCATTTGTACTCAAACACAATAGACATTCACGCACACTATAATACCATTTATCATACAAGAAAAAAGTAGGCCTATTATTTAGGAGTCAGCTATTGAGCCATCGTATTTCCTGGCTGAAAGGTGATTCTTTTGAAAGAGTCTTACTGACAGTGGAACAAAAGAGTTCTTAAATCTCTCTGTTCTTGCCCTTATAGAAAGAAGCCGACCACTTCGACTAGATATTATGTAGCTATCATGAAGCGGGTGTGCATGATCTTGGAGGATAATTTTATTGACACAAATTGTGAATTTTCTTAAATTTGTACGCTGCTGTAGAGTACCCTGTGTTATTAAGAAATTCTGATAATATAAACATCTCTGAGTAGAACTGGAGTAATAAAAAAATAAACAGAACATTAATTAATTAAAAATACACCCAAAAATGAAGTTAAAAAAAGTATCAACACAAATATAAAAGTGTTTATCATAAGTTACTTTTTTTTTCAACCAACTATATTGATTCCCAAATGTAGTTACTTTGAACCTAAGGGTTTCATAGGAAATATCAAGGATTTGAGCAAAACAATAATCTCTGACATTAGATAAAGTCATTATTTTAGTTTTAAGCAGCAGGTATTTATTTTCTTCTGAAGTCTACTAACGATATATCCGGAATTTAATTTAAAAGCCATGAAAATTTTGTTGTCATTTGGAACATATTCTTTGTGGAACAAATGGTTCATGATTACAATACTTTATAAGTAGCATGAAGGATTGCTGAATAGGAAATGTCAATTATTAAATCAGGAATAAACAAATCTTTCTGTTGAAATTCATACATAATGTCTCTCACTAAAAGTTATACAAGAAAGGTATCAACTTTCTTTCTTCTTTTTAAAAATACTTTTTGTTTGGTGTTCCAGAAAAAAAATTATAGTATTAGGACTCCTTTCATAAAAATAGTTTGGAAGACAGCCTTAATTACTAACAAAAATATTTTCATTCATTCTTTTTATATAACAAATCTTTCTAGTCTGTCTGTTATAGTCTGTCTAGTCTGTCTAGTCTGTCTGTTATAGTCTGTCTAGTCTGTCTGTTATAGAAAAGAAACAAGCTCTATAAGTGTTACAGAATCATTTTAAGAGTAATAGCTCTTTCCTTAAATTGATCTTAGGTTTAAACACAAACTACACATACAGTGGTAAAAAATAAACATAACAGGAGGACAAAAAGAAAATTTGGTTATATTTCTTTATCAGTTTTTGTTCGTAAAGTGTTTAAAGTAATAATGGCTGCATCAAAGTAATCAGACGCAACAATGCAGTATTAATTATTTCTCTTTAGAAGCATTTACTTCAATGATATTAGCTTGGTTGAGCAAATTTTAACTCATTTGCTACTAACCTACTTTCCAAAGACACCCGGGAAAGTACTAGCCAAAGGGAAGGAACTCCGAATTAAATTTAGTAAATTATTTTTTAATATTTTTTTTTATTGACTAAATATTCCCCAAAGTGAATAAAAATTACATCATAAAATAGATAAATATCTTAGCTTTCTGGAAATGTATACTTTTATACATAAAAAATGCCGAATTATCGGAAGAATCATTCGCTGAATGTTGAGACCCTATGATTTGGCTACTAAATATTTTCGCTAGCCCTACCGTCAAAGTCCGATAAAGTATAATAAAGCCCAAAAATCGAGTTGTAATGGAAATTCATCTAAGTCTATATCTGCAGCATCCTTATTATCAGAACTGTTGTTAAATGTTATATTTGGAGGTATAGAGCTATTAATAAATAAAGTAAAAAATTTAAAGCGAAGGCTATAAAAAAAAGTATTACAAGACAAAAGGCCACTGAAAACTACCCGTATTTTGAACGCGCAGCTAAAAAAAACGAAACTAGATAAAAACATCCGGTTTTTATTAACGAAACAGACTATATTCCTACTTTTTAAAAGCCGTGCTTGCAGCATTAAAAAAAACCCAGAACGCATGGCGAAAAATCAAGAAATGACAATAGGTTAGTCACACACGTGGCGGCCGCTTTAGGGCGCATTAGTACGGAGGGGGGTATGTCGCATTGAGTCGCAGTAATAGCAAATGAGTTAATAGATATATAAATATAAATCATTAGGTTTATGAAATAGTTTTTTTTCCTGGACAGACTTTACCTTATATTTGGATTGAAAAAGAAATCTTTTATAAATGTCACAACATAAATTAAATGCACGCAAAAGCTCACCCTGACATCGGCAGACACCTGATGAGATGTCACAGCTGGCTTGACTGGGATTCCCACCACAAAGACTGGTGCAGTTTGAATTGCTTGTACACTTCAGCTGGACCCTGGTCTGGCCAATTGTATCTGGAATTTTATTTGTAAGGTTAGATAGAAATTGATATTAAAAAAATATAAATTTGCCAGTATTAAATTAAAGGGTAATAAAATCTCTAATAAATATTGTTATTCACTGTAGTCAATATTTTAGTTTGGTTAAATCATATATATTTCAAAGGTAAATTTGCATATTTTTTTTTCTCTGGGGGTCAATGCTCTAGGCTTTACACAAAACATCTAAATATCTAACACAAGACACTTGAAAATGATAAGCTAAAGCTGGATTAATCAAATAAAAACAAAAGGACAAATAAATAATAAAAAATGAAATATATAGGTAAGTATGAATTAAACAGTATATTGTGTGCTACATAAGTCTTTAACTAGCTACAAAACATTCATTCATTTTAGATATTGATTTAAACATCTATAATATTTTTTAAAATGTGACGTAAATATTAATTAAGTTAACAATTTTTCTCAAATGACTAAAAATGCGTTTTCGCAATATTATCACGCAAATCAAGTGTTCATGTTTAAATATATAAAGGAAGTTATTTGTCACATTTCATAGGGTTTACCAATGCACATCATAGCCTTCTCCTGTTTTTGTGGCCATGGCATACTAAAGGATTATATGGCAAGCATAATGCCTAGCCACCTTTAATAATTTAATTTGCCTCAACTAACGTCAGGTACCCAACAGATCTGGGTAGACTCAGGGACACCCTCCAGAACTGGGAAAAAGCCAAGCCTTCACCAGGATTAGAACCAGGGAACATTGGTAGGCCAACAAAAGGCCACCATGCCCCCCCCCCCCACAAGTAGTGGAAGGAAAGAAGGAAGGCGAGAGAATTTAAGCTTGATAAAATCAATTTTAAAAGATAATGTAGGTGATGTCCAACCAGATAACATATTTTTAAAACTGATTAAAAACCTATACACAATATAAACAGATATGTTAAAGAATGATGTCAGCAGGATAACATAAAAGAAAGTTTTTGACACATTTTTCAATGATTTTATTATAAGTATAATTTTTAAGTATTTATGTTGGCGTCAAGAATATTTAACTTAGCAATGTAGGTATTATAAATTATTTCTTTTTGCCAATACTTATTTTAATAAAATGAATACCACTATCACAGTCAAATAAATATATATCACTACATTTTTATTCACATATTTTTTTTAAATAGTGGATTTCCTAGAAAAACTTTATACATAACTGTAAAGAAAATTTTCTCTATAAACTGAATTACTTTTATAGACAGATCAGCTTAAGTGTAGAAAGCTCACCTTGACAGAGGCAAACACCTGTTGGGATGTCACAGTCAGCTTGACTGGAATCGCCACCACACACACTGGTGCATTGAGTTTTGATTGTACACTTCAGCTGGGTCCTGGTCTGGCCAATAACATCTGGAATAATATGATAAAGAAATTATAAAATGTTGTAAAAAATTCATGAAATAGCAGATGTAGGCATACATAATTTAATAATGTTGCTGGATACAGTACAGATATTTGTTGAGTTTGATCCACATTTTCCAGCAGGAAAAAAAAAGAATATGGCATCCATTAAATTATGTAAATATTGTTTTGCTGTTAGACAGGTCAGGTGTGTAATTTAAGTTTTCTTTTCTATGATCATCTGTGATTTTCTATCAAGTTTAATGTTCCTGATTCTTATAAGTTTACAGACGTTCCTTCTAGATCATAGGTTCTCAACGGGGGCGATATCGCCCCCCGGGGGGCGGTGAGAAGCTTTAGGGGGGCGCTGACATTCCCGGGGGCGATTGGGGGGCGGTGAAGGGCAAGTGGGTGATATATCAGGTACGTTTGTATTTTAACACCTCAGCTATTTGAATCGATTAGTTTTTGGATGATAAAATGTGATGTAAACGCAAGTGCCGCTAAATATCTTATATTCCCCAACAGTATGCCAACATATTATTATATTAATAAGAAATAAGAATTGCAGTGACTTTTCCATGAAGTAGGGGTCTGTATTTGGCAAATATAGTGTGCGGCATGCTGGTCCTGTGATTGGTTCACCGGCGTGTCAACCCTGCTGACCGATCACTGTCGCCCTAACATCTGCTAATATTAATGATATTTTGATCTCAGTTTAACAGAGATGTCCTTATTGTATTTTAAACCCTACCTGGAGTAGCAACACTATGTTAAGTGGTATAGATAAGTAGTAATAATACAAACTGGGTAGTTATTGTAATGCTTGAAAATATACATATACATTCTTTAGTCATATAATATTTATATAATTTTCAAATACTTTTTTACAGTTTGATAATTTCAAAGTTAAATATTAGCTCAAATAAAACGGGCTAATTTATCCCTTTATCTAAAAAAATGTTTCCACATTTGATTCAATAGTGATGCCGAACAAGTTCTGTTTTGTAATATAACAAATATTAGTGATTATTAGATCTAAGGCTTTTGGCACCAAAATTGAAACTAAAAAAGACATATTGCTAGCAAGACACCAGGCAAACGATTCACATTAATATTTGTTTTTTTTTAAACTTTTGTTAAGGCAACTTTTTTTATCTATTAATGCTTACAATGTTTCCTTTTCAGTTGTTTTAAAGATAATTAATCACACAAAAAGTCTAGTCCACCTAACAAAATTGCGCAAACTATAGTCCAGATGGGCGGAAGAAGGGGGGGGGGAGTGGGCGCTAAAATAAAGTTGGCGGGGGGGGGGGGGGGGGGGGCGGTGAGCGAAACAATTTTTTTTTAAAGGGGGCGGTGAGCCGAAAAAGGTTGAGAACCTATGTTCTAGATAGAAGATTATGTCCACTAGGCCCAAAACTCGTGCAGGGCAACAGGGATACTGGAACTACCAGGGGTAGAACCCGCGATGTGTCAGTTGGTTTTTGGTTGACAGTCCGGTGAACTAACCGCTGGACCAGAAGCAAGAAATGCCTGTGTTATACCAAAAATGAATTTTAGTTGTAAGAATGCGTTGATAAAATAAAATTTATGAGACGCAGGTAGTATTATTGAATGTTTTAAAGTGTGGAAAAATTTCAAAATTAAATCTTTCTTGAATCTGGCGACAATTAAAACATCAGACCTGAAGTAGAGACACAACGCTTTCATTTAAATTTGATATTCTAATTATGTACAATATAAGTGAAGTACACTTAGGACCAAATTGATCATAGGGCCTGGTGCAGCAGCCTTTACCAGTTTCTGTGGCCTTGGCATACTAGGGGATGTGTGGCCAGCGCAATGCCCATCCGCCTTTACTTTACCCCAACTAATGTCAGGTACCAATCAGGTACCAATCAGAGCTAAGTAGACTCAGGGACACCCTCCATTGTCGGAAAAAAATCCTAGCCATCACCAGTATTCGACCCCAGAACCTTGGGAACGCCAGTCGAATGCGCTGCCGCTCGGCCATGAGCCCCATTATGTACAATATAGATATCCATTAAAGTTTTTTTTTTAAACAAGGGTGATAAAAAAAAATAATGTAATTTGTTTCACAAATTATTTTGTTAGCAGGATTTTAAAAGTTTTCATGACAGCAACAAGCTTATTGATTATAAAATTGAAGACTTGTCATTGCCTTAAGTAGCATGAATATGGGAAATACCTAACCATCAAGCATAAATAAATCAATTGAAGTAGAGTTTCACTCTTTAAATTTACTCAATTATCTTTTATTAGATAAACTACATTAATAAAGATGCTGCAGTGGAGATAAATCTAAAAAAAAAAAACTTCTATAAACATCACAATATAAATTAAATGCAGAAAAAAGCTCACCCTGACAGCGGCAGACACCTGATGGGACATCACAGGTGGCTTGACTGGGATCTCCGCCACAAAGACTGGTGCAGTTTGTATTGCTTGTACACTTTAGCTGGACCCTGGTCTGGCCAATGTCATCTTAAATAGTATTTGTAACAGTTCATAAAGGATAGTTAAAAAAAAGATATTTTATTAACAAAAGTTAATAATCCAATGCTAGTAAAATCAAATTTTACATATGCACATCTATATATATAAATTAGATTCTGTGTTGGTTAATTTAAACACATGTGACCTTTTGGTCTCACATTTTTGCTTTTGCAATCACGCTACCATTATGTGTTTTCCATTGCTTAATGGCTATAGCATATCCGACTGCAGTGCGTGCGTGCGACCTGTGTTTGATTCCCCATCGGTACCTTCTTTTTCTTTATCTACTTTGTAAAAATTTCCATTACTATTACTTTTTTTTACAGTTTGTAAAGAATTTTAGGACTTACAGCTTTTCTAAAATGTTTTCAATAAGTAAAGTCTAATAATTATATTTTAGACATGCAGGTGAAGGTTGTTCGAGTCTCATGCAGGAATAGTACTAACTTTTTGTTAAATAAAACTTGAAAATAATAGGCTCAAATAGAAAAACAAAAATGATTGTTATCATTTATTTCACACAATTTATTTTTAGCATTTTCAAAGTTATCATTGCATCCTCAAGTTTTTTCAAAGCAACAATATATAGTATCTAGGATTCATTACTTCTATTTGTTCTATTAACTTTTTTTTCCCCATTACTTAGGTGAATAAAATGACCCATTTAAACACACAATTAAATAGATTTTCAGTCACTATTTTAAAAAAAGTTAATTCTTACGTATTAAACGAAAATTTGTCTATAAAAAAATCAAGATTATTGATGCTTTGGCGTAAGTGTAGAGCAATATCTCACCATGGCAAAGGCAGACACCTGATGGGACATCACAGTCAGCTTGACTGGGATCCCCGCCACACAAACTGGTGCATTGAGTATTGAGTGTACACTTCAGCTGGGTCCTTGTCTGCTCAATAACATCTGGAATAATAGTGTTTATAAGAAATTATAAAATGACTTAAGTTAGGCTACGTCTTTGCTACCTCTGAGATGATAATAAATGAAATCCCTTCTGTAGGCCTAGCAGCAGAAATATTTTAAAAAAAGCTCACCATGACAGTGGCAGACACCCGATGTGATGTCACAGCTAACTTGACTGGCATTCTGGCCACATAGACTGGTGCAGTTAGCATTGCTTGCACACTTTAGCTGGACCCTGGTCTGGCCAATCGTATCTGGAATAATATTTATAAGAGTTTAAAAGATCTAGTTAGAAAATGATATTTAGGGAAAAAGAAATCTGGTGTTGATAAAAAAAGATATAAATAGTCAGATATTGTTATCCAATACCGGAAAAATATAAATGAAGTTAAATCTTATACTTCTTGGGCATCAAACATATGTTTGAAACAACTCACGCGAATTGGTTGGAAATAAAACTTAAAATCAAATTTAATACACAATAATATGCAAAGTGAAGATACACAAATCACATATCAGCAAGAATAAAAATCAATTCCTTGCATAGAACCTAGTTTTTTCTAAGTAGAAAGCCAACTCAATATTCTATCTTTTAACTTTGATTTTCCTTTTGATTTAAAAATGATTACACATATGGGGAAAATATTTATAAAGTGTGATGTCTAACAGGCAAAATTTTTCTTAAATTATTGCATAATCTATACACAATATAACCATACATATAGCAGGTTAAAGAAAATTAATGTTATCATTTACAGATACATTTTATTAGTAGAATTTTCAAAGCTATAACTGAACAATGGCTACAGAAGACCATCCTGTAAACAGGGACACAATACTTGAATAAAAACTGGTTTTACTTTTTTAATGTAATTAATTTATTTTTCTGTCTCTAGTCATAGTAATAAAAACTAGGTATAGATTTTCTGTTAGTGAAGTTCTTTTTTTTAAAAATAATTGTTGGGAAAATATCTATTAGAATATTTTATGATCAGTATTGAAAAATGCAAATGTTGTTAGTTGCATTAATTAATAGATAATTTATTAGATAATTAACTGATTATGAGGTTTCTTATTGTCAAATGAATATCATGTACTTTATATTAAAATCTGTGGATAGAGTCTGTCTGAATTGTTTGAATTGTGTCCCACCTTACAAGATAGGAATGAGTCTACAAGATTATCTCCCTTACTCCATTCCAAACAAAAAATTATTTTCTTTTGGTATACAAACTGCTTTAGTCCTTTGCATGGCCCCAGCCTGCTGTTTGTTGCCACCTACAACAGTCTGTTATGTTTTCAAATATATTTCACCAGCTCTTATATCTCATGTGCATACCATTTTTGCACTCACACAATTTTTATTAGTAATTAGTAAAATTCAGTTGAATTGAAACCTTTCTTTAATAACGAAATCACTTCTATAAAGGCAGCAGCGTGTAGAACAAAAAAAAAGCTCACCTTGACAGAGGCAGACACCTGATGCCACGTCACAGTCAACTCTACTGGAATTTACACCACAAAGACTGGTGCATTGAGTGTTAGCTGTACACTTCAGCTGAGTCCTGGTCTCTTCAATCGCATCTGAAAATTATTTATGGGAAGTTGTAAAATATTTGTAAA
Organism: Anisus vortex; assembly: GCA_949126835.1. Taxonomy (NCBI): domain Eukaryota; kingdom Metazoa; phylum Mollusca; class Gastropoda; family Planorbidae; genus Anisus; species Anisus vortex. The sequence continues at coordinate 22,663,753 of OX421502.1, read as the reverse complement.
AATGTATAACAACCGATGTACCGGTACATAATTAAATAATGTCACTAGATACAGTGCATATATTTTATTAAGTTAGAGCTTACACTTGAGCACAAGAAAGGATACTGAGCACATAAAAAGACACTAAAATTGCTTAGTTTGAAATTTTATGACCCTATAATGTATAATGATTTTTAGCTCGCAAAGCTAGTTAGAGCTTAGCTTGTCTCATAGATGTGCACTAACTTCTTACAGGTAAACTAAATGTCATTGTTTTTTTATAACAGTAAAAGCCATGCCTTAACATGAGGTCATGATCTAATACATCCCTTGGCATGAGCTAGGTGTAAAAATTCTTTCTCAAAATTGTGAGATCACGGGTAAAATCCTCTACAATAATTAATCTTTCTAGAATGTCACATCACTGGGTATTCAGTCTTTAAATTCATTAAATAATAATCTCTTAAATAAACATAACATATATCTTCTGCATTAGAAATGATGCCAGAAATGAAATCACTTCTAAAGGACAAAGCAGCACAAAATTGTTGAAAAAAAAAGCTCACCAGGACATTGGCAGAGACCTGATCCAAGCTCACACTGAGCTTGACTGGGATTTCTAGTACACAGACTGGAGCACTCTGTATTGCTTGTACACTTTAGCTGGACCCTGGTCTGCCCAATAGCATCTGGAATATCATTTGTGAGTGTTAATGAGGTGTGGATTGATATAATATTAAGAAATGTAGATAACTCGGTGTTGATTATAAAAGATATATGATGTAGATAGTTTTATAGTCTTCATTCATTTTCTTTCGTGTGGGTGATCTAAGATTAACACAAAATATCTGTCATTGTTAATTAAAATCATGATTTTTATTATTAAAAAAAAATTCTGATCCATTTGATTTTCAGTAATCCAGGAACAGAAAGCATTAGGATGAATAAAAGTCATGATTTAAATATTTTTTTTTAGTATCTTGTCAATTTTTATTTTTTTTATGTTTATATTTAATTTGTAATAATTTTTTCATTAAAAAATGATAGTACTTTACATTGCCCCTTCAATGTCCATATTAGAGTCCGAGGAGAGAGGGAAAGTATGACCTTCAAGATATTATTTTAAATTAAATAATATATTGCAACGCCCACCCCGTGGAAGTCGTGGCTTTATTTGTAAGTAGTAGATTGACTTTCTGAGCCCCCGTGAAAAATCATGATTCTTGATCATCACCCATTTGTCTGAACCAATCAGATTAAGAGACTTCTCTTACCTTGTGGGGTCCAGTCTTAGTTTAAGTTAGTTTGTGTTGAGAGTTTGCAGAGTTCTTGTCCAACACCTGTATATATTTGACTTAGCCTATTTTTACTGTACATATTTCTATTGAGACCAGATAAAATTATTTATTTTGTCTAACTATTGAACTGCTGAATGTTAGGGAATGCAAGACATAATAATATTATCTGGTCTGGGCTTAATGCAAGTCAAGTGAAAGGCTATCAGAGATGCCATCAACCAGAGTTCTTTACTACAATGCAAGATATAGTTGAAACCAATAATAACGATTTGTAACACAACAATAACTATTGTACAAGTTTCCATAGGCTATTGGTTGAATTATTGGCTATTACTAAGTAATAGTGCTAAATTTTTTTTTTGTAGACAACGTACGCTGCAATACATAACAAATGTACAATGCAACAAATTCGTGAAGCGAATATCAGAAATTCACATAGATCTACCTGTATATAATTGTCGTTGGAAATTTCTATATAAACAAATTCATTTCTATTGACGTATCAGTGTAAGTAGAAGTATAGAAAAAAAAGACTCACCATGACAGAGGCAGACACCAGATGGGATGTCACAGTCAGCTTGACTGGTGTTCCCTCCACACAAACTGGTGCATTGAGTATTGGTTGTACACTTTAGCTGGGTCCTGGTCTGCTCAATAACATCTGTCGGAAATAATAAAATGTCATTAAGAAATAAATAAAGCAGATGTAAGCCTACATACCGTATATACTCGCGTATAAGTCGCACTTTTTTTACAGAAAATTTCGACAAAAAGTGGGGGTGCGACTTATACACCCGACACTGTTTTTGAAAAGTTTGAAAAACATCACTACTCTGTTATACAGTTTCTTACATAATCCCTATAGTTGATTGGAGTTATGTATAATTATTAGGATATGCCTTTATTTGATTATGTTTGCCTTATGCACAATTAAAACAATTTTTTAAGGAAAGTTTCCAAAATAGGGTGAATATTTAGTAACTTTTATGTTTAAAAGGTATGCACTTTTGAGATATTAAAAGGCAGTGTAACCTGGGAAGTCGGGGTGCAACCTATGCGCGGGTCAATGACAACGTATAAGGAAAAAAATCTTAAACTAGGGGTGCGACTTATACACCGGTGCGACTTATACGCGAGTATATACGGTATTTTAATTATGTTACAGCTGTTGAGATTAGTTAAATCCTTTATTTCAGCACGACAATTGGAAGACCAATTTCATAAATACACAGGAACATCATTTAGGTTTAGTTGGAGTCATTAAGACAGTGTGGATTTTAGACATCTAAGCTAATTCACAGATGTGCATTACGTTCTGTTTAACGGTGATCTAATCTAATTTTTTTTCTATTGAGTTTTATTTTCCCAATTTTAAGGAAAATTTTTTCATTTTTTTAATGCACTGCTTATGCCACAGATTGTAGGCTAATTATTATATTTTTGTGAAAATTGTGAATTGTAATACATTTTATATTCTGTATAGGTCTACATAATATAGGCCTACTGTGCCATAGATCTATCTGTGTTATTAAGTAATTTGTGTAATGATAGAAATTTCTGATAGAAATTTAGATAATTAATTAATTAAAAAAGATAAACAGTCATTGAATTTAGTATTTAAAAGAAATAGAAGAAAAAATGATAACTTGAATATATAAGAGTATGAACATTGTTTAAATGAAATGTAGCCTATATACAATACTAGCTTCCAATAGCCTAAACCTGTTATTTCCAAATGGGTTCCTGTTAATCATTTCCCGTATGAAAATATGAATTCAAAAAAAATAATGATATTTGACTCTAAATAACGTCACATTTATATTTTAAGAAAAGTGGACATTTCTCTTTCCATGGAATCACTTTTATAGACGTACCTGAGTACCTAAGTGTAGAAGAAAAAAAAAATCTCACCATGACAGTGGCAGAGACCCAATGGGAGGTCACATTCAGCTTTACTGGAATTTCCGCCACATATACTGGTGCACTCTGTATTGCTTGCGCACTTTAGCGGGATCTTGGTCGGGCCAATCACACCTGTAATAACATGTGAATGATGTAGGTCTAGTGAAAATTTAAAATTTGATACTCAGAGTTGTAAATTTAAAAAAAAAAAATTGTGTTTTAGATACAGTAAAAATGTTTTTGGTTTAGTTAAATCCTTTATTTTGCACTCTCACATACACATCTACATAACATGCATACATATTTATATATTCAAAACAAAACAAAAAGAGCTTACCACCACAGTTGCAAACACCTGATGAGATGTCACAGTTAGCTTGACTGGAATTCCCGCCACATAGACTGGTGCACTGTGTATTGCTTGTGCACTTTAGCGGGATGTTGGTCGGACCAACCACACCTGTAATAAGATTTGAATGATACAGTGTTACGAGAGACTTATTAATACAATATTAATAAGATATTAAAGATGAAATATTTATTTTAAAACATAGCCTCAAACATTCAAGACTAAGTTTTGACATCTCAGTCTAGACAATCTATTACTAGAATGAAAAAATTTAAATTTGAGCAGCTTGCAGATATGTCCTTGGCCTAGCGATCCGTCAAGATGCTTGACATTTACACCGCCCGTTTTTTCTTGTCTTCCCCCCCCCCCTTCTTAAACATCCGTTGTATTAGATGTATCGATACCCAAATTGATCTATGAATATTATTCTGCGTGAGTTAGTTTTTTTTATTGAGGAATGATAGTCTTTAAATCGTACTGAAATATAATCGATTACTTGTAGATCTAGAAACTTCCAACCATTTTAACTCCCACACTTTGAAAGAATCTGCACGGACAATAAACTTCAGTCAAGGTCTGAGACCTTGTAAGGAGTGGATCATGTTATTAAAGTACTAGTTTTTTTCTGATAAATATTAATTCAGCCTTAACTTGGAGCTTGGTTGCAATTATCTACATTGTTTTTAAACCTGTATATTTGGAACTGTGTGCATTTTGAATATTCTTACTTCATTATAATAAAGGTTTTTGTTATGAATTTACAACTGATTTGACTATTGCTTCACTTGTGGAAATATTACGTTGTAGTCAAGAATTTCCTTATTTAAAATAGAATCTATTTATTTTACAACTGAGCCAAATGCAAGAAATTAGACTGTTGCATTCATATGGAGTAGAATCCGATTGATAGGTTTTCACCATCAATACTATCCTGGACTATCATTTACAAATTCAAAATAAAGAATTTAAAAAGGCTCATTATGATAATAATAATAATCATCAGGAGCCATAACAGTTAATATATTTGCGGACTAGTACCTGAACATAACTGAACATTATTTTATTATAATCAACATCAGCAATTACTTTATTATATTCAAATAAAATTGGCAGCTATGTCCGGCAAATAATCAAGGTCAATTTGGAGGCCAATCATCTAATTGTATCTATAATAAATTTGAGGGACTCTACGTTTCGGATTTCTAATAATAGGTCTCGTGAAAATTTAAAATTTGATACTTTGTAAATTTTAAAAAAAAATTGTTTTTAGATACAGTAAAAATGTTTTTAGTTTAGTTACATCATTAATTTTGCACTCTCACACACATCTACCTAATATGCATACATATTTAGTATAGTCAAAAAGCTCACCAAGACAGTTGCAGACACCTGAGGAGACGTCACAGTTAGCTTGACTGGTTGTCCCGCCACACAGACTGGTGCAATCGCCATTTCTTGTGCACTTTGGTCGGACAGTGCTAGTCTTCACCAACCGGACTGGCGTATAGTTTGTAGGAGTAAATGTCATGTACTCAGAATCAGTCATATACATCATAAGTCACAATAACTATGATAAAACGATCATTTAACAAATTATATGTAATACATTTTCTATTAAATATATATTATAAGATGTGTATTACTTCTTAAGTGAAAGTAAAATTAAATATCCCTTCAGACCGATTTGACTCATAGTCATAGGGCACGTAAAGCAGAGTTCACAGGTTCTGAGGCCACACCAGTGAAGAGGATGTGTGGTCAGCACAATACCAAGCTGCCTTACTTATCCCCAACTACTCTCAGGTACACATCAGAGCTGGCTACACCCAGTGACACCCTCCAAACCCTACCTTCACCAGGAATTGAATTCGGTAGGCAAGCTTAGCGTGCTGCCGCCAAGCCATTCTGCTCTACCGTTTATATAATGCTTATTTGATTTTTTTTTTTAAAGAATGATTTCTTTAAATTGACATTGCAAATAGACTAACTGCATTTGTAATGCCAATGTAACAAAATGACATTTACTTTCTTTTAAAATTGATACAAAGATACAAACAGTGAGACATATGGATAGATAGCTTAGATAGAAAGATAGATAGATTAGATATACTAGAAGATAGATAAGATAGTAGATTAGATAATTTAGATAGATTAGATGAATTAGACAGATAGATAGATCAGAAAGATAATATAAATTAGATAGATAGATTAGATAGATACACAGATTTAATGGATAGATGTAATAATAGATAGAATATCAAGATTAGATTATTTATCTCTTTCAACAGATGAATATACAAATACTAGGAAACCGGTAGTTAGGCCTAGTTCCAAACATAGATGACTTACAAAGACGGCAGAAACATAAGCCACGTTCACAGACAGCATTAATTGAATCAACACAGAATCTTTGGATGTTGCAGTCTCGGACAGAACGACAAGGAGTTTGAGCATTGGCTGTGTAGACCGCACCTAGAGAAACCACAAAGAAACATGTGTAAACTATTGCAAAATTGTCTTAACATGTTAAGGTCTGTTCAAAGAGTTTTGTTTATTGTAAAAAAATTTAATGTTAGCTGTTTTATAGGCTAGATACGACTATTCATAGTAGGCCCAACAACTTTCATCAGGCAATTCCAGAATTTATTTGGCTTTTTATTTTTGGAATACTAGGCCTACTAGGCCAGTATATTATCTATCTAGAATCTATCTAATATCTATAGGCCTACTATAATATAGTAGCTCATAAGGCAGGTTTCACAAAATGGCCACCAAAGGGTTACCTTTTTTTCAATATTTGAAAAAAAAAAATTTTATGTATAAAATGCTTTCTTTTTTACATGTTTGTGTTTATATGTAATAAAAGTATCAGCAAAATCAATGTTGTGAGTTTTTATTTTATTTTAGTGTTGTTTATTATATTTTTTATGGTGTTCCACGTAATCAATCTTACAGATCCCAATTCCCCTTTTTTTGTACCTACTTTAAAAGTTTTAATTAAAAGTATATAAAATCAAAATTTACGCGATTTCTGAATGTTTTTCATTTACACATATGTTATAATATGCTACACTTGCATTGAAAGTCGTTACAGATGTTTATTTTTTTTAAAAATATATATTTTAAATCTCCTATTTTTTTACATCGCGTCTGTAAGATTTTCTCCATTCACGGCGCTAGGCCTAAAATTTGATCTAAAAATATATAAGTCACTGTAGATTTCTAAAACTTTCCAAATTTAACCCAAATATATATTTATTCATAAATACGGCATTATTTTTAAATATTCTGCCACAAATTTCAGTTTATACCCCACTAAATCATAGATGTTCATTACGAAAACGTGATCGGGAGGCAGAATTTTACGTGAAACACACAAAGTTGAATCGATTTTTCGTTAATTTTCAAATGCGCTCGAGTTAATTTTAACATATAAATCCAATCAGATGGCCGTTTTGTTCTATTTGATACATTTGCGGACTCAAAAAATACGTTTTTCAATTTAATATTAATATTTTACCCGTGTCTGCGAGATATGTGGCATCCAGGTTGCGTTGAATACAGCCGAGGACCACGCCGCTCGGCCGTTACCGATAATTTACTCTAAAACGCTATTACGCATTTTATTTTGGATTTCCAAGTTCTAAATTACGATTTAAATAAACACAGCAATATTATTAAATGTTTTAAAACTAAATTTACGCGAACGGTAATTGTTTAAACGTAAAAAACATATCTCTCCACGCTTTTCACTAACACAACGTTTTAAGAACAAAATGGCCGCCATTTTGTTTATTTCCGAGTTTCAACGCAACCTCTGGCCTATGACCCCAGGATGCAAAATTATTAGTTAATTTGTGAAATTAATAACAAAATACAACACAAATGATGATATTTTACTTTTTTATAAGTTTATTTTTCATAAAAAAAAAACAACAACACAATATTGTAGGTTTTAATAATATTTTGCAGCTGTTTAGTCTTGTGTATTTTTTAGCGCCGGCAACAATTCTGCAGACGAAATTTCCCGATCTTAAAATTATTAACTATAAAACATTGGAAAGTCAGCTGATTTTCTAACCTTCATATTCGGATTCCTCAGTTTCTAGGCTTTAAAATGATATATAATACAGTAATAAAGCTTTAAATATTTTTTTGTAAAAAAAGGGAACTTTTGAAAACCTTATTGTGAAACCTGCCATAATTTATTTATTATAATATTAAGTAGGCATATAGGCTATAGGCCTACTATATAAATATAATTATATAATTATAGCCTATAGACCTATAGATTAGATTATAGAATAGACAAATATACTATAATATAGTAATATTGTATTCTATTAGAATTATTAGAATCTATTATCTATACTGACTATACTGATCATCTAGGCCTATGCCTCCTTATACTTTAACTTTAGTTGAGTTTAGTATGTAGCCTGTAGGCCTATTGCTTTAACTTTATCTCACTCTTCAATCTCTTGTACAGCCTATAGTCTGTGGATGTAGGCTTTTGTGGGCAGTATAAAGTCTTTTATTTAAGCATTGCAATAATAATCTTCAGTAACTCAGAGTAACTGTAATAGTAATTGGACTCTTGACTTGATGACTTGATGGCTCTTACTTACTTGGCCTACTTACTGTTCAATTCTTAATATTGTTGTTAAAAATTACTATGGCACTTGGCTCACTGTGGCATATAGCCTATGGGGATGGTCAATATACAGATTCAGTTAAAATTGATGTTTCGAATCTTCGTAGGTTGAAAAGACAGATTCTGTTTGCTTCCAAGTTGTTTAAATTTGCTAAGGGAAATTTTCGTAAGCTGAAAAAGTGATTTGCTCTCTGTTGTTAAAAGTTTATGTTTGGAATCTCCGTAAGTTTAAATACAGATTCGTTTTTTTGTTGTTGTTATAACATAATAATTTTGCTGTTGAGACTCTTCGTATGCAGTACGAAAGATGTTCCTATGATTTCTGCCAGAATTGTTTATACACTAGATTCAATCCAAAGCTTTTTAATATTACCTTACACATTTTTTTGTCATTTAGACTATATATTAAATGGCACTTCATGTAGTTGAGATGTGTAGTTGAGACTTGCAAAAAGATTATTTTCTGACTTCTGAGATTCTCTTGATAATCGTGGTTTCTAAGCATAATTTATAATCAAATTTCGTTTTTATCCAATTTAAACAAAAATGATATTAGGACATTTTTATCGAATCGCTCTGGATCCTGCAATGAAAACACTGCACTGAGTTAATATAAACTAGCAACAAATTAATTGTTAAGTTTAGATAAAACACATTTGTTGTAAAGTTTTAATGCATTTGTTAATATTTATTAAATTTATAAAATTTTAATTATTATAAAATAATTTTCTAACGTAGGCCTACTGTTCATTTTAGTTATAATATATTAGATTAAACAAAATTAAGACTTTGTAATTCAAAAATCAAGTAGTAGGGCCTAATTACTGCATTCATAAAAATTTCCACTTGTGCATAAAAAAAATAATATTTTCTGATTTTTCTTATTATGAACGATTTGTATTTGCTGAAGCATAAAAAATATGAGGGAGAGAAAGAAATTGAATTTTGATATAATTTTGTATATAATATATTCAACGACAAATAGATCTATAGCCCATGTTAAAAATATTTATCAAAGTAAGGTTGTGTGATTTATGATATGATCTATATTCTACATGTGACACGCAGTAGCGTAACTAGGGAGGGATGGAAGGGGCGGCAGACCTAGGCGCCGACGTTTTGACAGGCGCCAAACTTACTTTTCTTAATTTCTACGTACGTTAGCTTGCTAATAAATAAAAACTAATATTCTAGATCTAGCTATATAGACACCGAATAAGGCTCAATTTTCCCTAGTTACGTCAAAGGTAGGCCTAATATTGATGGCCTTGAGTGTAAATTTATTCGTTTGCCAAATTAAAATTGATTCGTTTACCATATTAAAATTGATTCGTTTACCAAATTAAAATTGATTCGTTTACCAAATTAAAATTGATTCGTTTACCAAATTTGTAATTGCAGAAAAAAAGACGAACAAACCAACTTGGTATTTTAAACAGAATTGGATTTGACATGTGCAAGAGAACTAGGCTACATCCAAATTCAATTCCGCTTTAAGTGTTAGACTTTTCAAAAAAGGAGATAAATCTGACCCCGGAAATTACAGACCTGTTTCCCTAACAAGCATAACATGTAAAATACTTGAACATATAATATATAGTAGTATAGTAAATCATCTAGACAAACTTAATGCACTGTGCCCACACCAACATGGCTTTAGGAAAAATAGATCATGTGAGACTAAATGAATAGGCCTAATAGACAACTTGTCTAAAGGATTAGATAATAACAACCAAATTGATGCTATATTACTAGACTTTTCCAAAGCATACGCAGCACCTTTATGGGACCCATCAACTAAAGAAAACATTAGAAAATTAGAACAAATTCACAAAAGAGCAGCAAGGTTCATAACCAGTGAATATTCCCAGTTAAGAAGAGTAACACCATTAGTCAAATCACTAAACCTAGAAACACTAGAGGACAGAAGGGCAAAGAGCAAAGTAGTAATAATACACAAGGCATTAAACTCTTATTTAGAAATACAACCCAATAACAACTTGTTGCAAAGCTCAGATAAACATAAAGACAAAAACACTTTCCTTGTCCCTTATGCGAGAACAAATGCGTAAAAGTGCTATTTCTTCCCGAGTGGCATTCGGGCATGGAATGGGTTGCCTGGACAAGCCAGGAAAACCAGTAACTTAACATCATTTAAAACATTAATAAAAATGCAAGACTAGACTCGGACCACGGATGAGCGTAGGACGCAATAATCTTCTATATAGAAGGAGCGTCTGTAATGTATAAGATAAGATAAGATAAATAACAACTCAATTTAAACCTAGTGGAATAAGCTTAGCTGAGTGTAGGGCCATCAATGCGAAATCTGAAAAAGGTTTCTGACTTTTTTTTTTCATATAGATTGAAAAAAAAAAAAGAAAGACCCTGTTTACAAAGAAAGTTGTCGATAGTTAATCAATGCAATTCCATTTACTTTTAAGTAAGAAGTCTAAGTATGCCTATCCCTGCCAGACCAAGTTGATCTGTGAACTGTTAAGTGAAGCAACGTGGGGCCAGCAACATGCTCAGCTGCTGCCTTTCTAGCCCCAACCATGACAGGTCCCCATCAGAGATGGGCATCCCTTGCAAGCCCGGGATCAAATCCTAGCCTTTAACAGGATCCGAACTCGGGACCTTCTGAACGACAGCCGAGCGCGCTTGTGAGTATGGCTGTTTAGTTGTAAGCTTATTCAACAATGAAAAGATACATTGTCTTCGCCATCCATCAACCATTAAAGGTTGCAGTAAAAAGCCACAATTCGGTGAACTCCTATTTAATGAAATACACTCAGAAATACTGTTAAAAAGATTTAAATTTTGTTTTTAAATTGTAAAATATAATTGTAATACTCACAAACAAATATAACAAGGCAGGTTAAATTAACAAATTGAGACATGTTCATTGTATCAAGATCAAACAGTTCAGGTCATAACACGAATAAGCTGTTACTTCAAGAATGGTCAAGCTTTCGCTGGCTTATATAATAAAATAATAACGATATAATTTTTGCAATTGTTATGTTAGAGATTTTGAGATTCATTAATTAATGTCAAAATTAATTTTAACCATCGGTAGTGATAAACAAAGAAACGAAAAACAAAAGGGGCAGCTCCTTGTGGAGAAAGGCGGTGGGGGGAGGGCGTATAGTACAGTTGTTGACATGAAAGAAAAAGGACAGTGGACTGTAAAAGAAGGCTAAATTTAAAGTGGCTAGTGGACTATAAGGGCCTTAAACGGACAATTCATGATGAGTTTCTGAAGCAAAAGACAGCCAACGGTACGGTAGCCTTTTGGCATAGGGCATTTTAACATAGCAACACGAAAAAAACTCTTCGCCAATTTGTTGTACTAATTACTTGAGGAATTTTGCTTTCATCTTCATAATGCGCATTCCGTGACATATTTTCCCTTCATCATGCACACAAAATATCAATCCAAAAAAATGTTTTTGTTAAGCATCACAGTAGTTGTCTAAGTGTAAAGTACATTGCTGTCAAAATGTTAACAGTATCTCAAAAGAGTTTCGTTGACATTAACATGCAGTAAACTTATTTAAAAAAATGTTTGCATTGCTATTATGCACAATTCACTCACATAATAATAAACTGCATTATTTTAGTGAAATAAAAGTCGTCACATAAACATTTCAACTGTTAACCCTTACAGTCCTTGGCGCGTATGTAGCGGGACTGAGATAGCATAGATAGAAAGTAGGTCGGTACGGGAAGGGTTAAGTATTAATTAAGCTGTAAAGCATTAAGCTTTTGAGCATTGTATAAGCTGTAAAGCATTAAATGTTCAAGTAATTTATGAGATGTAAAGAAATAAATTTTGAGTATTGTGTAAGCTGTAAAGATTAAACTCTTGAGTACTGTGTAAGCTGTAAAGATTACTCTTGAGTATTGTGCAAGCTGTAAAGATTACTCTTGAGTATTGTGTAAGCTGTAAAGATTAAACTCTTGAGTATTGTGTAAGCTGTAAAGATTACTCTTGAGTATTGTGTAAGCTGTAAAGATTAAACTCTTGAGTATTGTGTAAGCTTTAAAGATTACTCTTGAGTATTGTGTAAGCTGTAAAGATTACTCTTGAGTATTGTGCAAGCTGTAAAGATTACTCTTGAGTATTGTGCAAGCTGTAAAGATTACTCTTGAGTATTGTGTAAGCTGTAAAGATTACTCTTGAGTATTGTGTAAGCTGTAAAGATTAAACTCTTGAGTATTGTGTAAGCTGTAAAGCATTACATTTTTTTAGTATTGTGTAAGCTATAAAGTATTAAACTTTTGAGCATAATTTAAGCTGTAAAACATCAAACGTTAAAGTATTTTAAGCTTATAAATTTTAAATCATTAAACCTTTGAACATTGTGTAAGCTGTAAAGCATTAAACTTTTAAGTATTATATAAGCTGTAAAGCATTAAACTTTTGAGTATTGTGTAAGCTGTAAAGCATTAAACGGTTAAGTATTGAAAAAAAAGCACTTTCGTGAGTAAAGCATTCGACAAGTAATTGTTTTACAATGTTTTTTTTAGCGCAATCATGAATGCCTAAAGGACTGCATAGAATCTCACAAGTAAAGACACAGATATTCTGGTAGTAGACTATTATATCGTACGAGATTAATATTGAGTTTTTAAATTTTAATTTTCTTGCTATTTTTAGTCCTCTTTTTTAAACTTCTACATTAAAGTCACTTCCTATAAAAGTCGTTTGAGTCTATGTGTGTAGATTGTTATGAAAAGAGTTTAAATAAATAATTGAGTCTATGTGTGTAGATTGTTATGAAAAGAGTTTAAATAAATAATTGAGTCTATGTGTGTAGATTGTTATGAAAAGAGTTTAAATAAATAATTGAGTCTATGTGTGTAGATTGTTATGAAAAGAGTTTAAATAAATAATTGAGTCTATGTGTGTAGATTGTTATGAAAAGAGTTTAAATAAATAATTGAGTCTATGTGTGTAGATTGTTATGAAAAGAGTTTAAATAAATAATTGAGTCTATGTGTGTAGATTGTTATGAAAAGAGTTTAAATAAATAATTGAGTCTATGTGTGTAGATTGTTATGAAAAGAGTTTAAATAAATAATTGAGTCTATGTGTGTAGATTGTTATGAAAAGAGTTTAAATAAATAAGACGTTTAGTCGTTAGTTGCATTATGAAGACATCTCTTGGAGCCATCTTTTTCATTCTGCGATTTAAACATTTAAAAAATCCTTTATATAAAGCTTCGCAAAACTTGTTTCTGGATGGTTGGCGACCAACCCGACCTACGGAAGACTATCTGAACTACTCCCCATCATCCAATCAATCTGAATCTTGACACATAGTCGTTAAGAACTGAGCAACAAATTCGTTCACATTTTCAGTCACAGCAATGCAGCAATCTAAAATCTTAACCAACCCAAGCAAAGAAAATTTTAAGTGGTTTTTTTTTTACACTTTATGGTGCGCATTTGTAAATCCCCTTTAAACGTACATGTTTGACAGTGCACTTTGTGTGTTTACTGAGTTTTTCCGCTTTCTTTATTTCTTTGTGCTAATGCATAAGAAGAATGCAAGGCACGATAAAATATAATATTATTTTAACTACAATTATTAACGGCGTGCGTTTCTTCATTTAAATAATATAGTCAATACGATTGTTTTCTTCACAACTATTGACATCATTATATCAAAACGACATAATATATACATAAGGCATTAACCCTTCCCGTACCGACCTACTTCTATCTATGCTGCCTTCAGTTCTGCTATATACGCGGCCGGGACTGTAAGGCATTAAACTCTAATTTAGAAATACAACCCAATAACAGCCTGTTGCAATGCTCATATAATCATAAAGACAAAAACACTTTCCCTTATCCCTTATGCGAAAACAAATGCATTTAAGTACTCTTTCTTCCCGAGTGGCATTCGGGCATGGAATGGGCTACCTGAACAAACCAGGAAAACCAGTAACTTAACATCATTTAAAACATTAATAAAAATGCAAGACTAGACTCGGACCGTGGATGAGCGTAGGACGCAATAATCTTCTTTATAGAAGGAGCGTCTTTAATATCTAAGATAAGATATGACATTGAGGTTTTCAGTGATATTATCATTTTTATGCCCTAAATCCCTAATTACGTGTTTTTATATTAACTTTGGTTTTCTTTTCTAACAATGTGGATGGTCAAAGGCAAACATGAGATACATAACAAAAAATGAATAAAAACACAATAAATGTGTTGATTTCGATTTAATCGTGCGTTTCTCTTTATAAAATATTGTCAATTCGTATGTTATTTCATTCACTTGTATTTTTTTTTATAGATAGCTAATGCATAACAAAAATGAATATAAACACAATAATTATTATTGCGTTGATTTCGTTTAATCGTGCGTTTCTCTTTATAAAATATTGTCAATTCGTATGTTATTTTATTCAGTTGTATTTTTTTTTTATAGATGGCTAATGCATAACAAAAATGAATATAAACACATTAATTATTATTGCGTTGATTTCGTTTAATCGTGCGTTTCTCTTTATAAAATATTGTCAATTCGTATGTTATTTTATTCAGTTGTATTTTTTTTATAGATGGCTAATGCATAACAAAAATGAATATAAACACATTAATTATTATTGCGTTGATTTCGTTTAATCGTGCGTTTCTCTTTATAAAATATTGTCAATACGTATGTTATGTTATTCAGTTGTATTTTTTTTTATAGATGGCTAATGCATAACAAAAATGAATATAAACACAATAATTGTGTTGATTTCGTTTCATCGTGCGTTTCTCTTTATAAAATATTGTCAATACGTATGTTATGTTATTCAGTTGTATTTTTTTATCTAAGCCTTATTATGCACCTTTATATTTACCTTCGCATTATCTTACTTTGTGGGTGACACAGGGCAAATTCTTCGGATGGCTGAATAGCAATGTATAGGAAGCATTTATACAAAAGCTTTGTTTTTAGGAGCTGTTTGAGTCTCTTTTTGTCTAATTGAATTGTTTGTTTTGTATGTGTTTAATCTTTTAACCAATTCTTGAATTATAACGCCATGGCGATACACTTGGCGTTGTCCATTCTGCTGTCGAGTAAACGTGCATTCAAAGGAAACCGCGTCAATGAAAGGTGACAATCTACATTACCTTGACTGACCTAAATGCAGAAAAGAAAATACCTGCCCTTGTTGAAATACATCCTGTAGAGTTGTTGTTGAATTATTCTTTGTTTGTTAACAACGTCTCTTTATTGCAGCCGAGTCAAATACTATAGGCCTACATAGTAGTCGTTGTTGTCTGGATCTACTACGTTTTACTTGAGTATTCCGGATTCAAACTCCGAACTTGTATAATTCTATAAATAACTGCTTCTTAAAACTTAATGATTTTCTGGCAGCAAAAATCACTTTTGTACTCATTGATTTCAAAGTCCGGCGAAGTGTTTAAACCACCAATACAATCCCATTAAGAATCCACAGGAGGGCTAACGCTTGGGGGGATGCTCCCTCTTTGCGAATCCTAGGATCATTGGACGGGTGAGAATCCACAGAAACTCGGTGGGGAGGAAGGAATAGGCGCAACAATACCCGTTAGGTTCAGGCCTATAGTCTCGTATTTGTATTTACTGGCGAAAGTGTGAAAATGCTATCTCAGTAATGATCCAGGGAGAACTCCGCAAAGAAAGAGAGGAAGTGTATTGCATGTGTCTATGGAATATCTAGCATGAATGTATTCACTTCTATACCCATGAGCCACAAAGCGGGCGAAATGTGTAAACCACTGGTTCCCCGAGTCAGACCAGTGGGCCAATGCATGGGGCTATTGTCGCCCATGTCCCATCGCTGGGGGTGTCGCTGCGAGGCGTGGTATTCTACGCGGGGCCTGGGATCAGGGTGGCTCGTTCGATACCTGCCATATGGAACATCCCACGACTGAGTCCAGGCACCCCCTGAGGTGGGTATGGTGCAACTGCTGGTAGGGTATGCAAACAACGTTCTGTAAATATAGCTGGTTTTAAGGGTGGTCTTGAGGGGATGTGTCCACTTTAGATGGCGCCATACCCGTGTGAGACAAAATCCGATCGACCAACGCCGAACCAACCAACATCACAGGAATACGAGACAGGCCCTCCACGACTCGAGTGGAAATGTACGCAAATGTACGCTCTATAGTCGTGCCAGCATAAGGCTAGCCTCGAACAGAGTCTCAGTCATACCTTGAATAAACTAGTTGCATGGCCCGCTGTCGCTACTGTGATAACTTGGTACAAGTGAGCATTCTCAAAGACGTCGACATAACGTTTTGACTCTTGGACCGTCTTTGAGTCCTTTGAGGTCCTTCAGGGACGCAAAAACGGTATCTGTATTACCGGGCGCAAGTGTAGGTATACAAGGTAATGACGCCTCAATAATGATCCGGGGGAAACTCCGCAAAGAAAAGGGGGGAGGGGGAGTGTATTGCGTGTGTTGAATACTAGCATGCGGCGTGCCCCATCACAAGTGGCATGCCCCGGACATGGTCTTGGATCCACCGCTTTATTGTCACTCCCTGGACTTAAAAGCAGGAAGGCTTGTCCAGTTTTTAAGAGACTTTTTTAAATTCGTCTGGGAAAATCTTCGAAAGACCAATTAACCCACTTACATGCATCATATTGGGCTGAAACCTTTATATCAAAGCCATAATAAGATGGACCGGTTGCTTTGATATTGCTGCTATTTGATAACTTGAAATACTCTGTTTCGGAATTTCCGATCGCACCCTGTCCTCTAGACAGACTTCCGGTTTAGTAATTCGCTATGATTTGCACAAAGAAAAGTTCAGAATAAAATCGAAAGTAGTAAACAGCGAAAAACTTTAGATACGTTTGTAAGTCCTATAGGACTGCGTGATTGGCTGGGCTAGGTAAAAAACACCCCTTTAGCTCTATAAATAGACCAAGCGGTCTATCTTATTATAGTCTTTGATTCTGTAAAAGCTTTAAACACCACCACCCAAACCCAACCCACGAAAAGAAGTTTCTATATTTGTTTTTATAATTGCTCTTTATATTTATGGTGCGCATTTTAAAGTAATTTTGTCTGAGATAAAATCTTATGAAGGCTTATAAAAACATCTAGTTTTGGTAGAAAGTACAAAATTTGTTTGAATTTTTGTCCTGTGAAGAACAAACTAGGTCTATCAAACTAAAATGTATAAAAAGGACATAAACGAAAAACTTTGTTTTCATGTTTTAAAAAAAAAATATATATCTACTTTTCTACATCGGTTTTTTAGTTTTCAACTAGCAGACCATAATTTCCCTGGGTCAATCCATCTGTACACTATGCAACCTTGACCCTTGACAAGAAAAATTTTTGCTCGTTAAAATGAAGGATAGGGGCCTATATTTAGCTGAAGGTCTAAATGCGCCTGTGAGATTACTTACCAAAAGCAACCAGATGCATCCAGTAGATTTAACGAGCATATTTTACCAGTCTAGCAAGATTTTTAAGTTTCACTGTTTACACACAACGTACAAGACACATATACCTTTAATGAAACAAATGAAATAGATATGTATTAAAAAAACACTAACCTATTTTTTCCTTACCCAAAAGAAATTGTTATGTTGAACTTGTATTTACTAGGATCCTGTAATTAATATTATTCATTTAACGATTGCGGGCAGTAAGAAGAGACACAGGGGAAGGGAGCTTTACCTGCAAAATGAAAAAAGAATAGCAGGTTTACCCTGCAATGTTGGGGGGTGGGGCGGGGTGGGGTTGTAACTATAGTGTTTTACAAACAAGAGAAATTTCGGATAGGCTAGATTCTAATTGGGACCCTTAATGGGATTATTGCCTCTGTCATTTAGTTGTTTAGTTGGGTTTGACCTACAGGACTACAGGCCAGCGCTCAACGTTTAAAAAATTTCCTTATGGTCATTTTAATGCTGTAGGCCTGTACCAAAACGAGCACATGTAACATCAATACTAATATTAGACTGATTTTTAAATTACGAATCCAATAAAAAACAACATCAACAACTTAATCCAGTCAAAAGAACAAACAACATTTTTTATAAAATGGATAATGAAATGAAAATTTGTTATTGAATGATTGCTTCATTTAGTGAAACTGTGGCTTATGCTAAACAGAGGTATCGAAGTTTCACAAGAGAAACTATAAATATATTTAATGGGCAAATTAAGATTTTATATTATAGGCTAGTTGAACTATTATAGCAGAAATAATGTTTTTCAAAGCCAATTTAACAGAAAATTTTCGTTTGTAAACAAACAAATATTATAATATATAATCCAGCCGTGCAGTAAATCGTTAATAATAATTATCAATTATGGGATATATTTGATGTAAATCATAAAATGTTTAGTATTTTATAGGTACTGTTTCTGTAGCCAAAGTGGTCTTTAATTATCGTCTGGATATAGGAAATGTTCGAAATATAAAGAAAAAATGTAGAAAAAAAATGTATCTTGAAGACACGAAGAAATACATAACAATCTTTTATTATTTATTAACAAATCTATTTCAAAATTGTTCTAAACATTGTAAAACCAACTAAACTCCGTTGAATGTTTGGTTAAAACATAGGTTCTCAACCTTTTTCGGCTTACTGCCACCTTTTTACAACTTTTTCTCGCTCACCGCCCCAACATTACCTATTTTTAGTAACAGTCCCCCCTTCCCACCATCAACCCGAAGTCAAAGAGTTAATTTTAACCCTTTTGAGTACCGACCTACTTCTATCTGCTGCCTTCAGTTCCGCTATATACGCGCCCGGGACTGTAAGGGTTAGTTTCAGCAAATGTGTATAGACCTACTAGATTTGAAGTTGAATACTTATTTTATGGAAATTATATTATCAGTTAAATATGCGAAATAATTAATTTTGTTTCATTTTTATCAGATTTTCTTCCAAAAGAATCGTCTTAGCTTCTCAATCAACCAATCAAATAGTAATAATATATATTTAAACAGGCATTTTTTGCTAACCAGCGTACTTCTGTGTGCAGTAGCCAACGCTTGTAGTCCTAGTCATTTCAGTGCAAAGCTGTCTAAACAAAAGAAAACATTGAATTCATTACTTCTGATTAATTGCAGTAATTATTGTAGTGATCGATGCAGTCGATCACCGAGACTTTTAGTAACTAAATGTTGTCACACAAAAAATAGCCAATACACCTAGAACAGACTTCTTTAACTACAAAATCATTCAAAGAAAGCGCCATACCAGCACAGGTTAAATAATTATTTGTTTTTCAATAAAAAGTCTTCTACTAAACCTACAAGTAATACATTCGACTTAAGTATCGCTAATTAATTTTGTTAGTGAAATTGGCCAGTTCTCTCTTCTCTAATAAAAATTAAGCTAAAGTAAATATTGATTGCCTGGTAGCGTGGACACATCAAATTGTAAAGAAAATTAAATGTATTTGGTAATAAACACAATGTACTCTAAACCACCTGCCATTTCGACACTCTATCTCTGTACAATGCTATTGCTTAACTTATTTTTCTAGTTCTACATATGTTTCGGGAGTACTATAATCGGTAAAAAAAAAAAATGTATTGTCTTCTTTCAAATCCATGACGATATCAAAGCTTGTTTTTGTATACTATTTTAAACCTATTTTATTAAAATATAAGCGAAACCAATCTGTAGCTTCGATAATTAACGAACGCTCGGAACTTTGGTTGCTGCCCGAACTGATCCAGATATGAATACTTTTTATTCTAAAAGTCAGTGGCTTTGCGATTTCTTATTCTTATGTTGGGTAATAAAAAATATTTTACTACCCCCCCCCCCCCTGCCTTTCTCGGAAACAGTTTAAATATAATTTTAGATCTCAAGGTTACGTACTTACGTACTGAAAGGGCTTTGGATGACTTTTACGTCACAATTACAGATTAGTCATATGTCCTCAATAGTGGAACAGTTTATATAATTCTTTGTCTCTTCGTTAATGATTGCCGTTGTTAAAATTAGAGCATTATTTACGTTTTTAAATTTGTCTAATTTAAAAAGCAGAGGTGTTAAATTATTTCAAGTGCTTTCCAAACTGCCCCTATGCCCTTCATCTTCACCGCCCCCGAAAACTTCAGCGTCCCCCAAACGCTTCTCGCCGCCCTCTGGGGAGGGGGCGATAAAACCCCCGTTGAGAACCTATGGGCTAAAGCGTAAAAGAAAAAGTTAGTAGCCAACACAATGCTTATTGTTATGTCCAAGTTTTACTATTTTTTTTATAAAGCTCACCACATTAGGCTATCAGAGCAAAAGAGAAAGAAAAGCAAATCTTATACATATAATCGGGGCCGTATTTAGGATTGTAGGGGCCCTGTTCCCAAATGTATGTGGTGGCCCCTCGTGGTCTCGCCCTGCCTTTCACATACCTCAGAAAAGGGCCGTTAATTTATGTTACATTCTGTAACACTTAGCTTGGTTAGACTGGAGCGTTTTAAAATGTAGGGAAATAATATTTTTTTTTACATTTTCAACGAAATAATGGGTTTGTCACTAAAACATTTCTTTTTGGAATGTGTGGAGGCCCCGTTTTGCGTGGGGGCACTTGTTCCAATGGAAATACGCCACTGCATATAATCTTGTTTACAGCTCAGCGAGTTTTGTATTAAATTTATTGCCTAAATGTATCTGTACTTATTTTAATTATTCCAGTAAAAAAACATTTGCACCAACCATCGGCATCCCACCCTAACTGCTATTTTTCCGGATATCCTTTACGAACAAACAATATACAGCTACAGGATCTTAGTTTTTTTTTTGTTCAAATATTTTTTCCAAGATTGTAAACGAGGTTAATGAAGAAAACACCGGATGTGACCGAGTGTATAAATACGGATAAATCTACAGTTTTGTCTGACACTCTCGACTGACCACTATACTTTGATTCTGACACTCTCGACTGACCACTAGACCACTAGACCACTAGACTTTGATAGAGTTATTCCTAACAATTATCAAAATGAAATACGTGTCTGTTCTCATCTTCACCGTTGCCTTTGCGTGTAAGTATTAATTTTTTTTTATAACTTAATAGCTTTAGTCAAATACTAGCATGGATCAACTAAACTAAATTATTGTACAATAATAAGTGTTTTACTTATGCAAAAGAAACAATAAACCACTAATGAAATAATCTTGTCTATAATGTTTCGGTTGAAATTGTGCAAATAGAATATTGTGCTAGATTATTCCAGAATTGGTACCCGAAATGTCAAGGCAAAATATTGATTCAGTTTTTTTTCCCAAAGCTTATATAAAGTTTCTTTTTCATTTGTGGGCAACAGTAAAATATAAAGGAGAAAAAATTAGGCAATTTCAGCAATGAGATTATAAAATTGTTTCAATATGGCTTCTAAAACTGAATTGAGAAAAATTGCCCTTTTGTTCTTGAGAATGAAACAAAGTATAGGCTTAGAATTAGTTCATGATATTCAACAATGACCACTGTAGTCCTAATGTAGAAGTGCATCAATAGTACTGGCAATGATATAAATTATAGTTCCCAGTATTTTATTTACGTCAGTATGTTTTGGTTTTGTATTTCTCGTAACGGGAATTTTGTGTAAGCACAGATTTGTGTAATTTAATCATGCACATGTCTAGTTCTAACAAACTTTCAATTATACCTACAATTACTGTTTCAGACGTGCTTGTGGAGACCAATGCCCAGCAGAAGTGCAGAAACAACGACGAGTGCAGAAGTTTCTGTGGAGGGAATATCATGGAAGCTGTCTGTGACGTCCCATCCGGTGCCTG
Organism: Anisus vortex; assembly: GCA_949126835.1. Classification (NCBI taxonomy): domain Eukaryota; kingdom Metazoa; phylum Mollusca; class Gastropoda; family Planorbidae; genus Anisus; species Anisus vortex. The sequence goes on along the minus strand of OX421502.1, from coordinate 22,641,790 downwards.
CCACTGTCATGGTAAGTTGGTTTTTCGCCTTTCCATCTAAAGGCAGCTAAATCTCTAGAACATACATTTCCACTACGAAAATTTCTGATAATTAGGTAGAGCTGACTTCAGACGCAGTCTTAATAATGGGCATTTTTAATTGTGCCAGGGGAAAGGTTCTTATTATGGGAAACTAGAAATCATCTGTATAAGAGCGGCATTATTTCTAATAAATAAAGGTATTTTCACCATGTTATGTGGTTGCAACAATCTAACGTAAATCCTGACCCAGTCGTACAGTGGTTGAACGTAATGGTTAGAACTAACCGTCATTTACTAATAACCCTATTAATAAAATTGTAAGAAACCCTATCTATGTTAGTGATTTGTTTAATTTATTACAGTAGCTGGCCTTTTTTTTCTCGATTGTTTCTGAGAGTAGATGCTCTTTCTATATCGCTTTTGTAACACACGTCGTTAACTATATCAAATAGATAAATCTAATCTGTAGATAAACAACATGTATACCTATAAGCTAATTATACTTTTCAGATCATGGTGAGATAACTTGTAACAACGATCAAATGTGTAAAGTTGGATGTCCCACTCCTAACCCAAATGCATGTTGTCACAACGACCACCATTGCCACTGCGATGAGCCTTGCACTTCCGGATAAAACAGCTTATTTGTTTGGTGCTTATGTGCTCAGTGTTTCATGTTAATTGCAAAATTAGGAGCTTAAAACGCATATATGAGCAAACCATATTATTATGCTTTATTAAGTCTTAGAAAATATAATTCATAAATGATACATGTCGAATATTAAATTTTAATTATACATTTACAGTTTATTGTAAAAGTATCTGCATTACTAAATTATTTTTTTTATCAAACAATGCATTTGGTTTGTTATTTAAATATTTAAATTTCTATTCTCCCAGTTACAATATTTTAAAACTTAGCGTGTATGTTTGTAAAGCCTTTACATTAACTTCACAAGGCTTCGTATGTTTATTGGAAGGCTGATTAATACACATTTATTTGAAACGTGGCACATTCTCGTGTTTCCTTTGAAAAGAATTTTTTTTTCACATTTTCAGCTACACTCCCCCCTTCCCCAAAGCCCTAAACTACAAAAGAGGTTTACTTAACTACTTTAAAAAAAAATAATTTATGGAGCACATTTTAAATCCTTATTGAAGTAGTTACAAATCCCATTAAACTCAGCTGACTGACATTCAAGACTTTCTGAAATGTAAAGATCAATATGTTATAATTAATGCCTCAAATAGTCATCACCAATAACTGTAAACTTAGGAGTTTCACAAGTAACTGTTCTAAGGCCCGTACTATTTCTAATGTACATTAATGACTTAATGACCTACGCAATTGCATCAACACAGGAACAATAAAGATTATTTACAGATGATTGTATAATTTCCAGAACAATAGAGACACAAAAAAGATAATGAACTCTTACAAAAAGACCTAGATGAATTTACACAAATGAAAATCTAACTGGAGTATGTCTTTTCACCCAGAAAAGTGACAACTATTAAGAGTATCCAAGAAAAATAAACAAATAATTACAAACTACTTCATTGGTGGAAAAGACCTAACCAATCAAAACATGCAAAGTAGCCTACTTAGAAGCAATAATAACTGATGAATTATTTTGGAATCCACATATGGATGAAGTAATGAAACAAAATTAACAAAACATTAGGTTTTATAAAAATGTATTTTTACAAATGTAATAAGAATATAAAACTAAAATGCTATCTCACATGAGTTAGACCTATACTAGAATATGCATCTTCTTATAGGACCCATCAACTAAAGAAAACATTAAAAAATTAGAACAAATTCAGAAAAGAGCTACAAGGTTCATTTCTAGCAAATAGTTAGCAAATATTAGCAAATAGTTAGCAATAGTTAGATCGCTGAACTTAGAAGCACTAAAGGACAGAAGGGCAAAGAGTAAAGTAGTAATAATTAAATTCTATCTTAGAAATACAACACAATAACAATCTGTTACAATGCTCAGGAAAACCAGTAACTTAACATAATTTAAAACAAGTAAATATTCAAGACTAGACTCGAACCACGGATGAGCGTAGGACGCCATAATCTTCTTTATGGAAAGAGCTTCTCTAATATATAAGATAAGATAAAGATAATGACGAAAACACTTTCCCAATCCCTTGTGTAATAACAAATACATATAAGTACTCTTTCTTCCAGAGTATCACCCGGGCATAGAATGGCTTACCAGTAACTTAACATCATTTAAACACTGATCAAAATGCAAGCCTAGACTTAGACAACGGATGTGCGTAGGACGCAATAATCTTTTTTTTATAGAAGGAGCGTCTAAAATAGATATATAGCTAAGTGGTTTCCGCTTTGTTTAAATCAGTTATTGCTTTTTGTGCATTTCTTCTTTTGTGAGTACTAAAAAGCAAAATATTCATAATGCTAATGCATAAAAAATTACACAAAGTATATGCAAATATACCGGTTATTTATTGTCATGAGAAACGTGAATCGTGAGCCATGTGCATGAGTAATGTCCTTTTGATAAGCGTTGGGTACAATTTGATGTATTACCATTCACTCATCATCCGCTGATGTCTTAGGAGATCGCCAGTTTCTAAACAGTAGGCCTATGTCATCAGTGAGGGACATATTTCCCCGGGCGCCACGTTAGGGGGTGCCAAAATGAGTATTAAAACTAATTATTTAATTTTATTTTGATGTAAACTAATGTATCCCAAATACGTTTGCAAGATTGAATTTTGGAGCTCCACAAATATTGCCAAGCATGATTTTGGCGCCCCCATTGAGCATTAAGGGGCGCCATTCTACTCATACAACAAATGACACATCCACAATTGCTGATGTTTTTTTTCTTTAAACAAAGTTCAGTTCGGGTTCATATATTTATTATTCTTCATATACTGAAAGTGGCATCTGGTTTTAACAATTATACAGGTTGGATAATTTCGATTCGAATATACTTAGCATGAGTACACTCAGCTAAACAGGATCCAGTTGTTATCACATTGTTTGGAACAGTTGAAAGTATAATAATATTAGTTTTTCTCTCGTTCAACAACTCGTTGGGAAGAATTAAAAAGAGTTGTGCCATTTACAATGAAGAGGGAATCTGAAACACGCTGGAGTGCACGATCAGAAGCTGGTAAAGCTATTTATGAAGAACTAGATGAACTAGTAGAGCTGTTGGAAAAATTATCAGAAGATGCAAATATGACGCCTCACACCAGAAGTGATGCAGAAACTTTGCTGGCAGGTATATTAAAGTTTAACTTCCTTGTTTTGTTACATATCTGGAACATCATACTTGGGAAAATTGATCGTGTCCAGAAACGGTTGCAGGATCCTACTATAAATTTCAAGGAAGCAGCAAGCATCTGATCTTGAATCACTAGAGCAAGAACTTGTCAACATTCCTGATAATTTGAGCCAGGTTGCGATAGACAATGGAAAAACAAGATGCACAACTTGGGGAATCGAGGTTGACATAAGGATTAGACGACAAAGGAGCATGCCTGGAGAATTTGCAAGAGATGCAGGACTTTCTGCATAAGAAGAAATTGCACGTGTTATGAACAGCGTAATTGATAGACTCAGGAGATATCAATACAGTTTTTACGTCTAAAAAAGCTAAACATTAAATTTGGATTTTTACAGACGTCAAAACTCTTTTCACTGCGACAAATGTTGATGCACTTCGTCAAAATTGCAATGGTCACGAATTGTGCATAGTAATCGTAGACTGCAAAATGCTGCTCAATGCCCGGACTGACGTTCTACCGGAAACTTTGGATCTTCTTGGTTTTGTTGTTTCATATGGAGATGACGTATTTCCGAATATGTGCATTTCACTGCAAATACTTCTAACGATTGCTGTTTCATTTGAAAACTGTGAGCGGTCCTTCAGCAAACTTATTTTGTCTTTTTTAATTCAATGGGACAAGATCGTCTGAGTCAGGGGTCGGCAGCCTAGGGCACGCGTGCCAAATTGGGCACGCAGAGCGATTTTCAATGGCACGCGAGAAACTTCCAAGAGAGACTTCCAAGAGGTGTTTTTTTTATTGATGAAAAAATAGGTTTTTTATTGATGAAAAAACAAACATTTTCCAGTTCTTAATGAGGAAAACTGACTGTTGAAGACGATGTTTCTGAATGACAGGGCGACACATTTCAGTTAGTTGAACGCATTTACAAGAACGGGTTAAATCAAGTGGATTCAATGGACAAACAATTAATGCAGGAAATGTTTATTTACAACTGTTTAACGTAAATCAATTGTATACCTCTAATAATTAAATATTCTAATGAAAGAAGCCGGCTGGTCCAGCGGTTAGTCAACCGAAAACCAACGGACAGGTCGCGGGTTCTATCCCTGCCACCGACGGATCCCTGTCGCCATGCAGGAGTTTTGGGCCTAGTGGACGTAATAATCTTCTATCTTGAAGGAACGTCTGTAAACTTATAAGATACCATAATGCTGGATTTATAAAAAGAATAATTAGTTAGTAATATTTGTTATATTACAAAACATAACTTGTTTGGTATCAGTATTGAATCAAAATTAGAAAATTTATTTGAATTAAAGGGAGATAATTAGCCCGTTTTAGTTATGCTATTATTTCTAATATTGTGTTTCTTATTTTTCTTTTATAATAGACTAAATGGCTTAGCCTACAACTTATAACGTTATAATGACCAAATTGTAAAATGTAGTTGAAAATTATATAAATATTAGATCTATATGACTTAATATGACAAAAAATTTCATGCACATTTTTTAATCATTACATTAACTACCCAGTTTGTATGTTTACTACGTATGAATTCCGCTCTACTATTACTACGCCGTATGAATGGCGGTCTTTAGCATTGAGCAAATTAAAGACAATCTCAATTAAACTGAGAATAAATTATCATAAATATTATCAGTTGCTAGATCCTTATCTGGACAACCAAATGATAATGTTTAAAAATAATTATTACCAAAAATGTGAAAGTTTGGTAATATTATTTTTTTGGTATAAATGCAAATAAAAAGGTTGATAATCTCAAAAGCGTTTATTATTGTTATTAAATATAAAACGCTTTACCGTTCCCCCCCCCCCCCCATAACTTTCCTTTGCTTTTGGCCTTGGTCTTGCTACGGAGTTAAAGTGTCTTATGAAAAAAATAGTATAATAAAGCGGGTTGACTTTTAGGCTGTTGGCACGCTGAACGGTTTAAAAATCCTAGTTTGGCACACAATTAGCAAAAGGTTGCCGACCCCTTGTCTGAGTGATCTTGCACTCCTTAGCATCGATAGAGAAACACTTGAAAATATTAATTTTGACAACGTGATTGACGAGTTTGCGCCAGTCAAATCACGGAGGATCAATTGGATGTAGGCTATGTCTATTCCAGTAATGTATAATTAGTAGAATTTTTTTTTCAAATAAATTGTTTACAATCGTATAGAGACTTTTTAGTCTGTATTCTATTTCATTAAAATACCAGATGCTTCGAAAATGAACCTGTAAACCGTAAAATGTCAAACTTTTCTTGGGGGCTCAATGAGCCCCCAGACTCTGTCGGTCCGAGAAGGAGCGCAGACTTTATGTCATGTCCCCGGGCGCAGATGACCCTAGCTACGCCACTGTATGTCATTCTTCACATAGTAACACACAATGCTGCGTTTTTGACTTCATCGGTTGTAAAAGCAGTCTCTGGCAAAATGAAATGTTTATGATCTTTCTCTTGCTCTTCCATTTACTTCCCTTGATTCAAAGTAGAGATCTCATTCTCTTGAGTTTGACGATCTGCTGTGTGACTTGCAAAAAAAGATTTGTCTAAATTCACATCTTGATTTTGAAGACGTCTCTGATTTTGAACTTTAAGAACTCATGTGCCTTGTACCTGCACAGGCTGGATATAATTTTAGATCTTCTTCTCGATTGTCTGAAGAGTCTGATTTACGAGTCGCGATGGGATCAGGTATGACCTTTCTCACAGCAAGGTGACAGCAAGGTCGATACCTAATATCACTATTGGACGGACACACAGTCTACAATAATTTTTAGAATGTCTCTAAAAAGAACGGACGAGCCTTTCAGCTGTTTAGTCCAGGGCGTAGCGTGAACAAAGGGGTGAAAATCGCTATGCGTGCCAAGTCTTGCATGCGTTCCTTAGGTTACCAACCTCTTAACTTGAGTATATTAATTTTACAAAGATTTGATTCTATATATTATTATTTGATTATGCTGTGATGATTTTAAAGCCAATAAGACCCTTCCATGTTTGTCTGGCCTATCTTGTTTAAACGTTTCATAATTGCTCTATAATATTATTAGCTTTAAATGTCAGGATTTAGCCACATTTCAAAGCCTGCAATTATGTCTGGCCCCTCTTAATATATTAATAACTCATTTTTTCATCATCATTTTTTTGTTGTAATACATTAATAAATAATAACTTGAGTATTATGTTGGTCTTAGAATTTCATTTTTCAATTTTTAGGTGTTTTGCTGTCGATGCTTTTGCCGATTATTTCAAGGCCTAGCACATGGGTCGGGAACCTATGGCTCGCGAGCCAGATGTGGCTCTATTGATGGCTGCATCTGGCTCGCAGACAAATGTTCGATTATTCAAAAAAATGTTTCTTTAGACTCCTTTTGATCTACCTATTAATTGCATATTAATATTTCATTCTACAAATGAGCTAAAGTCTACTGCAGCTCAGCGGCAGAAGTGGTAATAGAGATAAACTCCGCTGACCTAAAAGACAGAAAAATAACAACCCTGCATTCATGGTAATTAAAGGGAAATTTACTTGAATTCTTAGTTTTAAACATAATGTATGGCTCTCATAGGTTTACTTTTCAAAATATGTGGTGTCTTTGGCTTTCTCATACAAAAAGGTTTCCGACCCCAGGCCTAGCATATCAATGTTAACCCTTCCCGTACCGACTTACTTCTATCTATGCTGCCTTCAGTTCCGCTATATACGCGCCCGGGACTGTAAGGGTTAAGATTTGTCAATGTCCTGTAAGGGTTAGTTGTGTTCATGTCTTAGAAGTTAAACAGGCCTGAACTAAATCGTAGTAAACCGCACCGTTTACAGTGCAAAGCAGCATCTTTATTTTCAAAAGCTATGTATAGAGTACTGGAAGTGTGTAAAGTCTGAACCCGAAGGTGAAAATACAACTTTTTATTCAAACAAAATCTACAATATGATTTTCACCATTTGCAATTAAATGTTGATGCGATTCGCGAACTGTTCGTAAACTCGATGCAACAACTCAACATTTCAATTCATTTTAGTACATTAACTCATTATTCGTTGAGTCGAGCGTATTTGGTATGTGACGTTTGTACACTTTCTTCTTTAGTATGCCCCAGAAAAAGAAATCATAAGGATTAAGGTCTGGCGAACTCGAACACTCAGATTACATTGCAGGCATACGAGGCAAGCTTAGATTTAAATTTTAGGCCTTGATCTAGTAGTTTTCTAGTAGATATGTTCTAACATAATATAATTGTTATAATGTTATTATTGCAAGCATATATTAATTGCATTTTTTAGTTATGTTTATAACTGTTTCATTTTTTTAAAATATTTGAATGATGTAAGCAAAAAAAAAACACAAAAACAAAAGAAAAACAATTCGAAAAATATTTTATGCACTTTATTTACAGCTTTTGATAAAAACTATTCAAGCTTAAGAAAATCAAATTAAACTTTAAAATTAACATTACATGTCTTTAAGTTAAAACTAGAAACAAGAAAACCATAAAAACGAAGTTTTCATTATACTCCCTTTATTTGCAAACTAAGTTTACCATCATGTAATTAAATAATTGATTGACTACTGCAAATGAAACGTTCAGAAAAATATCTGTGTCGCAAATCTCAAAAATATATCCTTACTCCGTATGAATTGTTCTAAAAATAATCGTAGCGCTTAATCTTTTTTTTCTAGCTTTGCGCCGAAAAAGTATAAAAAGTTACACAGGCATTTTTAACGCGAAATCAAAATATTTCTTATACTTTCCTTTTAAGAAATGAATATTGTCATAAGTTTAGTATTATTAAGTCGTTTTAACTGAAAATTTGATTTGGTGTATTGTTAGGCGCCCCAAATCTGCTGTCCGAATTTCAGCTCGATCGGACCACGGGAATAGGTCGAAAAATCGAAGCAAAGTTTTGCACGACGATTGCAGACAGACAGAAAATGCAACTTAAAATAAAGGGAGTAATAAAAAATAGCATAACAAGAAAACCATAAAAACACAGTTTTTATCATACTCCCTTTATTTGCAAACTAAGTTTACCATCATGTAATTAAATAATTGATTGACTACTGCAAATGAAACGTACAGAAAAAATATCTGTGTTGCAAATCTCAAAAATATCTCCTTACTCCGTATGAATTGTTCTAAAAATAATCTGAGCGCATAATATTTTTTTTTTCTAGCTTTGCGCCGAAAAAAGTATAAAAAGTTACACAGGCATTTTTAACGCGAAATCAAAATATTTCTTATACTTTCCTTTTAAGAAATGAATATTGTCATAAGTGTAGTATTATTAAGTCGTTTTAACTGAAAATTTAATAGGATGTATTGTTAGGCGCCCCAAATCTGCTGTCCAAATTTCAGCTCGATCGGACCACGGGAAGTGGTCGAAACATCGAAGCAAAGTTTTGCACCACGCACGATTGACGGACGATTGCAGACATTGCAACTTAAAATAAAGGGAGTAACAAGAAAACCATAAAAACGAAGTTTTTATTATACTCCCTTTATTTGCAAACTAAGTTTACCATCATGTAATTAAATAATTGATTGACTACTGCAAATGAAACGTACAGAAAAAATATCTGTGTTGCAAATCTCAAAAATATCTCCTTACTCCGTATGAATTGTTCTAAAAATAATCTGAGCGCATAATATTTTTTTTTTGTAGCTTTGCGCCGAAAAAAGTATAAAAAGTTACACAGGCATTTTTAACGCGAAATGAAAATATTTCTTATACTTTCCTTTTAAGAAATGAATATTGTCATAAGTGTAGTATTATTAAGTCGTTTTAACTGAAAATTTGATAGGATGTATTGTTAGGCGCCCCAACTCTGCTGTCCAAATTTCAGCTCGATCGGACCACGGGAAGTGGTCGAAAAATCGAAGCCAATTTTTGCACCATGCATTGACGATTGACGATTGCAGACATTGCAACTTAAAATAAAGGGAGTAACAAGGAAACCATAAAAACGAAGTTTTCATTATACTCCCTTTATTTGCAAACTAAGTTTACCATCATGTAATTAAATAATTGATAGACTACTGCAATTGAAACGTACAGAAAAAATATCTGTGTCGCAATTCTCAAAAATATCTCCATACTCAGTATGAATTGTTCTAAAAATAATCTTAGCGCATAATTTTTTTTTTCTAGCTTTGCGCCGAAAAAGTATAAAAAGTTTCACAGGCATTTTTAACGCGAAATCAAAATATTTCTTATACATTCCTTTTAAGAAATGAATATTGTCATAAGTGTAGTATTATTAAGTTGTTTTAACTGAAAATTTAATAGGATGTATTGTTAGGCGCCACAAATTTGCTGTCCAAATTTCAGCTCGATCGGACCACGGGAAGTGGTCGAAAAATCGAAGCCAATTTTTGCACCATGCATTGACGATTGACGATTGCAGACATTGCAACTTAATATAAAGGGAGTAAAAATGGGTCAACATCTTTTGTACATTAGTAATGTTAGATATTTTTAAAACGTAAACAATAATACAAAGATAATAATAATAATTTTCACGAAAAAATTACTGCACATAAAGGCAACTACAACTAAAAATACTTGTCAAATAAGATTTTTAAATACTAGGTTATATCAAACTCAGAAAATAAAAATAATGAATAAGAGTTATAAGAATCAATACAATTATTCAAAGTACAATTTTTAAAATACAATAACTACAGTACAGAAATATGACTAAGTAAATCTTGCTACATGTGCATATAAAATTGCTTTAGCCGAATGCTTTAGGAAAGCAGTCATTAATGATTTATGAACATAATTTAAAAAAAACAACTACCATAATGATTGAAAATGAAAAACAAATGCCATCATTGATTTATAGTGCTGGTCTACAGTGTCAGCAGTTTAGAAACTACAAATATGTCTTCCTTTAACATATAAACTTCTTTGTACTAGTAGGTATTGTTGCTAAATTCAACATCAGCATTGTGAACGAAGAATGAATTAATATATAAGGATTGATTTCAAATGATTATCGTTTAGATATCATAAAGCATAACATTTTCAAGACATTTTGTCTTGTATTTTGACAAAGGAATGAAAAGGCCTACGGAAAATAATTTGAATGTTTGGTAAGTAAAAATAATTAAATGCTATAATTATTGTGAGAAAAACAAAATCAATTTTACTATTAATTTATTCACACTTTCAAACAAAAAAATCCCAAACATTTTTAAGTTATCAAGCTTTGTTATGATATTTAAAACAGTTACATTTTTCTTAATATATACAAATTTGTTTTATCAAAAATACATTTTTCGGAATTTTTGTTTAATGCAACAAAAATTTTTTTAAACATGTAGCTTAGACTTTTTTTTAAAGAAGATTGTGGAGGGGAAAGTGTGTGTGGGGTAGGGGCATTGTAAATATAATCATTAAAAGAAACTAATGAGACAATGTCCTCTGCCGTAGTCTACTCTAAGGGCAGGATTAACGGGATACACATTAAGGCTAGGCACGCGCAAAGATAACCTTGTAACGATAACCCTGGTAATTTAGCCAAGTAGAATATAACTTATTCGGATATTGTGTTGTTGATAAAGCACCCCTTCCCTTTGCCCGCACACACACATTGCAGGTAACAAAAACCTCTCCTTAGTTGATTAATAATCAGATGTTGTTTCAATTGTTTGTTTTTTTATCTTCTTAAATACATTTACAAATGTACCTTGACTTGCAACATCGTTCATCCTTTAAGTTCATTAATAGTATGAGACGTCATCAAAGATGCACAAACCAACATTGATCCATAGATAACATGGATCACCGGCTTTCGTTTAATCATTCAGAAAGGAACATTTTATGTATGTGCTACATATCAAAGGAGCTAAGATTATTTTTAATGAGAAAGAAATTTCTTTGCAAATAAATGTATCAAATCCAATAAATATCACGTCAATTCAGTAGCAGTACGACCAAAGCACTTTAAGCTTCAACGTTCGCATTAATGGTAAGTTGAGTAGACTGACTTCTTTATCTTATCTTATATATTACAGACAAAATAAAAAATTGTTAAAACATGTAGCTTAAACTTTATATAGAGGAAGATTGTGGAGGGGGGGGGGGAAGGCGGGCGGGGGGTATTGTAAATATAATGATTTATAAAAATTAATGAGACAATGCGACTCAAAGGGAGATAATAATGGCGATTTTGGGGAAATAGACAAGGTCATTAAATAATATATAAATATAATGGTAAAATTTGAAATTTTTTAAATGTCGAAGGTACGGATACATTAGAAGACAATGAGCAAGACGCTATTATTGTGGTGAATATGTTCATGTTTGGAGGGAATGTCCACATGAAGCTCGAATTAAGCTATATAATCATGGTAAGAAATGATCAAAGGAAACCCTCCGACGTAGCAAAGATCAATGGTGCAGAAAACTCCAGAAGGACAAGTACAGAAGTTTCTCATAGAAGTAAATGACCGCAATATTACTGCAATTAAAGTCATATGTGCAAGAAAAGTTGCAGTGACAGAGATGCGTATATCAAATCAGATCAGTATACTTAGAGGAAGAAAAGTGTGCATTAAGTCAATGGCAATTATATAGGCCTACTTAGAATAACGAGTTTAGTGAAAACTGTGGTATGCGAGTATATAATGCGAGGGAGGCGCAATATGACCGTATCAACAGAAACATCCATAAAATACGTAACATTAGCAATCATCAGGTTTGCTTAAAGACATTTTGATATCTATTGTGTGGATATTTGTTTACCTTTTAAGTGGTTTTGTGTGACGACAATTTGTAAAATACGTAATTGTAAGATTTTATTTTACTGCATTGTATTGCAAATGGACGTATAACATTTTCAATACCTAATTCAAAACATTAATGACAGCATCAAAAGATCTGAAAACCTGTTTATTAACAATATATTTCCTGGAATACAGCTTTCGCATTCTTCCAAATTTGGAATGATCTGGTTACTCTCATCTTGCGCTCCCTAACAGTGTAAGTCATTACAACTAAGCGCAACTTTCGCACGCACTCCACCGTCTTCTTAGCGTCCATTTCATTTAGCGACATTCTAATGTCAATAATTACCATCATCGTATGCCTTGAGGCTGGATGCATGTCAGACATTGATATATAATAAAGGACTATGGCATGCTCAGAAATACTTTACTAGAATTTTATTTTACAACTGATGACGGCTACAGAAGGATCGCCAACGTTGAGTTAAACCCCTAAAATGTTGCAACCCTCTTTCGTTTTTAAGATCGCAACGCAGAGGGGAATATAGTGTTAGCGAATTAAAAGAGACAGAAAGAGTAGACAGGGTTGTCTTTTAGTATCTCCCCAAAGTCAACAAACAAGACAACTTTCGAGCGAAAACGCAAAAGTCAGCAATGGTGTCCGAACGACACACCTATGGGTTATAGGACAAGTTAATGGTATGTTGTAAGTAAGTTGTAAGTTGTAAGTATGATTCTAGTTCTGGTAATACGATCTTTGCATATGAGCAATTAGACAATATGAATTGTCTTAAACACTTTCATAAGTGTACATCGACTAGCAGCTTAATCATTCTCTTAAGGCTTGAAATAGAGGGCCTTGACGGATAAACCTAAAAGTTTTGTGTTTTTATCTCAAATACTTTTAGGCGATCAAGCATAGCAGAAGTATTTACACTTTACGATTTCAACTTTTGGAAATCTATGTCGCATTAATACTCCCAATAGTTTGAGACGTCAACAAAAATCAGAATTCAATATTGAGTCAAAAGATATAATGGATCAATAATTTCGGGTTAAATAGAACAACTAATTGAGCATCCTTCATTGGTTATATTAATTCCCGATGCAGAGGGGCAAAAGGAGCGGGAATAAAGAGATACAGTCAATGGAAAAGATGAGGACGACAAAAAAAATGAACCTTCTGTCGTTAACTACCTCCCAATGGGCGGCAAAAAAATGTTACAACTGGCGAGCGACAACCCAAGAGTCAGCAATGGTGCCCCATCAACCCATTATTACTTTGGGATAGGTGAAGACATTTGGGTCGCGGAGGCAGATTTAGAGTCTAGACTTTATTATAGTATCGCTTTAAATCGATGATGACTTAACTTTCATCATGATAGTTTAAAGCAGAACTACTACGCAACAGTACAAGAAGTATTTTCTATCTCTTATAAGTATAGAAACAGATGCTTATACGCAGATATATGCAATAATTTTTTAAATAATCGTCATGGTTTATATTCATCAGAGATATGACAGGGAACAGAATTAATGAAGTAACATCCATCGACATAAAAAGTATACAAGTAGATGCTTATACGCAGATGCTTATACGCAGATATATACTTCTATTAATAATCGTCATGCTTTATATTCATCAGAGACCTGACTTAGATTTGACAGGAAATAAAGTTAAAGACGTAACATCAATACATATGCCAAGGAAGCCAAATGTGAACGAGCTGTAAGATAAAATAAAATCAAGTTCATTTAATCCTTTCCTGATAAATTATGTATTTATTGTTGTTGATTTTCTATCTCTTATAAGTATAGAAGCAGATGCTTAGATCTATACGATAAGTGATAGATGCAATACTTTTATAATTAATCGTTAAGCTTTATATTCATCAGCGATCTGACAAGGAACAAAATCACGGAGTTGGCAGCAATACAGTTAAACATGATGCCAATACGAGTTGTTACTTAAAAACAAATCAAGTTCAGTCATCTGTTCCTGCTACAACTCTGTATTTGTTATTGATTTTCAAAAGAAAATGGTAAGATGTCCAAATAAAAATATTTAAATGTTTAGGCTACTTGAGAGCAACAACATTTCGAAACTTTAAAAAAAAGACGATCTGGAATATGCAATTTCATTGAAAGTATTGTACGTTTTTAAACAATTAATATGTTTTGTTATATGTTCAAGCGAAATAGAAGCATTAACACTTTACTATTTCAACTTTGCAAAATCTACGGCGCGTTAATCTCTTAATGGTTTGATACGTTAACAAAGATACATAAACTAATACTGAACCATAGATATAATGGATTGCCAACTTCAAGATAAACCCCGAAAATTTGTCAAACCTCATTGGTTTTAATGATTTGCGAGGCTGAGTGGCTTACAGTGCAGTTAAAAAAAAACAGGCCGAGGAAAAGTTGAGAGGACGACATGAAAAAAGGTGGGCAGTCTTTCCTTCATATCCTCCAAAAGGGTGGGACAAGAATGTGACAACTTCCAATAGTATGATTGTAAATATTTGTTTTTAAAACACTTAGGTCCAACCGAATTACAAGGCTTGAGAGTCGAAGCTTTTCTAGAATTGAAGAGTCTTTAGCCTAGGCCTAGACTTCATAATATAAAGGCTATGTCTTTAAAGGATCCCATTGTTGATGGATTAATTCTGCACGCAATAGTTTTACTGGCAGAATTTCTCGTTAACGCCAACAATGAAAACGTCCTCTTGATTTCATGTAAGTTTTGGCTGTATTTAACAAAGCCATACTTTTATCAAAAGCTTAATACAAAAAGGGGCTGGAGACAAAACATTGGTATAGATCATATAATTTTTCGTTTTCATTTTTTTTTAGAAATGGCTTGTGATGTATAGACGTATTTAAAGAATCAATATTTATCCTACTATCCAAATTGTGCACATTTTACTACTTTTATCTATATTTATTCATATCTATATAGTCACCATGAGACACATTAAGCAAATCTCTCTAATACATATGAAGTCAACTTTCAATAGGAGGATAAATGTAGTTTAAGTTATCAAAAAGATGTCATGCTAGTACCTATATGCTGTCAAGCAGAATAGAAGCAATAATACTTTACGATTTTCACTTTTGGAAATCTAAGGCGCGTTAATACTTCCAATAGTATGATTGTAAATAAACTTCTTAGACACTTAGGTCGAATTGAATTCACAGGCTTGAGGTACGAAGCTATACAGGAATGTAAAAGCTGACTTTACTAGACCAGAGAGAGAAGATGATGCTGCGCAACTTTTCCTCACTTAAATCCAATTCACATGCAAGTCATTCATCATATAATGTAGTAAATATATATAATAAAACAATGCAGGATGCATCATTGGTGTCACAACGACCCACTCACGGTTTATAAGATAGATTAAAGAATATGGGCGGTGGACTGATTAAATGGGAACATAAATTAAGAAAAGAGTTTCTTTAAATGATTTCATCATTTATGACTTAACTCTCTGCGCAATAGTTTAACTGGCAGAGTTTCTCTTTCATGCAGGATCGGAATCGTTCTCTTGTTTTGCTGGGAGCTTTGGCTGTATTTAACAAAGCCATATTTGTATCATGTTCAAGGCTAAATGGAGAATTGGCTGCAACTATCTCCTTGGTCATTGGTATGGATAATATCTTTTATAGCTTCTATTCCATATTTTATCAAATGGATTAGGGCGTAAAAAAAAAATGAGCAGCCTCTTTTGTTTTAACGATTGGCGATTCAAAGGGGGAAAAATGTGCGAGAAAGGGTTAGAATTCGTGTTAGAGTGTTGGCTGCATTTAACAAAGGCATATTTTTATCATAAGTAATTGGAAAATTTGAAAATTAGCTGCAACTATGTCCTTGGTAGTAATTATATCCTTTATTGTTTCTTTTCCATCGTTTATCAGATGGAATAGGGCGCAACAAGGTATTTTAATAATTTACATATTCATGAAATATGTCAATGCACACACTCTACAAAACTGTATTGCCTCTATAAGAGCTTATCAATATTTTCAACGAATTAGAAGACAACTATCAAAAGAACTATGTGAATGTTAAAAAAAACAACTCGTTCTTGAAATGTAGCGGCTTCAAGGACTTTTTCATTTGCCTGACATGGGTAAAGTGCTATCCATGTAAGTCTGATCCGAGTCTAGGTATTGAGATTATTCCCTTAATAGACGTCATCAAAGATGCACAAACCAACATTAATCCATAGATAGCATGGATCACCGGCTTCCATTTAATCATTCGTAATGCAGAAATGAAAATTTGTATGTATGTGCTACATATCAAAGGAGCTAAGATTATGTTTAGTGAAAGTTACATTTTTTTACACATAAATGTATCGGATCCAATAAATATCCCGTCTATGCAGTGCCAGTACGATCAAAGCACTTTGAGCTTTAACGTTCGCAATAATGATAAGTTGAGTAGACTACCTTCTTTATCTTATCTTATATTTTATAGACAAAATAAAAAATTGTTAAAACATGTAGCTTACATTTTTTATAGAGGAAGATTGTGGAGGGGAAAAAGGCGGGCGGGGGGCATTGTAAATATAATGATTTATGAAAATTAATGAGACAATGCGACTCAAAGGGAGATAATAATGGCGATTTTTGGAAAATAGACAAGGTCATTAAATAATAATATTAGTTTTATGGTATGATTTGAAATGTTTTTAATATGGAAGGTACAGACGAAATAGAAGACCATTACTAAGATGCTGAAATTATGATAATTATCTCATGTTTTAAGGGAACGTCCATATCGAGCTACGGATGTAGGACAGAATCATTACGAGAAAGTATCAAGAAAATCAGACACCATTGTCTGTTGGAGCAAAATCAGAATGACAAGAACAGACATTTTTCATAAAGGTCATGGACCGCAATAATTTCCTGCCATCTGATTAAATTATTTCTGCAAATGGCTTTGTATTATATTTAATATAAAATGTCAAACATAAACATTCAAATTCGAATGCTCTGCAGACCTGTTTATTAACAATTTGTCATTTACTTATTTATTTATTCCAATATCTGTATCGTCTCTATATCAGTCCGCGACATTCATGTCTACCATCATAGTAGGCTATACCTGGTGGTTGGACGCATGCCAGTTATTGACAAATAATAGAGGAGAGACTATGGCATCATCAGAATCATATTGTAAGAACTTTACGACCATACTGAAGACGAATACAGAAGTAGGTTTCAAGGGAATTAAAACAAAAACGAAAACGATTTTAATGTCTTAAATAGTTATTATAAATCAGCGTTTAAGCAATGGTTTAAAGAAACAGGACTAGAATAGACATATTATTATTTTAAATTTAATAGATAGAATATCGTTACAATGTCATATAAGTAGACCTTGTAGACTTATTAGAGGAAACATAATAGAGAAAAAATTAGGGTTGGTAATTGAAACGTTCCAGATGTATATTTTGACTCATATGGACAGTGCCGTAAGTTTACGACCCACACAATTGATAGGTCACTTGATACTACAGATAGAGAAAGGCCACGGAACTTATTATAACTAAGGACTGTGACATGTCGGGAGGACTTACCGGTAAATTAACTGGCTGGACAGGAGAACCTGTTACTAGGTACGATTTGAAAAAGTTTTAAGTGTCGAAGGTTTGGACACATTAAAAGACAATGACCAAGGCGCAACAATTGTGGTGAATTTGCTCATGTTTGGAGGGAATGTCCACATGAAGCTCGAATTACATAATCGTGATAAGAAATTATAAAAGAAAACCCTCCGACATAGCAAAGATCAATGTTGGAGAAAACTCCACAAGGACAAGTACAGAAGTTTCTCATAGAAGTAAATGACCGCAATATCACTGCAATTAAAGTCACATGTGCAAGAAAAGTTTCAGTGACAGAGATGCGTGTATCAAATCAGATCACTATATTGAGAGGAAGAAAAGTATGCATTAGGTCAATGGCAATCATATACTGTTCAGACCTGCCAACCGTTCCGATTTTCTCAGAATTATACGGATTTTACCCCTCATTCCGACATTTCGACAAAGTCCTTAAAATTCCGATTTTCGGCAATTTTTCATTTTTATTATTTTTCCGTCCCGACTGTCGATCGTACAAATCCGAAACCAAAAAGAAAGATCGAGCCCGGATTGGCAGGTCTGTATACTTAGAATAATGAGTTTAGTGAAAACTGTGGTATGCGAGGGAGGAGCAATATGACCGTAGGAACGGAATTTTTTCTAAAATACGTAGCATTAGCAATCCTCAGGTTTGCTTAAAGGCATTTTGATATCTATTGTGTGGATATTTCTTTGCCTTTTAAGTGGTTTTGTGTGACGACAATTAGTAAAATACGTAATTTTAAGCTTTTATTTTACTGCCTTGTATTGCAAATGGACGTATAACATTTTCAATATCTAATTCAAAACATTAATGACAGCATCAAAAGATCTGAATACCTGTTTATTAACAATATATTTCCTGGAATACAGCTTTAGCATTCTTCCAAATTTGGATTTCTCTGGTTACTCTCATCTTGCGCTCCCTAACAGTGTAAGTCATTACAACTACGCGCAACTTTCGCACGCACTCCAACGTCTTCTTAGCGTCAATTTCATTTAGCAACAATCTGTTGTCAATAATTACCATCGTCGTATACCTTGGCGTTGGATGCGTCTCAGACATTGACATATAATAAAGGACTATGGCATCCTCAGAAATACTTTACTAGAATATTATTTTACAACTGATGACGGCTACTGAAGGCTCGCCAACGTTGAGTTTAACCCCTAAAATGTTGCAACCTATATGCTGTCAAGCAGAATAGAAGCATTAATACTTTACTATTTTCACTTTTGGAAATCTAAGGAGCGTTAATACTTCCAAAAGTATGATTGTAAAAATTCTTCTTAGACAATTAGGTCCAATGCAATTCACAGGCTTGAGGTTCGAAGATTTTTTGGATTGTAAAAGCTGACTTTACTAGACCAGAGAGTGAAGATGACGCTGCGCAACTTTTCCTCACTTAAATCCAACTCACGCGCAAGTCATCCATCATATATGTCGTAAATATATATAATAAAAGAATGCAGGATGCATCATTGGTGTCACAACGACCCACTCACGGTTTATGGGATAGATTAAAGAATATGGGCGGTGGACTGATTAAATGGGAACATAAATCAAGAAAAGTGTTTCTTTAAATGGTTTCATCGTTGATGACTTAACTCTCTGCGCAATAGTTTCACTGGCAGAGTTTCTCTTTCACGAAGGATTGGAAACTTTCTCTTGTTTTGCTGGGAGTATTGGCTGTATTTAACAAATCCATATTTGTATCATGTTCAAGGCAAAATGGAGAATTGGCTGCAACTATCTCCTTGGTAGAGATCATAACTTTTATCGCATCTATTCCATATTATATCTAATGGATTAGGGCGTAAAAACTAAAAAAAAATGAACAGCCTCTTTGGTTTAAACGATTGGCGATTCAGTGGGGAATAAAGTGCGAGAAAAGGTTAGGATTCGTGTTATAGTGTTGGCTGTATTTAACAAAGCCATATTTTTATCATAAGATCATGGAAAATTTGAAAATCGGCTGCAACTATCTCCTTGGTAGTAATTATATACTTCATAGCTTCTAGTCCATCGTTTATCAGATGGAATAGGGAGTAATAAGGTAGTTTAATAATTCACATATTCTTGAAATATCTCAATGCACAGAATATACAAAACTGTATTGCCTCTATAAGAGATTAACAATATTTTCATCGTTATAGAAGACAACTACATACAAGAACTATGTGAATGTTTAAACAAAAAACAACAATTTGCAGTGCCGTTTTGAGAACAAGTCAATATATTTCCACTGACAACTTCCTCTAATGTCACTGCAATGTCAGTATATTACACTGTAAGCCCTCCTCTAAACAAATTATCTTAAAGATATCTGGGCTGTCTCTTTTTCTTTCAACATCATTTACTTGTTGCCGTCAGTTACAGTATACAACAAGCTATTTTATCTGTATAGGGTACATTTATTTGTATTCTCTTGGTATAATAGTAATTCTTCAATTTTCAAACTTGTTCTTGAAATGTAGCGGCTTTGAGGACACTCTCAATTGCCCGAGATGGGTTAAGTGCTGTCCATGTAAGTCTGATCCTAGTCTAGGTATTGAGATTATTCCCCTAAAAGACGTCATCAAAGATGCACAACAACATTGATCCATAGATAACATGAATCACCGGCTTTCATTTAATCATTCGTAAGGCAGAAATGAACATTTTTATGTATATGCAACATATCGAAGGAGCTAAGATTATTTTTAACGAGAAAGAAATTTCTTTACACATAAATGTCTCGGATCCAATAAATATCACGTCCATGCAGTGCCAGTACGACCAAAGCACTTTAAGCTTCAACGTTCGCAATAATGGTAAGTTGAGTAGACTGCCTTCTTTATCTTATCTTATATATTACAGACAAAATAAAAAATTGTTAAAACATGTAGCTTAAACTTTATATAGAGGAAGATTGTGGAGGGGAAAAAGGCGGGCGGGGGGTATTGTAAATATAATGATTAAAAGAAACTAATGAGACAATGCGACTCAAAGGGAGATAATAATGGCGATTTTGGGAAATAGACAAGGTCATTAAATATTATATACGTTTAATGGTTTGAATATGGAAGGTACGTCAAAATAGAAGACAATTACTAAGATGCTGAAATTTTGATAATTATCTCATGTTTGGATGGAACGTCCATATCAAGCTACGGAACAAGGACAGAATTATTACGAGAATGTATCAAAGAAAACTCGACGCCATTGTCTGTTGGAGCAAAATCATAACAGACGTTTTCCATAGAAAATGTTTTAAATTCTATATGCTAATGGATGTGTGTTATATTTAATATAACATGTCAAACATAAACATTCGAATTCGAATGCTCTGCAGACTTGTTTATTAACAATTTGTCATTGACTACAGTTTTTGTGATTCTATCTAGATTAAGTGGATTGGTCTAGTTGTTCTCATCTTCAGCTCTCTAACAGCGTAAGTCATTGAAAGTAAGCGTTACTTTCGTATTTATTCCTACATCTGTATCGTCTCTATATCGGTCGGCGACATTCATGTCTACCATCATAGTATACCTGGCGATTGGACGCATGTCACATATTGACAGATAATAGATGAGAGACTATGGCATCCTCAGAATCACATTGTAAAAATTTCATGACCATGCTGAAGACGGCTACAGAAGTATGTTTCAACGAAACTAAAACAAACAAAAACGATTTTAATGTCTTAAATAGTGATTTTAAATCAGCTTTTATGCAATCTTTTTAGAAAACAGGACTAGAAAAGACATTTTTTAATTTCATAGATAGAATATTGTTACAATGTCATATAGTTAGACCTTGTAGACTTTTTAGAGGAAAGAAAATAGAGAAAAATTTGGGATCGGTAACAGAAAAGAGCCAGACGTATGTTGTGACTCATAGGGACCGTGCCGTAAGTTTATGACCCCCACAATGTAGAGGTCACCAGATACTACAGATAGAGAAATGCCACAGAACAAGTTATCACCGAGGAATGCGACATGTCGAAAGGAAATAAATGAGTTAACTGGACAGGATCACACAATATGTACGATTTGATAACGTTTTGAATGTCGAAGATACGGACACATTATTATTAGTGAAAAAGACATATCTTTGCACATAAATATCTCAGATCCAATTAATACCACGTCTATGCAGTGCCAGTACTATCAAAGCACTTTGAACTTTAACGTTTCCAATAATGGTAAGTTGAGTAGACTGCCTTCTTTATTTTATCTTATATATTACAGACAAAATAACAAATTGTTAAAACATGTAGCTTAAACTTTATATAGAGGAAGATTGTGGAGGGGGAAAAGGCCGGCGGGGGGGGGGGGTATTGTAAATATAATGATTGAAAGAAACTAATGAGACAATGCGACTCAAAGGGAGATAATAATGGCGATTTGGGAAAATAGACAAGGTCATTAAATAATATATAAGTTTAATGGGATGATTTGAAATTTTTTCAATATGGAAGGTACAGACAAAATAGAAGACAATTACTAAGATGCTGAAACTTGATAATTATCTCATGTTTCGAGGGAACGTCCATATCAAGCTACGGATCAAGGACAGAATCATTACGAGAATGTATCAAAGAAAACTTGACGCCATTGTCTGTCGAAGCAAAAGCAGAAGGATAAGAACAGATGTTTTTCATAGATGTCAAAGACCGCAATGGTTTTCTACCATCTAATTAAATTATTTGTGCAAACGGCTTTGTATTATATTTAATATAAAATGTCAAACTGAAATATTCGAATCTTCTGCAGACTTGTTTATTCACAATTTGTCATTGAATACAGTCTTTGCATTCTTGCCTCTTTCGTTTTAACGATTGGCGATGCAGAGGGGAATAAAGTGCGGGATAGGGTTAGAATTCGTGTTATAGTGTTGGCTGTATTACAAAGCCATATTTTTATCATAAGTACATGAAAAATTTGAAAATCGGCTGCAACTATCTCCTTGGTAGTAATTATATCCTTTATAGCTTCTATTCCATCGTTTATCAGATGGAATAGGGCTCAACAAGGTATTTTAATAATTCACATATTCATGAAATATGTCAATGCACACAATATACAAAGCTGTACTGCCTCTATAAGAGATTAACAATATTTCCAACGAATTAGAAGACAACTACTTACAAGAAATATGTGAATATTTAAACAAAACATAAAACAACAACACTTTGCTGTGCCGTTTTGAGAACAAGTCAATATATTTAATATTGAACCATAAAAAGTCCCATAGCCTTTGCTGTTATAATGTTTTTGTGTCAGATGTATGTACTGTAATAAACGTTTAGCTATGACTATATATTTTATATATATTTTTTAAAATATGCTATACAATGTTTAGGGTGAGTATATGAACACAATTACATAATTTCACTGTAACTGGTCATGATGGCGCGTAGTTCTCGCCTAACGTTCCGAATCCAGGCTACGACTCCAGGGTCTGAATAGTTAAACAGAAATCGTAAAAACAGTGATTTAAATCAGGGTTAAAGCAATGGTTTTAGGAAACAGGAATAAAAATGATATTCATTTAATTTCATAGATATAATATTGTTACAATGTCATATAGTTAGACCTTGTAGACTTTTTAGATGAAATAAAATGGAGAAAAATTTTGGATTGGCAACAGAAAAGTGCCAGATGTATGTTGTGACTTATCGGGACCGTGTCGTAAGTTTACGACCCCCACAATTGAGAGGTCACCTGATACTACATATTGAGAAAGGCCAAAAGGCAAATTATCACCGAGGAATGCGACACGCCGGGGGGAAATAAATTAACTGGCTTGACAGGATCACCCGTTAGGTACGATTTGAAAATATTTTGAGTGTCGAAGGTACGGACACATTATTTTTTTATGAAAAGAAATTTCTTTGCACATAAATGTCTCAGATCCAATAAATATCACGTCTTTGCTGTAGCAGTTCGATCAAAGAAATTTGAGCTTTAACGTTCGCAATAATGGTAAGTTGAGTAGACTGTCTTCTTTTATAGACAAAATAAAAAAAATTTAAAACATGTAGCTTAAATTTTGTTTAAAGGCAGATTGTGGATGGGAAAAAAAGGCGGGCGGGAACATTGTAAATATAATGATTTATAAAAATGAATGAGACAATGCGACTCAAAGGGAGATAATAATGGTGATTTGGGAAAATAGACAAGGTCATTAAATAGTATAGAAATTTAATGGTTTGATTTGAAATGTTTTGAATATGGAAGGTACAGACGAAATAGTAGACAGGATTGGAAAAGCTGACTTTACTAGACCAGAGAGAGAAGATGACGCTGCGCAACTTTTCCTCACTTAAATCCAATTCACGTGCAAGTCATCCATCATATATGTAAAAAATATATTATAAAAGAATGCAGGATGTATCATTGGTGTCACAACGACCCACTCACGGATTATAGGATAGGTTAAAGAATATGGGCGGTGGACTGATTAAATGGGAACATAAATCAAGAAAGATTTTCCTTTAAATAATTTCATCGTTGATGACTTTACTCTCTGCGCAATAGTTTTACTGCCAGAATTTCTCTTTCACGCAGGATCGGAAAAGTCATCTTGATTTCTTCGGAGTGTTTGGACTGTTTTTAACCAAGCCATATTTGTATCATGTTCAAGGCAAAATGGAGAATTGGCTGCAACTATCTCCTTGGTAGAGATCATATACTTTATCGCATCTATTCCATATTATATCTAATAGATTAAGGCGTAAAAACTAAAAATATGAGCAGCCTCTTTGGTTTAAACGATTGGCGATGCAGAGGGGAATAAAGTGCGATAAAGGGTTAGGATTCATGTTATAGTGTTGGCTGTATTACAAAGCCATTTTTTTTATCATAAGTACATGTAAAATTTGAAAATCGGCTGCAACTATCTCCTTGGTAGTAATTAAATGCTTTATTGCTTCTATTCCATCGTTTATCAAATGGAATAGGGCACAACAAGGTATTTTAATTATTCACATATTCATGAAATATGTCAATACAGAGAACATCGAGAACTGAGTTGCCTCTATAAGAGCTTAACAATATTTCCACCGATATACAAGACTACTCTTCAAAAGAACTAGGTTAATGTTTAAAAAAAACTAAATTCTGACTAAACAAAACACTTTGCTGTGCCGTTTTGAGAACATGTCAATATATTTCCACTGACATCTTCCTCTAATGTCACTGCAATGTCAGTATATTACAACGTAAGCGTAAGATTCCTCTAAACAAATTATCTTAAAGACATCTGGGCTGTATATTTTTCTTTCAACATCATTGACTTGATGCCGACTGTTACAGTATCCAACAAACTATTTTATCCGTATAGGTGGTATATTTATTTGTATTATCTTGGCATAATAGTCATTCTTCAATTTTCAAACTTGTTCATGAAATTGAGCGGCTTCAAGGACGCTCACATTAGCCTGACTTGTGTTAAGTGCTGTCCATGTAAGTCTGATCCTAGCCCTGATATTTGGATTATTCCCATGAGGGCAAATCAACACTATAATGCGTCCTATGTACATTTATATGTGTACATCGATTGTCAGCATCGACTTTTCATATATCATAAAAGAATTAATTTAGCTTGACTGAAAAAAACTCTCGATGTTTGAGTCTATATGTGACATACTTCTAGGCCAGTGGTTCTTAACCGGTGCTCCGCGAGGTAGTTGCAAGTGCTCCGCGAAATTATGAAACTCAAAATTTAATGTTCACTCACTTACTCTATCTGATTGAGCTGAACAAATGCTTATAATAGGTAGTCCAAACGGGGAAAAATCGGCCTTTTTGCCTATTTTTACTGTTTTTGTAACGAAGTTTTTACTCACTTGTACTAATGCTACATAAATAAAAATTATATGTGATTAAAGTTGAAGCCTTTATCTAACAAAATATTTTACTTTTAAACTCATTAATTGTATTTAAAAAAGTGTTTTGTGTGTTTGAATAGTGGGGGGTTGGGTCGTTTTGGCAGCGGCTTTCAAAACGGGTCAGTAAATTTCCGTTCTCCCTCGTGTTACGCGATCGTTCGCCGCTCGGCCGTTAATTAACTCAGAAGCATGATTTAACCACCATTTTAAAGTAGGGATCCTGGACTTTCATTTGATATATAGCGCTTTTATATATCTCATGTTTAACATTTTTAAATGATTATTAAAAGGGTTTGTGACTCTCGCCAAGAAAAGAAACGCCAATATTATATCTACTCACTGTTTTTTGCACAGAGAATCTCTGGTGTCCAAAACATTACCAGTAGCGTTAAAACCTGTGCTAGACAAAGTTGTAAATGTGGTAAACTTCATAAAATCGAGACCTTTGAAAATACGCGCCTTTAAAAATCTTTGCATCTCCATGGAAGCCAAGTACGAATCTTTGCTTTTGCATTCTGAAGTGAGATGGTTATCCAGAGGAAAAGTGTTACGTCGTTTCTTAGAACTGAAGGATGAATTGATGACCTTTTTCCAAAATGAAAATATTGATGATTTTGTGGAATATCTTCAAAATTACATTTGGTGTGCTAAATTGGCATATTCAGCTGATATTTTTTATTATTTAAATTGTGTTAATACCAGCCTTCAAGGAAGAAAATAAAAAATTTTAACATCGACCAACAAATTGACAGCCTTTCGGAAAATTTTTTTTTTTTTTTAAATCATTTGTTGGAGAAAAAGAAAGTAGATATCTTTCCTTCTCTTAATGATAACATTACCGACGAAATTATTTCAGCAGTAACAGAGCATTTAACTTTATTAGAAGAAAATATTGAATTTTATTTTCCATCAATAAACGTAGAAACATATGACTGGATACGTAATCCCTTTGCCATGGTTGATACATCAAATAGTAAGTTGTCATACCAAGAAGAAGAAGAATTAATCAACCTATCATCGGATCGTACACTTAAAATACAATTTTCCGAAATGGTTCTGGAGGAATTTCGGATCTTTGTGCAAGAAGAATACTCAGCTCTCTCCACTTAAAATCTTGTTGCAATTTTCAACATCATATTTGTGTGAACTCGGTTTCTCGATAGTCATCAACATAAAAACTAAAAAACGAGCAACACTTACTAATTTGGATGAAGAATTGACAGTACCTATTTCTAAAATTAGGCCTAATATAACTGAAATTTGTAAAAACCGTCAAGCTCAGGTTTCACATTAAATCTTTTTATTTTTCTGAATAAAATTTTGCTCAATGTTATTTTTTTACTTATTAAATTTATGTTTATTAAAAATTTGTTTGTCATGTTATAATTTTAAACTCTTATGTTATAATCTTTTATTTTCAATAAAAGTCGTACGTATGTGTATTTGTTTGTTGTTTTTTTACTCCTTGATTTTGGTGCTCCTTAAATTTTTGTCATGATCAAAAGTGCTCCCCGACTTCAAAAGGTTAAGAGCCACTGTTCTAGGCGATCAAGCAGAGTAGAAGCATTGTCACTAAACGATTTCAATGTTTGGAAATCTGGGGCGCGTGAATACTCCTAACAGAATGTGACGTCATCAAAGATGAAGAAAAAAAACAACAACTAAATCTAAACCATATTATTATGTATAAAGGATTAACAACTTAGTGTTAATCCTAAGAAATTGAGTAACCTTCTTTCGTTTTACTATTAGCGATGCAGCGCGGAATACCTCGCAAGAGAGAAAAAAGGTCAGAAAAGATTATATGACGAGTTCAAAGAATGGACGGACTGTTCTTCGTGAATTCAAAAATTGTGGCACAAGGCCATATCGAGCGACAACGCAAGATTCATCAATGTTACCCCAACGACCCAATCACTGATTATGGGATTGATTAAGGAATATAGGCGGCGAACTTAATTATTAAATGGAAATATATTATTATAACACGACAATATCCTAGTCCTAGACTTCACAATAGTGTTTCTTGAAAATGATTTCATCATTGATAATTTTACTTTCCGTTCAATAGTTTCAATGGCATTGTTTTGGTCTTTCACGCCAACATAGGAATTGTCCTCTTGATTTCCTTGAACCGTTGGATGTATTTAACAAAGCCATACTTTTATTATAAGCACATGACGAAATGGAAAAAGGCTGCAGAAATCTCCTCGGTATGGATCATATCCTCTATCACTTCAATTACATCTTTTAGCAAAGAGCATAGGTATTATAAATGTTTTTCAATAATATAATTATATTTATCCTACTATCCTCATTGTGCACATTTTATTACGTTTATCTATATTGGTTCACATTTGTATAGTCACTATGAGACATATTAAGCAATCCTCTCAATGGCATAAAGAGTCAACTTTCAATCGAAGGTTAAATGTAGTTCAAGTTATCATAAAGATGTCTGGGCTTTATCTTTTTCTCTCAACATCCATAACTTTCTGCCGACTGTTACAGTATACAACAAAGTATTTTGTATGGATTGAATTTCTTTATATTTTCTTGTATTTCTTCGGTTTTCAAAACTTTTTTTTTACGTTCGTCATGAAAAGTCCTGGTTTTAAAGACGCTCTCATTTGCCCGACTTGGCTAAAATGCTGTCCTTCTATGACTGTTGCTAATCCTAGTTTTGATATTGATCCCTCTATGATGAATTCAAAACTAGGCTGCTTTCTATGTGTGGGCTTACTTCCCTTTGCAGGTTAGTCTCGTAACAGGAGTTGCTTGCCAGGTGCAACTAGATCTTCTTGGTGGTTAAGTAGAATAGAAGTACTGACACTTTACAATTTCAACTTTTGGAACTCTAGGGCGCGTTAATACTTCAAAAAATATAAAACGTTAACAAGGATGCACTAACTAAAATTAAACCATTGATATAAAAGATCGTCAACTTCGAGTTAAACTCCAAAAATGTTGCAACCCTCTTTTGTTTTAACAATTGGCGACGCAGAGGGGCATGTATGTATAAAAAGAGACAGAAAGAAGAGAAAAATAAGAGAGGACGAGAAAAAAGATTAGATCGGGCTGTCTTTCATTATTTCATCAAGGGCGGCAAACATCCGCGAAGACTCTCGAGCAAAAAACGCAAAAGTCATTAATGGTGCCCAACGACCCACCTATGGGCTATAAGACAAGTTAATGGTATGGATGAAATGATGCCTTTGTAAGTCTGATTCTAGTCTTGGTAATAAGATTATAGTATAAGAGCAATTAATATGAATCGTCCTAAACAATTTCATAAGTGTACATCGACTAGCAGCGTAATCCTTCTGTTAAGTCTTATAATAGTAGCAGCTTGACAGTTTGTGTCTTTATCTGAGTAAGTAGAGTCAAAGTATTTACATTTTACGATTTCAACATTCGGAAATTTAAGGTGAGTCAATACTCCCAACTGTATGAGACGTCAACATAGATGCAGAATAGAATATTGAACCATAGATGTGATGGGTGGATAACTTTTAGTTATATAAAAAGAAAACTAATTGAGCAACCCTCATTGGTTTGAATGATTCGCAATGCATAGGGGAAAACAATGCGGGGGAAAAGATGAGAGGACGATCTAAAAAAAGGGAACCGTCTGTCGTTCACTACCTCCCAACAGGCGGCTAAAAATTGTTACAACTGGCGAACGACAACTCAAGAGTCAGCAGTGCCCCATCAATGTAAGAGGCAGCAGTAGTGCCCCATCAACCAATTGATTGCTTTGGGATGAAGAAATATGGGTCGCAAAGGTAGAGTCTAGACTTTATTATAGTATCTCTTTAAATCGATGATGACTTAACTTTCATCACGATAATTTAAAGCAGAACTACCAGTAACAGGACAAGAAGTATTTTCTATCTCTTATAAGTATAGAGACAGATGCTTTATACGTAGATATATGCAATACTTCACTAAATAATCGTCATGGTTTATATTCATCAGAGATATGACAGGAAACATTATTAACCGACTTAAGATCAATGCGTATGCATATGATGCCAAATCTGAACGAGCTGTAAGTTAAAATGAAATCAAGTTCATTAATCGTTTCCGGATAAACTATGGATTTATTGTTGTTGATTTTCCATCACTTATAAGTATAGGAGCAGATGCTTAGATCTATACGATAAATGATAGATGCAATACTTTTATAAATAATCGCCATGCATTATACTCATCAGAGATCTGACAAGGAACAGAAAAACCGACATGACATCTTTACCATTCAATATGATGCCAAATCTTAACGAGTTGTAAGTTAAAATAAAATCAAGTTCATTCTTCTTTTCCGGATACAATTCTGTATTTTTTATTGCTTTTCAAAAGAACGTTGTAAGATGTCCAAACTAAAATATTTCAATGTTGTTGCTTATCGCCAGGATACATGAGAGAAACAACATTTAAAATTTTAAAAAAAGGGATCCGGAAAACACACTTTAAAATGTAGTTCAAGTTATAATATAAATGTACTTCTAGTACTTCTAAGCGGTCAAGCAGAATAGAAGCATTAACACTTTACGATTTTCAATTTTGGAAATCTAAGTAGCGTTAATACTTCTAATAGTATGATTATAAATATTGGTCTTAGATACTTAGTACTACAATCGAATTTCTAGGCTTGAGGTACGAAGCTTTTCTGGATTGGAAAAATTAACTTTATTGTAAGTAATTTGACATTCCTTCAAGTCTCAATGAAACATAGACCTTTTTGTTGATGTATATATATATATATATATATATATATATATATATATATATATATATATATATATATATATATATATATATATATATATATATATATATATATATATATATATAGTAAAAAATATATCATAAAACATAAATATAATATTTTATTTCCTTTTTTTATAACAAGAAAGATAATATTTGTAAATTATAGTTAATTTACTTTTCTTTTGACATGAAGTGAAAGTCAAACATAACATGTCTATTTGTCATTGCTAGTCTGTTATTTTGTTTAGCGTTATAGCAGGTATGTACTTTAATATACTTTTGCTATGACTTTATATTTCAGATGAAAATAAAATGGTTTGAGAAGGAAGAAAACTCCAAGCTGTGGGAGAGGTGTGGACAAAGAACAGAAGAACAGCAAATCATGGAAAGAAAGCATGTTGGATGAGACTGGAAGAGCTGGGAAGAATTGAAACTACTGACAAGAGACCGTGGAGAGTGGCGTGCTTTGACAAAGGCTTTTTGTTCCACAAGGAAGCCAAAGGACAGATGATGATAATATTTTTTAAAAAAAGCTATACAATAGTTACGGCGAGTCTATGTGCAGAATGACATAATTTCAATGTAATTAGTCATAGCGGCGCCATGCTCGCCTTACATTGTAGGGGACAGGGTTCGAATCCTGGTAAAAGCAACGAATTGCTCCGGATCTGAAAAAGGGTTTCTAAAAACTGTCCACTGCTTTTGTCTATTTTTAAGGCAGTATGAACGGGATACAAATGAATGTGATGCACGCGTAGAGTTAACTCTATAACGATAGCCCTGGTAATTTAGCCAATTAGAATTTAAACTTTTAAATTTCGGAAATGTTTGCAGCGTTAATACTTCTAATAGTATAAGACATTAACAAGGATGCTGAACCTAAAATTAAACTATAGAAATAATTAATCGCCAACTTTGAGTTAAACCTTAAAAATTGACAACCCTTTTTAGTTTTCACGCTGTAGAGGGGAATACACTAATATAATACAGTGCGATGAAGAAAAAGAGGCAGAAAGAGAAAAAGACGAGAGGACAAAATAAAAGAGTGGACCGGGCTGTCCTTCATTAAGTCCTAGAGGGCCGTGCAAGACCGTCACAACTGGTGAGCGACAACACAAGAGTGAGCAAGGGCTCCTAACGACCCACCCTCGGGTTATGGGATAGGAAAAAAATATTGACTGAAAAAGTTAAATTGAAAAATATATTTCGACGAAGAGTCTAGACTCTAGGACTATACTTCATAATAATGCTTCCTAAAAGGTTTAAAATGTATAAAAAATTATTTATAAACATTTTAATCTCTATTCTTTTTTAAACCTAAAAGCCAGATTATACTTTTTTTTTGTGTGGTAAATACGAAGGGGTGATGGTAAAATTCTTTGACATAATTTTCTCGGGATAGTGGTCTCTGAAAATTTGACAATTATTTATTATTGACTTTTTCGGGGGGGGGGGACGACGTAATCTGTTAAATTGTTGAACAAATGTGTGGTCAAAGGCAGATAATTGATGTTATGAGTTTCCTACCACTGGTTAGCGGACCTAATTTTATTTTGACCATAACCTTTTTGATCTCATAGGATACACACGTCTTTGCAAGCACATAGTGGAAAGTATTTACAAGTCTGCAGGAGTACTGGTATAATTCTTTCGCAAGCATAATTTTTAGTTTTCTTTTTTTCCGTATGGACATCTGAGGTTTTAAAATCTCAGAACGCTGACTGTAAGAAAACTTTGTTGATAAACTTGTTTATGAAGAGTTGGTAGATAGGCCACTGTGTTAGGCTTGTGCTAAAGACAAACTTTACAAGACCAAGTTTCCGTCAAGAGGAAAAGTGATGTGGAAATCAATGGTTGAGAAGTCTATTGATTAACAACTGTAGGCCTGTACGCACAGATAACAGATAACAGAGTAGTTTTTATCTGATAATAAGTTTTAAAGTTATTTGAAGAAATAGGGAATCCTTCATAAACTGACTGTTCCCAAAAACACCAGAGAAAAACACCATTCAGCCAAGACCAAGGTCTCATTGCTGGAAACGTCACAAACTAGGAGCTATTACTAGGCTATTTATTGCCTTGCCTCTCGTCAAATATACATTATACAGCCCCTATATATTTTTTACCTATCTGTGTGCGCAATATTTGCCAAGGCGCCAAATGCTTAGGTCTGTTTCCAAAAAAAAAAAAAAAATACAAACAAAAAAGAAAACTGTATATTGGGCTCGGGGCGATTTCAAGTTAGTTCCCACTCTTATATAAGGTTTCTAAGAAACAATAATATGGTAATATTAGAATTAAAGATGTGAGTACTTCTAAATTGCTGTCACTGGATGTGTTCAAAAGGCTTTTGGGATTTACCAATGGAGTAACAGTTAACAATCTTGTTTTACTTTTCAATGCAGGTAGTGTTTTAAATGTATAGTTTCCGTAATTAAAAATGTACTTCATTTTTGGTATCAATTTTTACTGACTGTAATGCTGACTATTGGTAATTGTTGAAAATTATTTAAAAATGTAGCAAAATATTGTAAAAGTTACTCTAGATTTAATTAAGATAATAATAGATAAAATAAAATTTCAAGATGTATCTTTACAGAGGACAACTATGTAGATATGCTAAAAAACGTTAAAAAAAATTACATGCAAAAATACAAAATTGTATTAAAAAAAACCTGTACTAGAAGTAGGAGATGGAATCAAATACCGGTATATTAAAAGATATGTAATTGATTCATTTAAAACACACACACAAAATTTCTCAGATGTTGCGAGAAAGAGTTACATAATAAGAAGGTTTTTAAAAAAAAGCAAAATGTACAATTTCAAACTGTCTTCACATGTTGTTGTTTTTTTAAATACATATACCTGTCAAAGAAGCATCACTCATAATTTCATGACTTCTCTTAACCGATTTCCAAGGTTTAGGAAGAGCTCGAAAAGTCGCTTGATAACTCAGGAAAAAAGGTATGGCACTGTACAACTTGAATTAGTTCTGGAATGGTTCTTTCTCTTTATGGGAGGAAAAGAATTGAGAAAAAAAATGTATTATTGTATTGGGTCTATTCCTAATGTGATTTTTTTTTATGTTGGAAAAAAAAAAATTATGCGTTTTATTTACGCCAACTAAAATTGCTAAAACATAAACATCTAGAGGCATATATATTGTTTTTATTACACTCAAATGTTCTGCCTTCATTAATTAAAATGAAAAACACCCAAAAACAAAGGGCCCAAATGAATCTATCATCTTTTTCAAAACAAATGAAATGTATGACCTATTACTAGGTCATCTGAAGATGTTGATATGAATTACTAGGTCATCTGAAGATGTTGATATGAAAACTGCTTTGTTTTCTATTGTCTACTTAGGAAATGACAACACAATTTTACTAGTAATTAAAATACTATTAAATTACTAAAATACATACTTAATTTTGTAGAAAATTAAATTATACAAACTTCTGCAAAAAGGTCATTTACAAATCTTGTTTTATCTTAATACATGGAAACGCACATAAATATTTTTGCATAAATTACATTAGAGTCTGCATTTTTGGTTAAATGTGTAGGCCAAACGGTTGAATCGGAAGTAGGGTATGTTTTGTACTTTTGCTTAACAATTCTTTAAAATGTATACATTTACGTGTGCTTGTGTTTTGAGCTGAAAGTAATGCTCTATCAGCTAACTTAACATTTTTTAGAGATAGTTACCATTTGTTTCCTCTTAGGATGCCATGAAAGCTCGATAGATGTTGTGGGCATGCTTCCAGATATCATTGTTCGTTGAAAGCTCGATAGATGTTGTGGGCATGCTTCCAGATATCAGTGTTCGTTGAAATCTCGATAGATGTTGTGGGCATGCTTCCAGATATCAGTGTTCGTTGAAAGCTCGATAGATGTTGTGGGCATGCTTCCAGATATCAGTGTTCGTTGAAATCTCGATAGATGTTGTGGGCATGCTTCCAGATATCAGTGTTCGTTGAAAGCTCGATAGATGTTGTGGGCATGCTTCCAGATATCAGTGTTCGTGCGTTTCCTCTGTCTGAATTAATATTTATGAAATATTTAAGTTTACACTAATAAATAAAAAGTTAAAACACCAATTCAAAATACAATTACTAAATTTATTTACGACCTAAATGTTAATATTAATGAAAATATTCCTCACTATTTAAAATCTTAAATTAGGGGTGAACTGCAATTAATATAACTTTAATAATAACAAAGGCACCCTACATGTATCATTATATGCCTACTCGGAATTAATGTTGAATTTAAAAAAAACTTATTATTATGAGTGAATTATGTAAATAATGATATATTATAAAAATGTGTTTGTATATTTATGACTTATGAGGGTGATATGTAGACCTTATCAGGTAAAAGTATGTACAATTTGTGTAGAGGTCTAATCTATAATAAATGCGTAGATGTTGGTCTGCCAATATAAGACTTTGGTACTTACCCCGAGGACGCTGCTGGTCATGAGATTTTGTGGTAGACAATTAGTAGTCTCGTCACTTGGTTATAAAGCGACGAGAATAACGCCCGGCCTTTTACGTCTTTTTTTTGTTGGTTGAGTGATATTTGGGGTCTGCACATCCACCAAAATGGCATGAACATTTCCCTAATAAAAATTATAACACAGTATAGAAAACTCTTAAATTATTTAATAGTTAATGTATTAATGTAAGAAATGAAATGTAAAAAGAAAGAAATTTTAGATGTGTATTAATTTGAATTAGTTAAATTGGCGCACTTATTTTCCCACTCGATATCTATTTATAGATACTAATTATGCGAGTTTTGTATGCTAAATAAAAATAATGCTCATTTTAATGTAAGGGTCTGTAACTGTTTTAAGTTGGCAGCTGTTTCGTTTGAAATGATTCCGTGTTTTTATTTTTGTTGATTTTCGCCCGCCATTTTGGGCTATAAATAGGCCTGTTGGCGGGTCCCTTTGGTTTTTGGGGAAGAAAGTCTTTCGCTTGATGCGAGGGTAGGTGGCTGTGTGCCCCTATATTAGGCTGTGTGCTCTATGAAGCTGTGTGCTTCCCTGTTTTGACCTTTGTGTGGACTTAGTGTCCAGTGGTCATCTTTTTCTAGTACTAAGGTGTGGCTGCTAAGCCAGGCGATATTCTGGTTGGGTTTTTGTTGGACTGTTAGATAATTGTGTCTTTTTTGTGTAATAGTTTTCTTGAAGTTTTTAGATTAAGAGTATTTTTATGTAGAATAAAGTTATAGTTTTATAGTGTCACTCTGGCTTTTGTTGTTCTATCTCTGCTTCTTTTAAGTGTCGTACTCTTGTGTTGTATTGTGCTGTTTTAGTATAGCCAGTAGTAGCTGTTTATTTTATTTAGGATTAGTTAGCTAAAGCCTTAGACTTGACAGTCACCTTGGGTTCGGTTAGGCCAAGGTTGCACAGACCACGATCCCCCCTTTTACTACCCTTCCTTACCCTTCTATCTACTCCCACCCCTTACATTAATATTTAATGAAACGTTTGTTATTTAAACTCAATCAATACTTATATATTTATTGATTATATGTATTTAATAAAATACACGAAAAGTTAATAACAAAAATTATAAAAATGTTTTCTAAAATTAACTAATGCATAGGCTTACCCAGCGGGCATAGCATGTTGTATGAAGTATGGATGTTGTGTTGGGACCTTTTTTGGGGATTTCACAAATCAAATTCACGTAACTATTTATCGTCGATTGCTGTCATTTCACGTTTATAAACCTGCAAAATTACATCAAGACTCAGTGAAATCATGGCAAACCATGTGAAAAGTCACTCATAAGCCCTTCATAATATTCATTTAGTTTTTTAATCAAAATACTACATGCAATTCAGACAATTAACCATTAGCATGTATTTTAATTGGCTGTATGATGCAGGCGATTAATTGTCAGAATGTCATGACAGTATTCTAAAAAAAATAATTAAGTGTATAATGAGTTCTACAATTATATTTTGTAAAGCTTAAATTGAATTTTAAGGATTTTTTTAAATTTTGTTTTTTACTTCTTGAAGTAAGCCTACAATGGACCAAGGAATTGTAGCTGTAAATGTAGCTTAAAAGATTTTTTTGTTGAAAAAATACATATGAAAGTTTATCATTTAGTTATTTATTCTTAAATATGGTCATGTTATTGTTTAAACTTTTAACCATGTTGAAAGACCTGCTAAATCACATCAAAACCTAGTGAAATCACTGCGAAACAAAGTGTCAAAGTCACACAATCATCATGATTTTCCGAAAAGCAGAAACCTAATATTTTCAATACCATAATATAACTCGCCATTTACACATGAAATAATATCTTATTACGTCTCATACCATCTTATCTTATCTTATATATTACAGATGCTCCTTCTATAAAAGAAAAAGATTATTGCGTCCTACGCTGATCCGTAGTCTGAGTCTAGTCTTGCATTTTTATTAGTGTTTTAAAAGGATGTTAAATTACTGGTTTTCGGGGTTTGTTCAGGCAACCTATTCCATGCCCGGGTGCCACTCGGAAAGAAAGAGTACTTATAAGACTTTGTTCTCGCATAAAGGACAAGAAAAATGTCTTTATGTTTATTTGAGCATTGCAGCAGGTTGTTACCGTGTTGTATTTCTAAGCCAAAGTTACATGCAATATTATTATGTATTATGACCACTTTACTCTTTGTTCTTCTATCCTCTAGTGTCCATAATAAACAATGAATTAAGATGATATTACACTTTCTTTAATTAGTTAGTTGAGCGTAGACGATTAAGTAGGCTTTGCTTGGCTTGCATGGTCAATGAATTATTTAAGATGGCACGCACTACACTGTCTATGATCCCTAAACAGTCGTTAAGCCACT
The DNA here is from genome assembly GCA_949126835.1 of Anisus vortex. NCBI lineage: Eukaryota > Metazoa > Mollusca > Gastropoda > Planorbidae > Anisus > Anisus vortex. Next base: position 22,604,588 of record OX421502.1, on the reverse strand, counting down.
GTTAGTGTAGATGGTAAAGCAGTGGCGTAGCTAGGGGAGGGGGAGGGGGTCCAAATTCGAAAGTCCGGGTACCTACTTGAGGAAGGCCCCCAAAGGAGTGTCCAAAAAAAAAATTGTGCAGGGCCGAAATTTTTTTTATTGCAGGGGCCCCTAAAGAGGTCAAGCCCCCCCCCCCCCCGTGTGTGGTAAAGTATGCTTAGTTCTCTGGACGTACAATGAATTTACATATAGATAGTATAGTCGCGGCTCTGAATTATACTTTACTTATTTAGCCTACTTTAGGTTCACTACTAGATCTAGACCTTAAAAGAAAGGCGTTTTTTTTTTTATAAATTTACAATCACAGGAAACTAACAATAAAATTAATAAAGTTTTAACTTACTCTTGACTTTGGAATATTATGTATGCGTTATTGGGTTGCAGCAAAGTTAACCTTTTTACTGGAATTCGGGCATGGGTTGCCTTAACAAACCACAAAAACCAGTAACTTACCATTATTCAAAATAATAATGCAAGACTAGACTACGGACCACGGATGAATTTATGACGCAATTATAAAAGGAACGTATGTCATATCATATATATATATAAATCTCAAAAGGAATATGTGGCTGGCTGGCTGGCTGGCTGGCTGGCTGGCTGGCTGGCTGGCTGGCTGGCTGGCTGGCTGGCTGGCTGGCTGGCTGGCTGGCTGGCTGGCTGGCTGGCTGGCTGGCTGGCTGGCTGGCTGGCTGGCTGGCTGGCTGGCTGGCTGGCTGGCTGGCTGGCTGGCTGGCTGGCTGGCTGGCTGGCTGGCTGGCTGGCTGGCTGGCTGGCTGGCTGGCTGGCTGGCTGGCTGGCTGGCTGGCTGGCTGGCTGGCTGGCTGGCTGGCTGGCTGGCTGGCTGGCTGGCTGGCTGGCTGGCTGGCTGGCTGGCTGGCTGGCTGGCTGGCTGGCTGGCTGGCTGGCTGGCTGGCTGGCTGGCTGGCTGGCTGGCTGGCTGGCTGGCTGGCTGGCTGGCTGGCTGGCTGGCTGGCTGGCTGGCTGGCTGGCTGGCTGGCTGGCTGGCTGGCTGGCTGGCTGGCTGGCTGGCTGGCTGGCTGGCTGGCTGGCTGGCTGGCTGGCTGGCTGGCTGGCTGGCTGGCTGGCTGGGTATGTACATACCGCATAATCTTTTTAAATACTGGACATAAAAACGTGAAATTTGCTACAAATATTCTTTGCGTTACGGCGGTGAACACTGTCAAGGTTTTAAAAAAATTAAAATGACCGCAGTGGTCAGTTTGGTCAAAAAACGTGAAAAAAACACAACTTTTGATTCACATTGTCTTTGCCAGTACAACTTTTTATAGTTTTTCGTCACAAAGTTAGAAAAAAAAAGGATGCGCTGAGATTATTTTTATGACGTCATCAATCTTTGCGCATGGATTTTATAGCAATGAAGGGACATTTTTCATTCATGTTTAAATTGACGTCATCAAACTATGTGCATGGATTTTATTATCTCAACTCAATGACGGGAACAAATTTTTTTTCATGTTTAAATTGTCTACGTGCCGTAAACAACATAAATTCTTTACACTACCAATACTGTAGTTGATTTTCTTAATCTATCACTACTTTGATACTTTACACTATGAATACATGACTTAAAGCTAAAAAATAATTTAAAACTTTACAAACATAGGACAAAGCAAATAGATATAGTATTTTTTTTCTGTTTTCGGAAGTAATACCGACGCATTACTAAGCTTATTTAAACGCAGTGGTCCTGGTTACACTCTATATTTAAGCTTATAATTATATGGCGTCATCAAATTTTGCGTATTTATGCGTTTAAGAAGGGAACAAAATTTTGTTTTAATTTGCGTCGTAATTTGTAGAATGCAATATTTAAATGGTTTAAGTAAAAAAATTAAGTTACCGGAAAATACTTTATCCCCGCTTAAGACAATTGCTTATAACTCCATGGGTTATTTTATCCAGTTCCGAGAACTGGGCACCTTTAGGCTTATCGCCTTGGTAACGGCCATTGTTTTAATTACCGGGCAATGTTTAAATTACCGGGCAATGTTTATAATACCAGGCAATGTTTAAATTACCGGGCAATGTTTAAATTACCGGGCAATGTTTATAATACCGGACAATGTTTAAATTACCGGGCAATGTTTAAATTACCGGGCAATGTTTATAATACCGGGCAATGTTTATAATACCGGGCAAAGTTTAAATTACCGGGCAATGTTTAAATTACCGGGCAATGTTTATAATACCGGGCAATGTTTATAATACCGGGCAATGTTTAAATTACCGGGCAATGTTTATAATACCGGGCAATGTTTATAATACCGGGCAATGTTTATAATACCGGGCAATGTTTAAATTACCGGGCAATGTTTATAATACCGGGCAATGTTTATAATACCGGGCAATGTTTATAATACCGGGCAATGTTTAAATTACCAGGCAATGTTTAAATTACCAGGCAATGTTTAAATTACCGGGCAATGTTTAATTTGCCGGGCAATTTTCAAATTGCCGGAACTAAATTTTTAAAGTTTTTATTCGTGTCGTATACGTTTTATAAACATTATTTCATAAGGGTTTCATTTGTTATTGTTTTACATGTTGAATAGAAAAATTAATTCTAAGTTTGCTTCCAAAGCAACAATAAATAAATAAATAGCAAAAAAACAAAAACAACACAACATAGGTCTGCGACTTAATGTTTGTCGTAAAAAAAATATATCAAACAATCATTAAAAAAAAAAAAGTAGTGTCGAATGTTCTTAATCAATGAATAGAACAAAATATATTCATGTTTTAATTTGCGTCGTAATTTATAGCGGGCAATTTTGTAATTGTTATAATGGGTGATGAGTAATGATTTTAACGGGTAATTCATGTTGTAGCGGGCAAATAAAAAATTACCTCACGTTTAAATTCGTGTCGTAGGTCATGCGGGCAATCTCATTATAACTGCCTGAGTAGTTAGAGTGTATGTAAACATAACTTTTAGCCGGTTCGGAGGACCGGGCACATAACGGCTTGTATATATATAAATCTCAAAAGGAATATGTATGTATGTATGTATGTGGCTGGCTATGTACATACCGCATAATCTTTTTAAATACTGGACATAAAAACGTGAAATTAGCTACAAATATTCTTTGCGTTACGGCGGTGAACACTGTCAAGGTTTAAAAAAAATTAAAATGACCGCAGTGGTCAGTTTGGTCAAAAAACGTGAAAAAAACACAACTTTTGATTCACATTGTCTTTGCCAGTACAACTTTTTATAGTTTTTCGTCACAAGGTTAGAAAAAAAAGGATGCGCTGAGATTATTTTTATGACGTCATCAATCTTTGCGCATGGATTTTATAGCAATGAAAGGACATTTTTCATTCATGTTTAAATTGACGTCATCAAACTATGTGCATGGATTTTATTATCTCAACTCAATGACGGGAACAAATTTTCTTCATGTTTAAATTGTCTACGTGCCGTAAACAACATAAATTCTTTACACTACCAATACTGTAGTTGATTTTCTTAATCTATCACTACTTTAATACTTTACACTGTGAATACATGACTTAAAGCTAATTAATAATTTAAAACTTTACAAACATAGGACAAAGCAAATAGATATAGTATTTTTTTTCTGTTTCGGGAAGTAATACCGACGCCTTATTAAGCATATTTAAACGCAGTGGTCCTGGTTACACTCTATATTTAAGCTTATAATTATATGGCGTCATCAAATTTTGCGTATTTATGCGTTTAAGAAGTTGTTTTAATTTGCGTCGTAATTTGTAGAATGCAATATTTAAATGGAAGACTATTGTTTATAACTCCATGGGTTATTTTATCCAGTTCCGAGAACTGGGCACCTTTAGGCTTATCGCCTTGGTAACGGTCATTGTTTAAATTACCGGGCAATGTTTAAATTACCGGGCAATGTTTATAATACCGGGCAATGTCTTAATTACCGGGCAATGTTTAAATTACCGGGCAATGTTTATAATACCGGGCAATGTTTAAATTACCGGGCAATGTTTAAATTACCGGGCAATGTTTAAATTACCGGGCAATGTTTATATTACCGGGCAATGTTTAAATTACCGGGCAATGTTTAAATTACCGGGCAATGTTTAAATTACCGGGCAATGTTTATAATACCGGGCAATGTTTAAATTACCGGGCAATGTTTATAATACCGGGCAATGTTTAAATTACCGGGCAATGTTTAAATTACCGGGCAATGTTTAATTTGCCGGGCAATGTTTAAATTGCCGGAACTAACTTTTTAAAGTTTTAATTCGTGTCGTATACGTTTTATAAACATTATTTCATATGGGTTTCATTTGTTATTGTTTTACATGTTGAATAGAAAATTTTATTCTAAGTTTGCTTCCAAAGCAACAATAAATAAATAAACAGCGAATAAACAAAAACAACACAACATAGTTCTGCGACTTAATGTTTGTCGTAAAAAAATATATCAAACAATCATTAAAAAAAAAAAAAAAAGTACTGTCGAATGTTCTTTATCAATGAATAGAACAAAATATATTCATGTTTTAATTTGCGTCGTAATTTATAGCGGGCAATTTTGTAATTGTTATAATGGGTGATGAGTAATTATTTTAACGGGTAATTCATGTTGTAGCGGGCAAATAAAAAATTACCTCACGTTTAAATTCGTGTCGTAGGTCATGCGGGCAATCTCATTATAACTGCCTGAGTAGTTAGAGTGTATGTAAACAAAATTTTTAGCCGGTTCGGAGGACCGGGCACATAACGGCTTGTATATATATATATAAATCTCAAAAGGAATATGTATGTGGCTGGGTATGTACGTACCGCATAATCTTTTTAAATACTGGACATAAAAACGTGAAATTTGCTACAAATATTCTTTGCGTTACGGCGGTGAACACTGTCAAGGTTTAAAAAAAATTAAAATGACCGCAGTGGTCAGTTTGGTCAAAAAACGCGAAAAAAACACAACTTTTGATTCACATTGTCTTTGCCAGTACAACTTTTTATAGTTTTTCGTCACAAAGTTAGAAAAAAAAAGGATGCGCTGAGATTATTTTTATGACGTCATCAATCTTTGCGCATGGATTTTATAGCAATGAAGGGACATTTTTCATTCATGTTTAAATTGACGTCATCAAACTATGTGCATGGGTTTTATTATCTCTACTCAATGACGGGAACAAATTTTCTTCATGTTTAAATTGTCTACGTGCCGTAAACAACATAAATTCTTTACACTACCAATACTGTAGTTGATTTTCTTAATCTATCACTACTTTAATACTTTACACTGTGAATACATGACTTAAAGCTAATTAATAATTTAAAACTTTACAAACATAGGATAAAGCAAATAGATTTAGCTTTTTTTTTTCTGTTTCGAGAAGTAATACCGACGCCTTACTAAGCTTATTTAAACGCAGTGGTCCTGGTTACACTCTATATTTAAGCTTATAATTATATGGCGACATCAAATTTTGCGTATTTATGCGTTTAAGAAGGGAACAAAATTTTGTTTTAATTTGCGTCGTTATTTGTGGAATGCAATATTTAAATGGTATAAGTTACCGGAAAATACTTTATCCCCGCTTAAGACTATTGTTTATAACTCCATGGGTTATTTTATCCAGTTCCGAGAACTGGGCATCTTTAGGCTTATCGCCTAGGTAACGGCCATTGTTTAAATTACCGGGCAATGTTTAAATTACCGGGCAATGTTTATAATACCGGGCAATGTTTATAATACTGGGCAATGTTTAAATTACCGGGCAATGTTTAAATTACCGGGCAATGTTTATAATACCGGGCAATGTTTATAATACCGGGCAATGTTTAAATTACCGGGCAATGTTTAAATTACCGGGCAATGTTTAAATTACCGGGCAATGTTTATAATACCGGGCAATGTTTATAATACCGGGCAATGTTTAAATTACCGGGCAATGTTTAAATTACCGGGCAATGTTTAATTTGCCGGGCAATGTTCAAATTGCCGGAACTAAATTTTTAAAGTTTTAATTCGTGTCGTATACGTTTTATAAACATTATTTCATAAGGGTTTCATTTGTTATTGTTTTACATGTTGAATAGAAAATTTAATTCTAAGTTTGCTTCCAAAGCAACAATAAATAAATAAATAGCAAATAAACAAAAAACAACACAACATAGGTCTGCGACTTAATGTTTGTCGTAAAAAAAATATATCAAACAATCATTAAAAAAAAAAAAAGTACTGTCGAATGTTCTTAATCAATGAATAGAACAAAATATATTCATGTTTTAATTTGCGTCGTAATTTATAGCGGGCAATTTTGTAATTGTTATAATGGGTGATGAGTAATGATTTTAACAGGTAATTCATGTTGTAGCGGGCAAATAAAAAATTACCTCACGTTTAAATTCGTGTCGTAGGTCATGCGGGCAATCTCATTATAACTGCCTGAGTAGTTAGAGTGTATGTAAACATAACTTTTAGCCGGTTCGGAGGACCGGGCACATAACGGCTTGTAATATATAAGATGAGATAAAGTCTTTGATTTACTTTTAGATAACCATCTTTGTTTTGAAACATCAACTTTTAAAATTGAACCATATGTTTACCATCTTTGAATTATTTGTGAATTATCTGTGAGTGTGCTTTAAATTATTTGTGCTAAATTTCCTTTGCAATTAGACACAACAACAACAACCATGGCATGATGATACGGTCCTCCATGAGTCCATGGATGTAATTATTCAATAATTGAACACTAACACATTATATAGACTAGCTATTCTTCTAGTTATGAAAATAAAATAATAGAAACTTACAATCAGTCGAAAACAAAGTTACACAAAGAACTGCAGGCTTCTCGCTGTGCACACTACGGGCAGGTAACAAAAGGCAAGCCGTTATATATAATATCCACCCACCACCCAACAGACCCTAGCTGACGGTGACGTCACGGCATTGGCGAGCTCAGCAGCCAGCCTGCCCTGGACTTGGCTGAACTCAATCTCTAAGACTTGCCTTTTCTGTTTCGAAAAAGAAACATATTCAAATGTCATTTACATATACTAAAACTCGTAGGCCCTATAGCTTACAACATAATAAAAAAAATAGTATACGTAAAGTCTATATACATGTCACTCTTTAAGATTCAATACTCGGAGCAGTCTTACAAATATGAAAACTAAATCCTTGAGAAGCAGGCCGTACATTGCAATGATTTATGCAAACAATGGTTCTCAGATCTTTGAATTGATGAGTCCCATGTGTACGGGGTACCCGAGGCTTACGAATTCAATTCCTGTTGAGGGAGAATTTTTTCTCGGGTCACAGGCTGTCCTGTGTCTACTTAGTATGTCTAACAGGTACCAGGTGGTAGTTTTGGGATACGTAAGGCGCCTGAGCATTAGCTACACAAGTTTGAGTAGCTTCACCTGTCCTATAAATCAACGTGTCTGAAATGGATACTTACAGTGGCGTAAGCTAACTAAGGAAAATGGTGCCCGAGATAGGGGAGCTGCTTGGGTGAGACATGGCGTTTATCTAGCGTTTTGATCTCAAAAACATCTTGTACATCTCGGGATTTGGTGAGTGAATGTTAGCCAATGAGTTAAATAGTAGACTACTCGTACGCACATGGGTGGCCATTTAGGCCTTTGATAAATAGTTACACGATCTAGAGTTAATTAACAAAAAGTAACTACTACGAGAAGACGAGCATTGAATTAACGGAGTAATTTAGGGTAACTCATTTCCTGATTATAAATTAATTACTTTTAAATCATACATATGCCTTTTGGGGTGTGGGGGGGGGGGGGGAGGGCGAATAAGGCGGCAGTCCTAGATTCTAAAGTTGGTATAGGCAACCTAGTGACACTTACAAAAGTAAGTCGTTATAAAAAAAATTAGTAAATTATTAGCGTAGCAGGCACACAATTAATTTTTTTTTTATAAAAATATCCAATGCTCGTCTTCTCGTAGTAGTTACTTTTTGTTAATTAACTCTAGATCGTGTAACTATTTAACTAAACGGCTAAATGGTCACCCATATGCGTACTGGTAGTCTACTATTTAACTCAACGGCTAAATGGTCACCCATATGCGTACTGGTAGTCTACTATTTAACTAAACGGCTAAATGGCCACCCATATGCGTACTGGTAGTCTACTATTTAACTAAACGGCTAAATGGCCACCAATGTGCGTACTGGTAGTCTACTATTTAACTAAACGGCTAAATGGCCACCAATGTGCGTACTGGTAGTCTACTATTTAACTAAACGCCTAAATGGCCACCAATGTGCGTACTGGTAGTCTACTATTTAACTAAACGCCTAAATGGCCACCAATGTGCGTACTGGTAGTCTACTATTTAACTAAACGCCTAAATGGCCACCAATGTGCGTACTGGTAGTCTACTATTTAACTAAATGGCTAAACGGCCACCAATGTGCGTACTGGTAGTCTACTATTTAACTAAACGGCTAAATGGCCACCAATGTGCGTACTGGTAGTCTACTATTTAACTAAACGGCTAAATGGCCACCCATATGCATACTGGTAGTCTACTATTTAACTAAACGGCTAAATTGCCACCAATGTGCGTACTGGTAGTCTACTATTTAACTAAACGGCTAAATGGCCACCAATGTGCGTACTGGTAGTCTACTATTTAACTAAACGGCTAAATGGCCACCAATGTGCGTACTGGTAGTCTACTATTTAACTAAACGGCTAAATGGCCACCAATGTGCGTACTGGTAGTCTACTATTTAACTAAACGGCTAAATGGCCACCCATATGCGTACTGGTAGTCTACTATTTAACTAAACGGCTAAATGGCCACCCATGTGCGTACTGGTAGTCTACTATTTAACTAAACGGCTAAATGGCCACCCATGTGCGTACTGGTAGTCTACTATTTAACTAAACGGCTAAATGGCCACCCATGTGCGTACTGGTAGTCTACTATTTAACTAAACGGCTAAATGGCCACCCATGTGCGTACTGGTAGTCTACTATTTAACTAAACGGCTAAATGGCCACCCATATGCGTACTGGTAGTCTACTATTTAACTAAACGGCTAAATGGCCACCCATATTCGTACTGGTAGTCTACTATTTAACTAAACGGCTAAATGGCCACCCATATGCGTACTGGTAGTCTACTATATAACTAAACGGCTAAATGGCCACCCATGTGCGTACTGGTAGTCTACTATTTAACTAAACGGCTAAATGGCCACCCATGTGCGTACTGGTAGTCTACTATTTAACTAAACGGCTAAATGGCCACCCATATGCGTACTGGTAGTCTACTATTTAACTCATTGGCTAACATTGTCTCCCTTAATCCTGGAGATGTACAATGTAAAGTAAGTATCTTTCTACCCAACCGATTGAGAACACTTGATCGGTAAGCTTACACGACCGTCTGAACCATTTTCTTTGTTCGACTTCAAAAGGTCATAACGTCATGACCCAAAGTGCACTCTGAAATAAAAATTCGCTCAATGTGCAGGTTAGTGTAAACAAATAAACAACAAACTAATTACAATGAATTGGAACGTAATTTTATTCCTTACATGAAAGAGGCAATTCATTTCAATTTCTGGGTGTATTTTTTTGTTTCCTCGTTTCTGTGGTTTATCTATACATCAGTCAGTGTCGTTTCCACTTAGATCACCTGCACTGAATTTCGTCAATAAAAGAATTAATGTGTTTGGTTATCTATTGGCTAAAGAAAACACTTATAAATTCTCTTTGTTTTCCGAGTTGCAACCAAACATATGCCTGAACACACGAGGTAAACTATCAACTCAACTTCATTTGAAACCAGAATTAAAATGCAAATCTAGACCATATATCTCTGGCTAGACTAAAAACACAGACGCAGTAATTATCTGGTTAGAAGGGCCGTATGTAACATATAAGATACTGGATCCATAACACTTTATATCTAGACTATATCTAACATATTGGGCATATATAGGCGATATATTATTTTGATAAATAATTTTCCCACATGATCATCTGATCTATAGAAAATTATATAAAGTGAAATTGTGTTCCATTCGGTAATTGACAGACACGTAACCATATTGTCTCATATTTTACTGATTTTCATTGTTCATTTTTTTTATTTATTTTAAGTTTTCGTGTTTGTTGTCAAGAAGTAAAATGTTAAAATATTATAGTTATTTTTCGTCTTGTTTCCGTATCGTAAGGCTTGACGATATAATTTTAGTATGAAAAGTCAAATGATTAAGTTATACATGGAGCCTTACAACATAACATATTGTATGATGGGACTTAACAACATAATATAAAATGTGATAATAGAGAACAATATAATATAAAGTGTTATATAAAGTGTAATAATATAAAATGTTATAACAATATAACTTAAAGTGATATCATACATAACAACATAATATAAAGTATTAGTCTCATCATACATAACAACTTTAAACATAAGGTAATAATAAACACGAAGGCTGCTGCTTTTCTATAAATAAGCTTCATTCATTTTGATATTTTTAAGATGAAAATAAATATTTAAAACATGTAGATTTCTATATTAACAAATAGTAAGATATTGTCTTTGAGAACCAATTCCTTTATTTTGTTAAAATGTGGACATCGGATGAAAATAATTGCCATCTGTTTGTAGTAATGCATTAATTTTGTTATGTCAGAAATGTTCACAAAAGCTTTATCTAAAATATAACTCAACCAGCTTAAAATCAAAGCCCTGTTTGCCCTTCTAACAAAAGAAATTAGTTATTTGCACCTCTCTCTGCCCTACTTGCCCCCTTCCACGTGCAAATCAGGTCAGCAGACAGCTAAATTCAAAGCTAAAGGTTGATTTATTCACTGGCCTTGAACTTTTACGTAGGGGAAATGAGGTTTGGTTGGAATAGTTTTTTTTTTTTTAAATATCTTTTATAGCCCTTTGCGCTTTAAGTTTTTTCTCCAGGAAACGGAAATGAGGAAACGATGTGAGCAAGAAGAGATAGGAGCTGTTGGAAGTATGAAGAATATGTTGCAAGCAGGTGCTGTTGCAAGCAAGCGCTGTTGTAGGCAGGCAGAAACATGAACTGTTGTAAATAGAGAAAAACAGAAGCGGTTGCAAGCATGCGCTGTTGTAAGCAGGTGCTGTTGTAAGCAGGCAGAAACATAAACTGTTGCAAGTAGAGAAAAACAGAAGCGGTTGTATGCAGGCAGAAACAATGAAAATACACCTTGCATATCAGATATTTGCATTACATTTTATAGCAGTAGCAAATTAGAGTTATAGGATAGCGACGAAAACAAGTTTATGGTTGGGGGTCGCCACAGCGTGAAAAGCGACGCGGCATTTAATAATTTGGGAACCACTGCTCTATAGCATTAAGTGCTCACATTTTCATTTTTATAACTGAATAATATTTGTAATATTAAGCTCTATTGTGTATAGCCTTGTTCTCAAATATTGATAACAATGGCTAGGAATGAAAATGAAACTCTTATTTATACAAATAGATTATTCATTTAAGGTATAGTTATTGACTATTAGATAATACATGATTTGTGGGTGTGTTTTTTTTATAGCCTAGAATGACATATCCTAATGTATGGATTCTCAAAGTGTGGTCCACGGAGCCAACCCGATCTGCGAGCCCACAGTCCCCAGTATGCAATCAGTAACATGATAAAATCGAAAATCGTGTAGACTATATGGACAATTTTACAAACCAAAAGAAATGTAAAGAAAACCTGCAACAAAACAAATCCTTAAAAAAAAATTATAGCGAGGGGAGGTAATCGAGTATTTCCTGGACAATAAAAATTAATTGGTAGGCTACATGCTATATCGTAATGTTGGTTTTATAGCTCAATTAGCTTAATTGGCAGATATTCTTAACGTCTTCCATGACGTCAATACGTGCAAGAAAGAAAGATTGGCTTCATGCTTTAGCCTACAGTGGTTGACAAGATGGATGGACGGGAAAGAAAGCTAGATGCTTGCAGACGTAAAGCTTTATTTCCGTTCCTACGTAACTTGAACATTGAATGCTGGACCGATTTAGTCGTCAGTGTTGCGTTTTACTTTCCAGCTGAAGTTGGACCAACGAATGGGAGATGATTGGACCCATTGCAGGATAAGTTATTGGAACTACCGGGTTTTGGTTTTTGGTAGTGCAATATAAAGTGCAGATTTTTTGGATTCATGGCAAGGCAGAATATCCTAAACTTGCCGAACTTGCTGTGAAAGCTTTTCTCTTATTTCTTACAGTTTACTTCTAGGGTAACTAGCTTTTAAATCATAAACATTAAGCACTAGAAAAGAAATAAGAATGAGTTTTTAGGTTCCACTTTGCGGATTGAGAAGATTGTGAATAATAAAAAGGCCTACATTTTCCATTACTCTGAGCAACGGCAAACCTTTCAGCTATACGTGGACATTTAAATCCATGTAATAGAACTAATTGGATTTCAATAAACATAAACGTGCTGAACATTGTATTGTAGCTGTCGGTAAATGGTTGATATTTGTAAACGTGTTAAATGTGTATTATAAAAAACGGCTGCTGTAAATATCACTGCAAGCATTATCAATCATTTAATTATAATAAATATTATCGTGTTGCGGATATTAACCTGCAAAAAAAAAACATCTTCCAAGGCACTGTAGAAAGTTGATGTCAGAGACGCCGACAGTGGAAATGCTGATTCAACAATAAAAAAAAGATTGGGCAATGCTCGAAATGACTGAACTATAGACAGCCGCTCAAGAGAGAACAAAATGGATAAAGATGTCTGACTAGGTGTCCAATCCCCCCCCCACCCAATTGAAATGATCATAACAAAAATAGACCCGCCCCCCCCCAACCCCGCCATCAATAGATAACGGTCCGCACTCTCAAGTGGACAATTTGAGGATCACTGCTATTTTGCACATGTTCGAAATATATGAGACATTGCCTTCTACTTTACACCTCACCCTCCGCAATCAACTTTGCCCCTGCTTTCCTGTATCTTTATCTTGCTCCCACCCCTTCCCCCTAACCCCCTTTCCATCTTGCACTCCTTGATATTCTACTGTCCAGGTTTCACCTAACGCCGTTGGATTTTATGTCTTCGTAAAACTGCTTTCTTTTATTTCTTGTTTTTAAACAACAAACAGAACAGATGGATAGCGATGTGTCCGGGAGGGGGGGAATAGAGAGAGAAAGAGGGGAAGAGAGAGAGAGAGAGAGAGAGCGAGAGAAGAAATTTAGAAAGAGACATAGAACGATAGTAGTGCTGCTGCATAATAGTGGTGGTAAAGTAAGAACAAATCATGAAATATGTTCCGCAAACTACGAATCGGAGCAAGCGAAATGTGCCCCTGCGAAACAGCTCCCGAAAATGCGGAGCATGTCCTTCAGACCAGCCCTCTGTATCTTTCTTCGGTCAGCCATTTGGCCCCTGGGGGCTACCTTCAACGACAAACTGTTCGGTGGACTAGAGCAACTGACAGCCACGGCGCAGTTCATTACAACTATTGGACTTGTTGTCTGAATCCTCCCAATCATAACATTTGAGAACGAAGAAGAAGAAGAAAGAATGAAATTAAATGTGAAAATGTTGTTCGTGCGTGTGACATCGCTAATGAGTACAGCATGGCAAAATCAACTATCTCCGCTATCATAAAAAACAAAGAGCTACTTAAAATCAGTCGAGATGTAGCTACAGAAGCAAATATATCAAATTTTCGAGTAATTAAAAAAAAACAACATATTTTCGTCTGGATCGATAAAAAGCAACTTGCATAAGACAGCGTTAGTAAAACAATAATGTGTGAAAAGGCACAGCTTTTGCACAGGGATAATTTATGGTCAAAGTCACTTGATACAATTGCTAGATTCACTGTATAGTAAAGATGTTACTGATCACATTAAACCGTTAAGGGATCTGTTTAACAGACTAAACGGTGTAAACTTAACCATAAATGATTACATTAAACAGTTAAGGGATCTGTTTAACAGACTAAACGGTGCAAACTTAACCATAAATGATCACATTAAACAATTAAGGGATCTGTTTAACAGATTAAACGGTGCAAACTTAACCATAAATCTTGCCAAATGCCAATTCGGGCATGCTACTGTAGAATTTTTAGGGCATGTAGTCGGAGGAGGTCCCGCCAAGAACCTACCTTGACGTGGTGACGGGGCATACTGGCAAGTGGGCCAGGCCAACAGGTTCGCAGCCTACATGCATGTTTGTAGGTTTCTGCGTAGGGCTAGCAACCCACCAGTGTAAAAAACTACCTTGCTACAAAATCATCAACAAAATCAATTACATGTCTGCCATTTTCAGAGAAGGGAGGCCCTGTCCAAGGGATTATGAAGCAGGTCAGCCAAACCCGAAAGGGAGCTGATAGGCAGACTACCTCCTTCTCTCTGAGGAAAAATACCCAGGTTGGCAACTGGAATGTGAGAACAATGTATGAGATGGGGAAGACCCACCAAGTAGCTTCAGAAATGAAAAAATACAATATAAGTATACTAGGAGTGAGTGAAGCGAGATGGATACTGTCAGGAAAAACAAAACTATCAACAGGTGAAACCATTCTTTACTCAGGCCACGAGGAGGAGAACGCTCAACACACAGAGGGAGTAGCCATAATACTATCACCACAGGCCAATCAATCACTTATAGAGTGGCAACCGGAAGGGTCTCGGATAATAACAGCATCTTTCAGGACTTTCAAGAAGGGGATCAATCTCAATGTTGTACAGTGCTATGCTCCAACAAATGAACAAGAGGATGAAATAAAGAATAATTTCTATAGTAAACTACAGACAGTTCTAAATAGACTTAAAGATAAAGACTTAACAATAGTGATGGGAGACTTTAATGCAAAAATAGGCTATGATAACCAAGGATATGAGGAGATAATGGGGAGACAGGGCTTAGGAATAAAAAACGAGAATGGAGAGTTGTTTATTAATTTTTGTGCAGATAATTCATTAGTAATAGGAGGCAGCATATTCCAGCACAAAGATATTTACAAAGCCACATGGATGTCACCAGATCATCATACAAACAACCAAATTGACCATATTTGCATCAAAAAGAAATTCAGGCGCTCATTGCAAAACGTAAGAGTTTTCAGAAGTGCTGACGTAGCTTCTGACCATCACTTATTAGTGGGCCAAATTAGGCTACGACTTAAAAGACAAAGAGATTGCCCAAAACGCAGAACTCAATACAATGTCACATTTCTAAAGGAAACGAACGTAAACAATGAATTTATAATTGAACTGAGAAATAGATTTAAGGCCCTAGAAGACCTGGAAGGAAATGACGACATAGGCACACAATGGGATTCAATAAAGGAAGCATGGAACACAACATGCAAGCAAGTGCTTGGGATAAAAACACACCCCAATAAACCATGGCTTTCAGACAACATTCTCAAAAACATTAAGCAACGGAAAGAAAAGAAAGTTGTTTTGATGAACAGCCGAACCAGGGCCTTGAAAAAAGATGCTCAAGAGAACTATACAGAAGCCAATAGGGAAGTTAAAAAAGCATTAAAAAAGATAAAAATGATTACATCAACAACCTGGCAGCGGAGGCAGAAACAGCAGCATCTAAGGGAAACATAAAGGAGTTGTACAGTATAACAAAGAAATTAGCAGGCAAATTCCAGCAACAAAATAAACCCATCAAAGACAAAGAAGGTAATAAGCTAACAAATGCAGAAAAGCAGGAAAAGAGATGGGTAGAATATTTCAAAGAACTCTTAAACAGGCCTGCTCCCCTTAATACCCCAGATATTCAACCAGCTGAGAGAGACCTAGAGATAGACTGTAATAGACCTACTAAAGGAGAAATAAAAAATGCAATAAAAAAGCTAAAGAACGGGAAGGCTGCTGGACCTAATGGAATACCAGCAGAAGCAATTAAAGCAGACATTGAGTTTTCAACTAACGTACTATACAACATTATTGGAAACATATGGGAAAAAGGAGATCTACCAAAGGAGTGGAGAGAGGGATATCTAGTAAAGCTTCCAAAGAAAGGGGATCTTACAGATTGCTCTAACTATAGAGGGATTATGTTGCTATCAGTACCAGGAAAAGTTTTAAATAGAATAATACTGGAAAGGATAAAGAAAGCAGTTGATGGTCTTCTACGAGACGAGCAAGCACGCTTTAGACAAAACAAATCATGTCTCGACCAAATAGCTGCTCTTCGTATTATCATTGAACAATGCACAGAATGGAATGCTAGCCTATATATCAATTTCATAGACTTTGAAAAAGCCTTTGATAGTGTTGACAGAGAAAATCTATGGAAACTGTTGCGCCACTATGGTATTCCTCCAAAGCTAACTGACCTAATTAAAAACACCTATCACAATATGAGATGTCGAATCATTCATGATGGAAAACTAACAGAGGCGTTTGAGATAGAGTCAGGAGTTCGACAGGGCTGTCTACTTTCACCATTCCTCTTTTTACTAGTAATAGACTGGGTCATGAAGAATACTACAGAAAACAGAAAAAATGGAATCCAATGGACCCTGTTTAAACAGCTTGAAGATCTAGACTTTGCAGATGACATAGCCCTATTAGCTCAAAGTCATAAGCAAATGCAAGAAAAAACTGCAATACTAGATTCCTGGGCACAACAGCTAGGACTTAAAATAAATGATAGAAAGTCCAAGATAATGAGAATAAACTCCAAAAGTACTGATGCAGTGGAAGTAAGAGGAAATGTGCTGGAAGAAGTAGACAACTTCACATATCTAGGAAGTATAGATGACAAGGAAGGGGGATCTGGAACAGATATTAAAGTAAAGATACAAAAAGCAAGAGGAGCCTTTGCTATGCTAAAAAATATCTGGAAAACAAAACAAATTAGAACCAAAACTAAATTAAGAATCTTTAATTCTAACGTAAAATCTGTCTTACTATATGGCTCAGAAAGTTGGAGATTAACAAAGGGGGATTTGAACAAACTACAAACTTTTGTGAATGGCTGCCTACGTAGAATAATGGATATCAAATGGTATAACAAGATTACAAATGCAACTGTATGGGAAAGGACAGCACATATTCCAGTAGAACAAGAAATACAAAAAAGGAGATGGAGATGGATATGCCACACATTGAGGAAACCAACGATAAACTTGACCAGACAAGATCTTTCGTGGAATCCCCAAGGTGCAAGAGGTAGACCAAAGAACACCTGGCGGAGGGAAGTAGAAAAGGATGTGCAGGTGATCGGGAGAACTTGGAAGGAGTTGGAGAAGATAGCCAGAGACAGGAGGTCATGGAAAGAGATTGTTGATGGCCTATGCTCCACTAGGAGATGATAATGGCGAAGAAGAAGAAGAAGTCGGAGGAGGGAAGGTGAAACCAATTGATGCTAAAGTCTGGGCGATAATAGATGTACCCATACCCCAGAACCAAAAGCAAATTCGTAGATTCTTGGGAATGGCGGGATTCTATAGAAAGTTCTGCGAAAACTTCTCGATCATAGCCGCCTCCTGACTGACCTCCTAAAGAAAAATTCGAAATATGTGTAGTCCGAACAATGCAACTAAGCATTTGAAAAACTGAAGACTGTTTTGTCTAGTGCACCAGTGTTAGTAACACCAGACTTAAGATCTGCGTAGATGCCTGCGAGACAGGATAGGGGAGGAGGGTCTGTTACCATTCACAGAAGTTTAATAAACATGAGAAGGTCTATAGCGCCGTCGGACGGGAACTTTTGGGAATTTTGATCTCTCTAAAGCACTTCGACTTTTACCTGAGGGGGGCCGCTTTTCCAATAGTAATCTATACGGATCATAACCCATTAACATTTCTAACCAGCGTAAAACAGAATCAACGCCTACTTAGGTGGCAGTTGTTTTTACAGTCCTATAACTTGTCAATACACCATGTGAAGGGGGTAGAAAATGTCCACGCAGACACGTTAAGCAGACTGTATATGCCTATTTGAAATGTTTTTGATGTTCTTTGTTTTCTATTGATGTATTAAATAAAATATTTGAAAAACAATTGTGTTTAACCCCCAAAACCCCATATTATGTACTATATGTACAATAAATTGTGGAGATGTACATTTAAATACTATACATTACACCTGTTGATGTACAAGAGAAAAATGATCTAAACAATTGCAAAACACAAAGAAATCACACGCATTAATTGAATTACACACATTTTATTGCATTGTTTTATTTGTAATTCCCCCCCCCCCCCTCCATGGCGTTTTAAATGTTTGTCTGTTTTATGTCTGTAAAGCGACAACTGACAACTTAAAACTGTTCTTTTGGTAAGTGTAAAACCATGGTGAATAACAAACAAATTGATAGGGTTACTCTATATCAGGTAGGAAACTCTAGGGCGATGTTTACACATTCTATAAAAGTAAAGTATAAATTTATTGAATGAGGCAGTATACTATATGGTCAACGTTTACACATTCTAAAAGAAGAAAGCATACTAAGTGAGACATTGTACTTAAAAGAACCTTAAATAGAAACTTAAAATTTTAGATTAAAATTTTAAAGAAAAAAAAAGAGTAATAATGGTAATGTGCTTACAAGAGTAAAATTAACAGTGTTGTTAACTCTAACAGTTGAACTTTAAATGGGTAACTTAAAGATCTTACTGATTGCACGTGCTTAAATGAAAAAAAAAACCGCTCTATGAAGAGGTTTAAAGTCAAGTTAATGTTTCGTAAAATTAAGGTGATTCTTTGACTAATACTTTTAAAGTGAAGGTTAAAATCAGGTGAATAATATAACACTTGCTTTTAAAGATTAACATTTGTTAATTAAAGTAAAATTCGATACTAATTGATAACCTAAGTTAAAATGAATCAGTGGTGATGTATCCTTAATTTGAATATTGTAAAAAAAACAACTACTTTTCAAAATACAATTATGTTAAGCTATGTTACGTTAAGTAAGCAATAAACGTGTTACACCCATAACGGAAATTAAGACACCTAAATAAAAATAAACTAGAAAGATAAGTTATTTGTATTAAAGACCAAGTGAAGAGCTTTTTATCAAAATTGAGTTAACATTTGATTTTGATAGTAAATAGTGTATTCAATATCTGAATGTTAAAAAAAACATTTATACAAAATATCAACGATACATTTTAAGTAATTAGTTGAATATTTGCACTTAAATGTGTGTGTTTTTCGGATGATTACTCCAAATCTCGTAGCCATTTGAGATGTTTTTATTTCCGGCAATATAGGAAAGTGACGTAACATAAAGGATTCCGACTAGGACAAATGAATATTGTCACGTGTTTTGAATCTATTGCCACATGTTTTGAATCTTTTCCCGGTTCTTATTTTTAACAAAATGGTTAAATATAGATTTATAGCGTCTATTTTTATTTATTTATTTCCCTTGTGATACGTCACTGCCGTATGAGGCTATTCCAAATCTCGTTCCTTTGAGAAAAACCTCTTCACTTGGTCTTTAACTAAAAAGGTTACGACAAGGTAAACCATACAACACCTAAACTAATTACATGCATCAGAATCTAGTTATTACATAATTCACCTAGGTTGACTAAAGGAACATTGTTCTTTTGTAGACTGATGTATATGTGTTCTTGTTCTTAATTGTTTCTTTACATTTTTTTTATGTGCCTAATGTGCACTTGAATTGTGTTTTTTTTATTTTGAAATGTGACTAATGTGCACTTGAATTGTTTTTTTTTTAATTGTGCCTAATGAGTACTTAAATTTTTGGATAACTGTAATTGGGTGAAGTAGAGAACACCGTTACAACTGTGGACATCATTGTGGCAAAAAATGCCATCAGATTTATATTGACCAAGCGTTGTTCTGTTCTTATAACACGTCATGCCTTATGGGAACACCCAGTATTTGCTGATAAATGGAAATATAGAAATGTATGAACTTAGAGATTAGCACAATAATTTCTTTCGAATAAAACAACCACAACGTTTTTGTATAAATAACTTATATCCATTTGTGCGATGTGTTTTTCCGAAGATTTTGCTCGTTTTACTAAAAAAAAAGAAAAAATACAACATAGAAAATGATAATTTAATGGGCCTATGAATGATTTAAAGTAAAGGGACATCACTTAGCCATGTATACATAATACATATATCCCATTGCATACTGAGGGAAATATACATGTATGTCAGTCATCAGCTTTTTAAAAAGATTTTAAAATGTGTGCCATGAGGATTTAACATGCACACCCAAAAGTGTATTACAAGATATAAAACACTGGCTTTTGTTTGTTGGGGTAGAGGTATGTGACGGAAAATTTGATAAAATGTTTTGTTAAAGAGAACACGTCTACGTACCATTTTTAAACTTGATATAAATTATTATCATGGCTATAAAAAAGTGTATCTAGCCTTTAAAAGATCAGGACATATACAAAGTAAGAAAGACAGAAAGATTTGCGAAGTTAATACGTGCACATGTACCGATATACATTTTAAACCGTACTCGTGTGACAACACGCAAGAAAACACCGTACTAATACTATGGTGTTTGTTGTTTTCAATCCAGATTGAAACAGTGGGATTTAAAAAAATATTATTTGAGCCACAATCCTTTCATATTGTCTTAAAATAGGCCAACTATTTAAATTTCAATGCTTAAAAAAAAATGTGATTACCTCAATATCATATTATAATTCGCCTTTCTTAGAAAAACTATTTTAATACGGTTTACAGTTTGTTGTTTAATGTTAATTGCATATGTTGACATTTGACCAAGATTTACATTAAAAAAAAATTATATAATGCATCTCAAATTAAATATAATTACTCATTTAACTAAACGTGCATTTTCTAGAAAATCAAAAGTGTACAGTTTTACTTTGACCCTGTGTGCCCTTCCATCCGTATCGCGATTACCATATTATTACAATAAAGAAAACTAGAACATCACCAAGACCAAATTGCAGTTTTACTCTGTACCACCATATCTAATTACACGTGGTCCTCAGAAATTAAGTTGCATTAACTAGCTACAAAATTACAAAAAGTGTTGCATCAACAAAGGGTCACACCTTTCAGACGGGATCCTTGTTATGAAGCGATTGCTTATTAGCTAGGTAATTAATTAGTGTGCGACCTTAGTAGTATGGGCGCTTTGTTAGATCCCCTTTGTATCGTCATAAATGGATGGTTTCTCCCCCCCCCACCCCTTGGAATGGAAAGGGGGCGGGGCGTCATGCCCGTTTGAATCTCCCGTGTTTACCTAAAAGCCTTCGTACGACTACCCCGATAATCATCCCATTGATGATAAGCCACCTGGGGCGGTTACGGTCAACTCGTTATCTCACTATTGTGAGCTAGCGTAAACATAGACCTCACAAAGCTAGCTTGTGATATGATGGAACAATAGAGAATTATCCAATGTGTTACAAATGCTGTACGGCCCTTTGTTTTCCTGACTGACCGTGGTGACCGGAAGCCCCACCCCGAGAGTCGCCCCTGCCCACCCCTTTCCTCTCATGGCACGTGTTCCCACACAACATTGTCAAGACCAACTGACTGCTGACATCAGCACTGGACTTTGATTTCCATTGGTTAAGTGGACGGGCCTTCTTCCTTAGTCCCGCCTTTTCTGACAGCAAATTTAAATCTACAGAATACCTTTTTAGTTTAGTCTACTACTTGTTCGACAAGCGGACTTACGACTGTGCACGTCTGAAAGTACTTCAAGAGTTTTTAAGACGTTGCAACGCTATTTGGACACTGCAATGTTTTCTATTGATCTTCTTTAAGACAATAATAGAATGACAAAAAAAATACAGTTTTTAGCTGTTACACTGATCAAGAATACTTTAACAAAAATTATCTCTCTCTCTCTATTAAACTCTTTCTCTCTCTTCCTTTCTCTATCATGTCCTCTCTCGCGTTCTCTCTATCTTGTTATAATTCTCTCTCTCATTTTTTAATCTCTTTCTCGTTCTAACCAACTTTTTCTCCTTTTCTCTCTTTCGTAACTCTTTCTATCTGTTTTTCTTTATTTCTCGATCTAACTCTCTCTCTCTCTTGTGTCTATATACTCTTAAATGATATATCTGAATGTTTAGGTGAAATAAAAAGGTACACAATCTGTGGTCAGAGTGTAGAACAATATGGCCGGAATATTTTCCGGGTGACGTGAAGGTTTACCAGTACATGGCCAGCTCCGATGGCGTGGGTAAAGGCAGGCTATCTGCTTATGTGGGACATTTCTTCTACCATTTAGGACTTGGACCTTTAGTAAGTGGACTTTCATGATTAAACCTCATTTGTTAGATTTTAATATTCCCCGCTATTAGTGGATGTTCTTTTATGTTCGGCTCTGAGTAATAATCGTTGTGAGACCATTACTAGTGTACAGCCATATATATCTGTGAGTAGTGAGAATTAAAACAAGATACTTTGTGTGATAAGAGTTTAGCAATGTCATAAAAGAAACTTGCTCGTGCCAATAAACAGAATCATCTTCTTACATAAACAGTGTATTTTTGTGAAAGGATTTGCCTGGTGTGCACGTGTGTATGCTAGAATATACTGATGAAAAGCTGTCCGTCAAATATAAATATCGGGCAGCGTATTCAATAGTGCTGAAGAATAGCTCGGCTATCACGCCCTTAGACAAACAAGCCAATAGTGTTGTGCAGGCGTAGTGACGCTCCGATTGGGCGTGCGACATCTTGGCCCCTGTTGGCCACACCATCCCCTGTCACAACATTACAATCCTAATAGCGGCTTCCCACTATAACACCTGATCTCTAATGAACATTTACACCCAGGCCATGATTGAACTTATCACCTATGTGCTATATAAGTTTCAATGTGTACGAAGACAAAGTAAATTCTCCGGGAAAAGATACAATCCACACAATTTT
The DNA here is from genome assembly GCA_949126835.1 of Anisus vortex. Taxonomy (NCBI): domain Eukaryota; kingdom Metazoa; phylum Mollusca; class Gastropoda; family Planorbidae; genus Anisus; species Anisus vortex. Next base: position 22,581,666 of record OX421502.1, on the reverse strand, counting down.
ATCCAACTCGGGCAACTGAATATTAAAAGTCATGACGAGCTTTCCACTGTGCAGTTTCCTGTTCAGTGTCTTTGCATTAGCGGTAAATATTTGTTTTGTTTTGTATGCTATATATTCATGTTCTATTTTATTTTAGTATATTTTTGTCGACCTATATTTCTTGTCTATTTATTGTCATTGGTATACAAGTAAATACTAGCCTACATTGTGAGGGTCTTAAGGCAAGGAGTTGCACTGATAACTACAGGTGAAATCATTGGCGCACGCCGGCTTCTACTTCTGGGTCTGATATAGTTTGGAAAAATAAGTGAAAGTGGTTGAACATTGTGTTGGCCACACAATCTATTGTTATATATTATAGTTACTATTTGCTATATTACAGTAACTATCTGACTGCACAATTTTCTATTAATCTTCTGGAAGACAATAATGGAATGACAAACTAATACAGTTTTAGATGTTACACTGATCAAGTATACTTTAACAAAATTATCTCTCTCTTCCTTTCTCTATCATGTCCTCTCTAGTTTTCTTTCTATCTTGTTATAACTCTCTCTTATCTCTTTCTGGTTCTAACCAACTTTTTCTCCTTTCCTCTCTTTCGTAATAACTCTTTCTATCTGTTTTTCTTTCTTTCTCGATCTAACTCTCTCTCTCTCTCTCTCTCTCTCTCTCTCCCTCTCTCTCCCTCTCTCTCTCTCTCTCATGTGTCTAAATACTCTTAAATGATATATCTGCATGTCTATGTGAAAAAAAAAGGTATACATTTTGTGGTCAGAATCTAGTTGAATATGGCCGGAATATTTTCTGGGTGGTGCGAAGGTTTACCAGTGCATGGCCAGCTCCGATGGAGTGGGTAAAGGCAACTGGGCATTGTTCAAGCAACGCAATCCTATTGTTGCAATAACCCAAAAAAGCTAATAAACAGAACCTTATCAAACCTATAATTAGCTTAGAAATCCACAAAAATAATGTTACTTCCCCCTTATAAATAAACATGTCATATACAGGCCCTGTAAAATGTATTATATATATTGGTGTATTTTACAAGAGTTTTTTATGCTAGCTGAAAAGAATTCGTCTAATGTTAGAGTTTTTATTACCAAGAGTAATTATTTACTTCACCAAAATTGAGAAACTTACACCTATGCGGGAAAATCTCAAATTGACCTGAATAGCAATCTAGTAGGCTAACTTTATAAGGACAAAACAATAATGTGTGGCTGAAAAAGAACACAACACATTTTGAGTACCTATTTAGTAGCCAGTGTATAGTCTTAATCGATGAGTCCAAGTCAGGGCCCTCACAAGCCTATGTAGCGCCCCAGGGCAAGAGTTTCAGCGACGCCCCCTTGCATACTAAAACTGCTTTGTTTAGTGCCTTTGCCCTTAGTTAATTATTATGATTAAAGAAATGTTAAAGTGCCTTTTTTATTAAGAATATTCTAGTTAAGCCAATCTTTTATGAAACATTTGTAAGCCTATTAAAAGAGAAACATTTGTATAAAACAGTTTGAGTGTAAATAAATAAGAAGTTAACTTCTACCATTTTTATTCATTATTCCTTTTGTTCGCTTTTTGTGTTTCAAATTTTATTTCCCCTTCAACTCTCCTACAATTTCTGGTATGAACTTAGGTTATATTTGCCGCCCCTCCTCCTAGAAATGTCGCCCACGGGCATACGCCCCCTCTGCACTCCCCTATAAGAGGGCACTGAGTCCAATGACATCTTTTATTAGAGGCTAATGATGGAATGGCCTAAATTAATTTTGTGTTTAAATATTCAGAGCACACTGGGACAAGATGCAGGCTCAACAACAGTAACTGTGGACAAATTGTCCATAGCACAATTAATTGACGACACTGTAGCAGTCGCAAAGAAAGGTAACTCTTATAATACAATGTTCTACTACAAAATATTTTGGATTACTGCCCTTCCAACGTCCACCTTTCTAGTTCTGAGGTTAGGGTCAATCGAACTTGGAACTTGAAAGTTTATCCACACCCTATTTTACTATTGTCTGAAAACTTTTCCGGACAGAAGAGGCCAAACTGTCTATCTAATCATTTACAATATTTAAAAAAAAATCAAATTTCTTTGGTTTAATTTTAATTAGATATCCTTTTTTATCAAACTTGAACGTAAATGGCTAGTATCGATTCTGGCCAATTAGTAATTCCTTTTAAAGTTATCTATGTCCAACTTAGCTTGTTTAGTTAAAACTGGCCGAGATATAAAACTATTGATAGTAGCTAATGAAACTATTCCGTTAGAACGTTTGTTGGTCTGTTTTTATTAATATTTATGTGTTGTTGTTTTTTTATGAATTCCTCGTAACTATTGGTTAGTAAACCAAACGAATCACCAATAGAGATAAAATACTATTACAGCTAAAAGCTTTAAATTGTGAATTGCGGTGTACAATATCTAAGCTTAGTGTTCAGCGAAGGCTAAACCAAAACATAGAGAACCACTGGGCCTTCAAGTATGATGGTTACTGCTCCACGTCTAATAAGAAATAACAACCTTCACTTTTTGTCCTTAACCCTGAAGATCACAGTAGTAGTAAGCCTATCAATGTAACTATCCATGTCCGTCTATCAAAGTCAAAGACCTTAATTTTTCACATCTGTCCATTCCATAATGTTTTTTTCACAATGCTAAAAATTTACAGTTAAAAATTAAATGAAAATGATATATCTGCAATAAATTATCGTTAATTTCTACTTTCTGTTTCAGGTGTTGAATCTACTGATCTTAGAAACTCTTTGGAATCAATTAAACAGCTCGCTGACAACTACCTGAATGAACGGGGTGCAATAGGTACATTTGAACTGTCCAATGAAAATGGAAACATCAGTATAATTTGACTTCTTGTAATCTGGTCAAACTTCTTTGATGTTAATGCATTAACATTACAAAAACTATTTTTAGCATTTTAACTAGACATTCTTTTACCCAGCAAAAATAGTAAAATAATAGTTGAAGTTGATTGAGTGCTTCTGTATTTGAAAAGATTAAAACTCTTTCATATGCTGGCCTGGCAATTTTAGAAATGGCTTCACCTTATAATTTCAGTTGATGGCCAGGACATTGTGGCCGTCGTGGGAGAAATCACTGCAAAGACTAACTGGCAATTGACATTGTCTGCACTTTTAGAAGGTATTTAGGAATGTTATATAATGTTATTCCTAATTTTAATTATTTATATGCCTCGATATAGATCTAGATATAGGTAGGTACATATGTGTATTATTGCCCGCATGCTGTAGATTTTTTTCACAACATCAGTGGATAACAGCGCGTACGATAAAAAGTGGGCTTTTTTTTTAGACCATGTATTGAAAAGTACAAACATGTATTGGGCTATTAGTAATCTATATTGAGATACTTAATAAAATACACGTATATATTGATGGATAGATAGATATAATAAAAAGATTGATAGATGGATATTATCATCATCTGGTCTCCTTACAGATCCCTTGGTACAAGAAGAAAGAAAGGTCACAGCTGGACTATTTGTGCTTAATGGTCTATCTCTTGGAATCAGAGCCATAAACAATGGTAATTTAGAGTTTCACTTTAGTATTGTTATTCAGTATGTACTTAGCTTTCTGTGACTTCGAAATACGGGGATGAACTGGTTCTAAGGAATATAACATAGTATTATTTCAAATGTTCGTATGTTTATAGCAGAGTCTTACATTTCCATTACGCTGGTTTGGAATTCAAATCCTGAAATTTTATTGGTTGATTGTCTAGCTATTACAGCTTGCAGTAAAAATTGTGTAATTGCAAAAGAAAGATTGTTTAAAGCATAGGGATTGTATTGCTGATATATGGTTGTTGTGGGGGGTTTGATATGCAATCTCGGGCATTTCAAATTTTCATATTCAAAATGGATTTTCTAGAGCTATGGCAAACAATTGATGTCTGCTATCATAAAAGTATTTTAAAGGGAGATAAACTGATAACTAATTTATTATTGTTGATTTGTTTGGTTTTATAGTACATGCAAATTCATCGGTTTGTCCACGGTGACGGGGAGAGTCTTGAACACAAAATATTTCACACGAACAAAGCCGTACTATATGAACAAAGTATGGTTCTACTTTCTAAAGCCGAAGGGGAGATTATCTATAAGCTTTATATCTGCAAACAAGCTGACAGAAAAAAAAATTGTAATAAGGATACGGCTAGAGAACTCAATACTATATGTAACGTCTTATTCTTGGAAGTTTCAATGCTTATAAATGTACTCTGACTTTATTCTACTCCGCTATGCCTCCATACAGATACACAAGTGAATATTCTCGTGGCTGCCGTCAGATTCACTGCTAAATCTGTTGGAAGAAGTCTCACTATCGGAGGTAAGATAAAAATCTCTATGAAAGAAAGAGAGCTTGAAATAAGCTAATAATGCATGTATGGGATAAAGAAACTGTTTCACTTATCTCAATTATCTTTCTAAGTATTTGGATGTCCTTTTTTCTTAACGATGTTGTATTTCTAGTCATTATAGCAAGTCAATATTTTAATCTTTTTGGTTCCTACCTTTTTTTTTGTATCAGAGACTTTGTACAATTATAAAGAAGAATACGCTGGCAACCAAGATAAACGATGGGCGGTGGTTGGTAAGTGCACACTATTTATCAATTTCCATTGGACTTTGGTCACAACTAACAACATTTTAAAGTTCAAAGTTCGTCCTAATACGATGATTCGCATGGTCTTAAGTGTAGTCTTTTTAAGAATTACTCACACAAGGAAATTCGAAGCCTGTCAAGAGGGTAACGGATCTCAATACACTTCCCAAGTCTACCTCTGAGTTATTCAGAAACTAATCAGTAATAAATTACTAGTGGTGATCGGGATTAAAAGTATGGACACCGGCGTTTTAAAAGAATAGTTAATAAAAGAAACTATTTTAACTATAAGTAAGATTGTTAAATGGTAAACTGTACGAGTCACCGAGCGCCCCCCCCCCGTCCAACTTTGAGAGCTTGATCTACCCGAAGATTTGCCTTCGGTAGCCGTGAGGCAGCGCGTTCGGCTGGCGCACCAATGGTTCTGGGTTCGAATCCTGGTGCAGGTTAAGATTTTTCTCCCGGGTCTGGGGGGTCTCCTGAGTCGAACCAGCTCTGATGGGTACCTGACCTTAGTTGCGGTAAAGTAAAGGCGGCTGTGCATAGTATTGGCGACACAATCACCTACTATGTCGTAGCCACAGAAACTGGTGAACGCTGCTTTATCAGCTCTATGAATCAATTTGGTCCGATAATTTATTTTACTTTTTTCAAGTATACTAATGTAAAATGGTGGTCATATAGTCGTAACCTGGTAGGCTATAAAAGATTCCTTCCTCTAATAATTTTTCTTCAGACACAAGCAAATCTTATGATGGCTTCCATAACAATGGCCAACACAATGTGGTGAGTACCCTATTTTCAAAACCGAGCACTAATAACCAACAACAATAACATTACTTCCTCTTCTTCTACTTCTCCGCCAGAATTCAGTCCGCAGAACACCTTGGACCCTAATCAGTTCTATTCAAATAAGATAAGATACACATATACCCACACATTTTTCGGGAATTCCGTTTCATTGTACCTGTTACTGTTGTATGTCCATCGCAGATCGATGAAGACCATTCCATGAAATTGCCATCAAGTTCTCTAGGAGTGGGGTCAATATGGGTGACAAAACCAGTAAGAGTCCGGAAGTGTCTGTCGCACTGGGGGTGTATATGTGCTTCTTGCTCATCCAGTAGGAGGGCGGAGCAACTGACCCTGGACTTTCGGAGTTGCCGCTTTTGAGCTGCATCGCTTTGTCTTTTTTTTTTTCATAAGCCACTGCTTCGGCTTTTAATTGCAGTGCCGTGAATTGAATTCAGTGATCACAATATCCTAGTTGAGTATATGTTACGGTCAAAGCCCGAAGTGCGGCCAGATCGCGATCATAAACATGGGTGGGGCCGCAAGTCGCAATGACAAAGAGCGTGTTTGATTTTATGAAAAGAGATAGAGAAGGAGTGTCAATACTGTACAGGGGCAGGTCCATCATTGTTCTCGTGACCTACACCGACGACCGGGAAAACACCCTCCCAGCCCCACCCATTGACGGACCCTCTAAGCCACAAGCGACTGGAATGTTTGGACAAAGGGATGGGAGAGAGATACGTGACTTTAAAGTCCACCCACTCCTTTCTCATTGGTCCATGTTATATTTCGTGGGTAGATCTTCCTTGTATAAAAACGCCCCAAACACGACTTCACGCACTTATTTCCTTTTGGATTTTAGTATTGCAAGACCGTTTTTCGATTATTAGAATTCCTGGACCTTTCACTACTGTGTAATTTTCCATGGATAATTTACAATAATAAACTAATTTGACTGATTTTTTAATTTATTTTAATTAAATATTGTTAATTTACTATAATTAACTAATTTGACTGATTTTGTAATTTAGCTTAATTATTAATCAATATAAGCCTAATGTGATAATTACGGTATACAAGCACTCAAAATCTGCTAATGACTTTCTTAATCGGGCTTTGGCCGATCGCCCCTGGCCATTTCGCGATCTGGCCGGCCAAGGTCCGAAATCAAGAACAGATCGGGCTTTGGCCAGTCAAATGTGGGGTGATATTGGCCACTTCGCGATCCGACTTCGGGCTTTGGACGTAACATATACACTTAGAGAACAAGATCTATGCCAACATTTAACAACGGTAATCTGTTTGAGTCTGTTGATTATAATGATGATGGTGGATATTTATATAGCGCTTCTCTCCACATAAGCAATATTTTACTGGGTTGATGACCATATATTATTATATGCCGCACTTCGGTGCTGTTGTTAATTTCCCTCACCACAGTCCACGTTGATACATATTCTAAAAGAACGTTCTAAGCCAATAAGCATGATTTGTGTTGATGTTAAAGTTGCGATTTTAAAGTCTGTCAAAACCCCACAAAGTGTATGGTCATATTTAGGCCTATCCTCATTTACTATTTGTTGCTATTTACATTTTAGTTTTTATGTATGTGTTATCTGTAATTTTGCTGTATTGTTAACATTGGTGTTCATCTTTCTTTTCAGCATCGGAGAAATATGAGACGAAAACGCTGTAAGTTAAACTTAATGTATATTTGTATGGACGAGTTTGTTTTGAATGACGTATTTTCAATTCCGATTGTGGCATGTCAAAGATTTATATCTATTTATACTTACAGTAGTGAAGACCATCTTTTGGTCTGATTAGGGAGAATTAATTATATTCTTCTTAATGCAATGTGGTGATTAGGTTTGGAGCAGCTGTTTGTTTTAACTCTCTTAACCTATAAAGGGCTGTCGAACACATTGTCGAACCTTGCTTATTGTTTTGACCAAGGATGTTTGATAATCCCTTTTCCCCTTCTCGGAAAGCAAGGTAAAATTTGTAGGCAGTTTTTGGGCAAAGAGCAACCTATATATATTACATCATTGCATAGAATTTTTTTAAAAACATAACGTTTTGAATAACTCCAGTGCCAATCTGTTCTTATTCTTAAGTCCGAGTTTCTTGTACCTCGAAATTTCGGAATGGATTCAATTAGTCTTTACTAAACTAAAATTTGACAACCTAGGCTAAATTCACAAAGACAGTCTTTCATCGTGGATGGTGCAGGATAGAAAAAAAAGACACATTCAAGGACGGAGAAGCATTTGGTGATATTAAGAATTGATCTCTGTATGATAACAAAACGAGAAAGCGAGAGAGATCCTTTGGCAGACTATCTGAAGCACCTTAACGGGATAAAAGGTTAACGGACACCTGAGGCACTCATCTAGTTGGCTTGGCTAAGGGACATTTGAGGTGAAAAAAAGTGTATTTTTATATAGACCATTAAAAAAAACAAGATGGCTGAGATTCGAGATCTCTTTTTACAGCAAACATGACCTCGCCGGAACTACAGACCATAAGTAGATTTGGCGTCGGCGAATGATTACCACAAATTAGTGGGTTGACCATTTAAAAGTTAAGGCATCTCTGATGGTTTATAGAAATCGGGTTCTTTAAATAATATATGTTTATACTGCCCAATGGTGGACTACCCTGAAGATTGTTTAAGACAAACATAATAGATTCCTAAGGATTATCTACTTTTCTTGGGAAACCAGTTTATCAGGAGATTCCACTACTGTCTTCAGACCTTAGAATAATATCTACATATATCTGAAATGTGAAAATCTACTGACATAGGAACACGGCTACAAAAATGTGAACAGCAACAGAAAATCTACGCCAGATTATCGACAGTTTCAATTACCTTTTTTGTGTGGGTTGGTGGGGGGAAATCATCTTACAACTTAGAAAAATTACTTTCAACATTAAGACACTATTATCGTGCAATATTATTTTAACAAATGAAAACAGTACCACAATTTCGAATAAACTAGTTTAGTGTTTTACTAAATTCACACACACAGACACACACGTATAATATAGTACAATCCAATAAATGTAAGAAATAGCAAATTTGATAATTTATCAATTTTTTTCTTTAAAAAAATAAAAAAACATAATTGACCTTTGATATTTCAAGTATATTTGTGGGTCACATTTTACTGGTTTTCTTGCTTTATTTTGACATTTTCCTGTAATACGGTCCCTTGTTTTTTTATACTTTATTTGTTTATTTTCTCTCATTTTGTTCTTATTCTTTCAATACTCTTTTCGTATTCTCATTTTTTTGTAAACCTATCATTGATGTTTTGAAACAAAATATACCATGAAGTAGAATATAGAGATAGATTATTGGCCTTAAACCTGTAGAGATATCCTATAGAGGGGGGGGGGGGGGGGGGATAACAGACAGTTAGGTGTTGGAATGAAAACAAATATTGATGTAGGTCAGTATAAAACAGTCAAAAACCATGTTGCCTATTTTAATCATGCAAATGAAAGTTTTTATTTTAAGAATTAATCAAGATACTTCATACGATTAAATGATGCATTGCTCATAGTTTTAACAAATATTGCTCTTAGGTAACACTGACTAGTAGTTTTCCCAGTCGAAATTGAGGCGTCGTGTTCCACTATAACTAATATCAATTGGGCTTTTATTGGGGATATATAGATTATATACTCTATATCTTTGTGTGTGAGTATATTTATCTTGTTGTAAACATTGCCATAAGGAGCTAAGATTGGCACATCCGATTCGTCTAAAAATGTACATGTGCTGCGGAAATTACACATTCAAAATGAAAACATATGCTTTATAAAAAAAAAGTATTTTTGGTAACAAATGGCTTCTTATGAAACACTAGTAATGTAATGTTTTTATATTAATTTTCCATTAGGGGGCATTTCCATTGGAGCAAGTATAGGGATCAATTTTGGTTAATCGCTATAAATGAAGAAAAATATCAAGGTGCTGAAAACATATAAATGGAGAATCACGTGAAATTGTCCAATTTATCTTGATGAAAAAAAAAGATTCAAAATAAAGCATTAATTGAAAAACTCTGGATTAACTTGACTTTTTTTTCCAATGCTGTTCTTTGATTGTTTTGTTTATTTGTTTAAACAAACCTTAGATTATTAAATGTATAAACATATATATTTGTCATGTTAATAAGTTGTCCCTCGTTGTGTCAAAGTCTCAAAGTATCTGCGTTAAGATAAAGTCTGTAGTCTAGTATATCTGATTTCCGTTGTAAATATTTGAATATAGAGAGAAAACCAAAACAACCAGGTACTGATAATTTATGAGCTATGGAATGTATCTCATGATTTTTGTTATAAACAAAATCACAAATATTTATTCATTTAATAATTATTGTCTTCGGCATTAGACTATTGGAAAAATTAAGCCACTAGTTTTTAAGACACTAATGCATTATATTTAAAAGTAAACGTGACAATCACAATGTTCCTTAAGTTATTTAGATTTAGTAGGCCTATTATTCTTTTGCTTATAAATTCACCCGGCAAGTCTCGAACAGGATTTTACCTGCACAATTCGCAGACTTTAAACCCTTGACCCCAACATCTTGACCCGTGGAAAAGAAGGGTCAAAGTAAACTAAAACTTGAATTAAATTTGAATTGAATTAAAATCGTCATTAAAAATCTCTCCAGATATCAGTTGTAGTTGTGTTTTTTTTAAATCAATGAAGAAATGCAAACCCTAATCATGCCCTAATGATATGTTTTTCTTGTCATAGGGGGCGTTGCTGTAAGTGGAGCAGTTAACTATGACTTCGGCAATTACAAGGGAAGCTACTCTGGAAGCTATGTTTTGATATAAGTAAAACGAACAGTCAATGGATGCACAAACACCGCAATACCAAATTGTGTGAACCATGTTTGATGGTATTGTTTGCTGTCGTAACATGGAATAAAGAATACATTGTAACACCCATTTGACTTTTATTCTTTTGTGCGGACTGCGTTAGAGGCAGGGCCGTATTTAGGATTGTGGGTTGGATTGTTCCCAAATGAATGTGGGGGCCCCTCTTGGCCCCGACCCCCCTGCCTTTCGACTTCCGACATTGCTGTGTTAGCCTGTGTACAAATGTACAGTGTTGTTGATGCTGTATGATAACCATTACCGGCAACCCACTCTCTCTGACTCATGCCTAAATACGCCCCTGGTTAGATGTTCTCAAATTGATACATTTTGCGATTACATAGACATTTTACCATCAGCTAGACCAAATGGGTATATAAAGTAAAAGCCTATGCCACATTTTAACCCAAGCCCTAGGTAATAGGGGTCCAACTCATGGCCCGCGGGGCCCATTCGACAGGGCGTGCAATTATGACCAGCCCTATAAAGAATTGAAATCAGCTATACCAGTATTTTCTTAATATGTATATGCAGTAACTCACATATACTTGAGTTATTATTCAATATTATTGCAATTTGCAATCAATAAAGTATGCACAAAAGTGGAATTATTTCGATATATAGGGGCCAAGCTATATACGCGAGGGTGATGATCACGCAAGGATACAAAATATCACACAGAGCAGATTGACGTCCGAGTTGCCAGTTTTTTTCTCTTCTATATTAGCAGCAATGTCACGTGAGCACGCCAAAAGCACGCGACATCAAAGGTAGTACGTTCCTCATTACTGTCACACCTTAGAATTCCCAGTGTGGATGGACACAAAAAGAAGTCCTTTGGAGTTCACCTGTTTGAATCTGTGGCGCTTTCTATAAGGAACAGATTGCCTCTGGGACAAAAGGGTCCTTTAAGGACCTCACTTGCTCTTTAACTAGTGTATGTGGGCCTTACTTACTGCCACTGAAATTTATTCCAAAGCAAACTGAGCATGTTAAGTGTAATAGTTTGGACAGAAGCGCTATATAAGTCATCATTATCATCATTAAAAGAGTCGATGAAAACCGAGATACACATTTCTATATTTAAAAATCCAGTAAGACCGAAACTGACGAAAACATTAGTCAAGAAACACGAGTTTAGACTAAATGTGTAAATATATATAACAATCCGTAAAAATGACGTCACATAATGACGTCAATAACAGCGCTTGTCAACAGACATAAAAAAATATTATTTCATGTCATAACATGACTAATGCGCTCGCAGGCGACGTCGGTCTTCTTGTATGGATGCGAAGCTTGAACGCTACTACAGACCTCCAAAGAAGAATTAGTGCGCTAGAGATTAGATGTTACCATAAGATATTGAACATTTCCTAGACAGAGCATAACACAAACGAAGTGGTCCGCAATGAAATAGCTGCTGTCATCGGCCCATACGAGGACCTTCTCACCTCAATTAAGAAGAAAAAACTGAGATGGTATGGACACGTGGCAAGATCTGGAGGTCTTTCAAAGACTATAATGCAGGGCACAGTCCAGGGGGGGGGGGGGAAGAAAAAGAGGCAGGCAAAAGAAAAGATGGGAAGACAACATCAAGGAGTGGACCGGCCTGTCATTCATCGACTCCCAAAGGGCATCACAGGACCGGAACTAATGGCGTGAGATAGTGAACAGTCAACGATGGTGCCCCAACGACCCACCCACGGGTTAAGGCATAGGTGAGGTGAGGAGATCATAACATTTAAATTGTGTTGGCGGTTTGTTCAAACAAACTCAGTTTTTTTATATTTTAATTTTGAAATTTTATGATTTATCTGCATTTCAAATAACATCGATCGTGCTGCCGCAAGCACCACAACGTGCCAAGCACCACAGTGTCGCAAGCTTTGCATTATAATGTGTCAAGCACCATAAGGTGCCAAGCACCATATGTGTGCCTTTCGCATCTAAATCACTAATACACTCCAAACGTACAGTTTTCATTGTTTCTACATGATTAAGGAGTATATATAAGCTTTGTTTGCCTTTGTGTTTCCATTTATTCATTATATTTACATGAGAGTTCTAATGTTTTGCAAACTAGGCTACTGATAAGTTACCTTCAATTATTTATTTTTTAAAGTAATTTTTGGTCGCCTTTAATTTTAACAAGATTGCGTTCCTCACTATCAAAAACATAATCCTGTGAATTTTCATCGCAATCCGTGATTGCGCAATGATTTTATTGATTGCGCTAGTTTAATACTAATGCATTTATACATTTTCTCTGTTACCATTAGTGGCATTCTTAAATTAATTACTCTACAAGTCATTTAACAGCTTATAAATATTTGTGTTCATGAATATTAAGCTATGAAATATTTATAAGAACAATATAGAATATTTTTCACCTCTTTACGCATAGGTTTTTAAACATTAAGCGTTTAAGAAGGCCTTATGGAAAATTAATATTATTGATCGGTATAGACACACATTGTTTCATACTTAAGTTACTAATTTAAAAAATAATGTATTTTCACAAAATAAATCTCAATCAACGCTATATTCTTGAAGTATGTATCATTCAAATATAAGCTGTGAAAATTTCATTGAATTATTTATAGCCCTTTTAAAGTTATGAGCGTTATAGTGTGAATATTGAATTGACATTTTCGGTCACAATTTTTAAAATTAATTACAAAGGTTATATAAGGTTTTTTTTCTCTCATAACTTTTTTTCTAGTGAAGATATCTTCACAAACTTGGTATCATTGGAAAGCTGGTGACATGCTCTACCTAATAAATATACTTTGAATTGCTTGGTAGATATCGTTCTACATTAAGGAGATATAGTAACAATAGTAGCCTATATATTCCTTCTATTTAGAGATCAGTGGTGCGCAATAAGTTTTGAAAACAATTTTGAATATATCGATCAGTGATTGTGCGGAATTTTAGTTTTCGCTTGCTTCGCTTTACACAAGCAAATTTATGAAGGAGGCGCTATCCATTCTTTTTATAGATCAGTATATTAAGATTATTTTCAGGATGACGTCATCAAAGTTTGGGCATATATTTTTTATCAAGAAGGGAACATTTTCATTCATGTTTAAATTGACGACATCAAACTATGCGCATTGATTTTTTTCTCAATGAAGAGAACAAATTTCATTCATGTTTAAATTGCCTACGCGTCGTAATTAACTTAAATTATTTTTGTAGCGCAAAATGTTTAAGAAGGGAACAAAATTTCGTTTTCATTTGCGTCGTAATTAAACTACGAGAAAATACTTTATTACCACTTAAGACTATTGTTCATGACTGCATGGATAGCTACAGTGAATTTGAAAATTATTTTTTTAGCCAGTTCGAAGAACTGGGCACCTTTAGGCTTACAGCCTTTGTAACGGGCAATGTTTCAAATTCATTCGTGTTAAATTATCTCTGTAGCGGCCAATATTTCAAATTCATTCGTGTTAAATTATCTCTGTAGCGGGCAATATTTCAAATTCATTCGTGTTAAATTATCTCTGTAGCGGGCAATATTTCAATTTCATTCGTGTCAAATTATCTCTGTAGCGGGCAATATTTCAATTTCATTCGTGTCAAATTATCTCTGTAGCGGGCAATGTTTAAATTTCCTTCTTGTTAAATTATCTCTGTATCGGGCAATGTTTAAATTTCATTCGAGTTAAATTATCTCTGTAGCGGGCAATGTTTTAATTTCATTCGTGTCAAAATATCTCTGTAAAGGGCGATGTTTCAATTTCATTCGTGTCAAAATATCTCTGCAGATGGCAATGTTTCAATTGTCGGTTTGAGAATGAACTTTGTGAGTAAAGGAAACGAAATTTCATTCACGGTTAAGCTTAGACCTATATGCTAACCTTTGTAGCGGGCAATGTTTAAATTAAACGGTGGGCGTTAACTTTGTGAATGAATGGAGAATAATTAATTAAGTTAAAATTAGCCTACCTGAAAATATCTATCACCGCTTAAGACTATTGCGCTGATTATAACTGCATTGGTAGTTACAATGTATTTGAAAATAAATTTTAGCCCGTTCGGAGAATCGGGCACATATCTGCTAGTACATATATAAATCTCAAAAGGTGTATGTATGTGGGTATATATGTATGTATGTATGCATGTACATGACGCATAATCTATTTTTATACTTGACAGAATGACGTGAAACTTGCTACAAATATTATATGCGTTTCTGCGGTGAACACTGTCAAGGTTTAAAAAAAGAAAACGACCGCAGTGGTCAGTTTGGTAAAAAACGGGAATAAAAACACAACTTTTGATTCAACGTTGACATTGCCTGTATCAAATTTATATAATTCGTCTTTACAAAATGAAAAAAAAAGGATGGCCTTGAGATTATTGTCAGAATGACGTCATAAAACTTTACGCAGGAAAGGCTGGCAGACTTTTTTTCAATGATGTCATCAAGCCTTGAGTATAAAGGGAAACAAATTCATTCGTGTTAAATTTACTCTGTAGAGAGCACTGTTTTTACGTTTCAATTCGTTTGTAGCGGGCGTATACGAATTATAAACTTTGTAAAGGGCAATGTTTCATCAAGTTTCAATTCGTTTGTAGCGGACGTTTACGAGTTATAAACTTTGTAGAGGGCAATGTTTCAAGTTTCAATTCGTTTGTAGCTGACGTATACGAATTATAAGCTTTGTAGAGGGCAATGTTTCATCAAGTTTCAATTCGTTTGTAGCGGGCGTATACGAGTTATAAACTTTGTAAAGGGCAATGTTTCAAGTTTGCGAATGAACTTTGTGAATGAACAGAACAACATTTCATTTACATTTAAATTGTGACAGTTTAAATTGCCGTATATATTAACTTTTTAGCAAGCAATCTGATTATAACTCCATGGGTAGTTAAAGTGCATGTAAAAGATCATTATGCGATTACATTGGACACATTTTGACAAACATAAAAAAAATGTCTTCTTTGTTTCTTATGGGTTTCATTTGTTATTGTTTTACATGTTGAATAAAAAATTGAATTCTAAGTTTGCTTCCAAAACAATAATAAATAAATAAATAGCAAATAACAAAAACAACAACAACATAGGTCTACGACTTAATGTTGTCGAAAAAAATATAGCAAACAATCATTTTTAAATTAAAAGTACTGTCGAAATGACATGTGAGTTCTGTTTTACAGAAAGAGTTTAATTACCCAATAATCTCACACAATTAGATCACAGTAGTCATACTTTGAGCAAGAAATAATAAAAATGGATTCTTATTTGTTTTTCCTTTTTAGTTGTATATTGAACTGGTGTATATTAAAGTCTGTAAAACAACAATAAATAAATACTTACCACAAAAAAGAACATACTACTTTATGTATGTTGCAAAAAAAAAAAAGATAAAAAAGACAAGAAAAAAATCTATAATGTGTCAAGCATATTCAACACAAAGCCCGTTCGAAGAATTGGGCACATATCTGCTAGTTTGATATAAATGAAAATAAAGAGGATGATAATCACAAACACGTACATTTTGTATTAAACACTTTAACGATATTATCTATAAATTCCCTTTGCTTTATGGCCGTGGTCTCGCTACGGAGTTAAATGAATTGTGTTATAAATTTTTTTTTTTTAAAGTATAATAAAGCAGGTTGACTTTTAGGCTGTTGGTACGCCGAATGATTTAGAAATCCTAGTTTCGCACACTGTTAGCAAAAGGTTGCCGACCCCTGACTCTAAGGCACTGTAGAAAATGGACGTCGGAGAGATCTGTCAGCAAGAAATGCTAGTTCGACAATATAAAAGATCGGACAAAGCAGCAAATGAATGAACTAATGGCAGCCGCTCATTTGCTCTACCCAACGATTATTACGGTCAAGGGATTGATGGTGATGACTGCTATCACCAAGACTAAAATACCCCCCCCCCCGCCCCCGCCAACAATAGATAGCGGACCGCGCTACACACTGAAAAAAAATGAGAATCACTGCTATTTTGCACATGTTCAAAATGTATAAGACATTGCCTTCGACTTTGTACTCTCCCGCCCCCCCTCCGCAATCAACTTTACCCCTGCTTCGCTGTATCTTGACCTTGCCCCCCTCCCCATTACCCCAATTTTCACCTTGCACTCATTGATAAGCCACAGTCCAGGTTTCACCTAACGCCGTTGTATTTTATGTCTTCGTAAAACTTCTTTCTTTTATTTCTTGTTTTTAAACAACAGACAGATCAGATGGTGAACGAGGAGAGAGGGGGAGGAATAGAAAAACAGAGAGAGAGAGAGAGAAAGTAGGGAAGAGAGCTAGCGAGAGAAAAAATTTAGAAAGAGACATAGTTTGGTATTTTTTTTTAAATAAACAGTCGTATAGGTAGATAAGTTATTTACACTTATTAAATGATTAATAAGTGATCCATATGATTTGATAGACAGACAGATAGATGTAGGCCTATAAGCTGCTTTATTTATTTAATAGATTCTACTGACAGAAAGACAAAGAGATAGAAAGGTTGATGAAAAGATCGATAGAAAAACTTTACACAAAAGGCAGAGTTATTCATCTTAACCCTTACAGTCCCGGGCGCGTATATAGCGGAACTGAAGGCAGCATAAATAGAAGTAGGTCGGTACAGGAAGGGTTAAGATTCAAAAGATCACTAAGATGTTAATTCAAATGTCAACAATAAGAAATTGGTTCAGACAAACGGAACAAAATAAATTACTCCTGGAGATATACATTTTCATTTTGAAATCTTTGTTTACAAACGTTGATAATCTCAACCCATAAGATCAACACAGGATATCAGAATCATAAGTCTTACAAATCTAAAAAGTTCTGAAAGATAAATATCTTTGTTTAAAAAGAAAAAAAAAGAAATTTCTTTCATTGTTTTTTCCTTGTTAACCTCATTGTGTGGTAGTCGTGCTGCTAGAAAGCAGAAATTTGTAATAGTGGAGGTAAAGAAAGAAAGAAATATTAAACATGAAAAATGCGTTCGTGTATGTGACATCCTACGACAGTGACAGTAGTACGGCTCATCAATTTTTTTTAAACATTTGTCATATTTCTGACACTATCTATTTAAGCAGTTGATCAAATTAATTCTATAAGGGGCATTTATCTAAAGTCATTTTTTTATATCCTTGTAATAAACTTGGTTTGTTCCCTTTAAGAATAACTCGAAGCATGAACAAAGCAGCACCTATCATTAACTTTTCTTTATGAAGTTGTGCTCGGCGTTTTGTTTTTAATGGGAGGTAATACATAAGAGATATCAAATATATTTGATTCGCTCCCTTATACACTCTGTGATTAGATATTATTATAGTCTATGATAAATTAATATGTGATATGGTTCAGTCGGAATGCAAGCGTACGTAGACAAATCCGAAAAACTGTCCAAATGAAATCTCACTAGCATTTGCTGAAAGGGAAAAAAAAAGTGCAAGCTTAGTTCAAGGGCTTGGTGGGTAAACAAAATTGGGGACACCATTGCTTTTCTTTGAGCATACCTGGAAACGTAGAAAGTACACCCCCACCCCTCACCATTGTACACAGGAATGTAAAAAAACAATTGTTAATCTTATTCATTACAAGTTATTTTGGCAATAGTATAACTATATATATATATATATATATATATGCATTGGGATCACATTAATAAACTAGGCGACTGTCCTATAGAAGGACTAAAAAAGAGTTTGCTTAATTTAGCCCAAAACGACGCGAGATACAGATGAGCGTTTATTCCCAAAAGGAAAATTTCACTGACTCATACGCTAGTACAGAATACGGTTAATGCTAATGACTTATATTTTAAAGATATGCTCCATAATAGTGCACATTTTGTTTTTGCTATTTCTTGACTGTTAACAATATCCCAGATTTAAGCGACGTTTCTCTGATTTATTCGTAGGTACATATAACAGGGTTAATTTAATGACTGAAAGATCTGCTGCATAAAAGTGCACATTTTCGATATTGCGATTTCTTGGCTGTTATCACTATCCCAGGTTAAATGCAATTTGTATTATTCCATTAAATAATCTCACGTCATTTCAATTAATAGAAATAGAATTTTTTTTATATTTAAAACGTTTACAATGGGTTTTGTGCGATGCACTCTCTTCATATAAAAAAAAACGTATTGATCTTTTAAGACATTCGTTAAGTTTGTAAGACGTATGATTTTGTTAACAATTGATCTTATGTGGGGTGAGATTTATCGAGAAAAAGATTTAACGATGAAAATGTGTGAGAGTTTTTTTTTTTTCGATTTGTCTATTCATCTTGGTAAATTTAAAAAAAGGTTCGTGTTGACATTAGAATATATTATATATACTCTATCTTTGTGAGATTTTAAACCTGTGATCAATAACAGTATAGTGGATCGATATCTAGTTTAAAATACTTTGTACCTATCTATTTATCTTTAGGCCTTTATATATCAATCGCTTTCTCTATTTATCAATAGGTATATATCTATAATTTATGCAATCAATCACTAAATCTATCGATCTATCTATCTTTCAATTAATCAATCAATATATTAATCAACCAATCTACTTATCTTTCTTTTTCTCTTTTAATCCATCTGTTCGTCTATCTAAAAGTCTATCTTTCCGTCAACATATCTTTCTAATGTCTTTCTCTCTTTCTCTCTTTTTCTTTCTCTCTGCTTCTGTTCGTCAATCAACTATGTAATCGTCTCTTTACTATCTTCATCTATTTCGTACGACGTCAATGTTTGAAAAAGTAATAAAAACATAAAATTCAATAAACACATTAAAAAAGTACCACGGCGAATGTAACATCTGCGTTATCAAAGCGTCACATAATCACTCATATTGTTTTAAATATCGATTGATTGAGCTTGAATTACAATTTTAACCTAGAATGCACCAACCACAAAGTTTAACGTGACCATCGAAATGAATAGTGTAGTCTCTACTAAAGAATGAATGAGTCTTCTGTCGAGGCCAAGATGAAACTGAAGAAGGCTGTCCTGGTTGAACTGTTGCTTTTACTGGCGCTCGCCGTCTACCTGGTTTTCAAGTCCAGTACGAATGTGTTCGTAGACTTGCAAGAAATGAGCTCCAGCCAAGAAGTCTCTCTTGACTTGTGGAGGGCCCTGGGCATTGAGCCAACGCTGAACCAGTTTATAGATATATATAATGGAGAGTTGGAGCTGGATGACGTGCAAGCCTACCGCTCGAATTTGTTGATTAAACATCAGTTTGATAAAAAGTATTTGAAGGTAAGCTGGCTTTATCATTTTGTATTCTTCTTGATAAGACATGACGTTGATACATTTGCTCCTTCTTTTACATGCATACAGCTTCTCATATTGCTTACAGTTTCTCCTGCTTTTAGTCTAAATACAACTTCTCCTTTTTCTTATAGTTGCTCCTGCTTTTAGTCTAAACACAACCTCTCCTATTTCTTATAGTTGCTCCTGCTTTTAGTCTAAACACAACCTCTCCTATTTCTTATAGTTGCTCCTGCTTTTAGTCTAAACACAACCTCTCCTATTTCTTATAGTTGCTCCTGCTTTTAGTCTAAACACAACCTCTCCTATTTCTTATAGTTGCTCCTGCTTTTAGTCTAAACACAACCTCTCCTATTTCTTATAGTTGCTCCTGCTTTTAGTCTAAACACAACCTCTCCTATTTCTTATAGTTGCTCCTGCTTTTAGTCTAAATACAACTTCTCCTTTTTCTGACATTTATTTAGCATGCATACAACTTCTCCTATTTCTTACAGTTGCTCATGCTTTAGACTAAATACAACTTCTCCAATTTCTAAAACCTTGAGACTGTTTCTTGTCTCTATCTCCTTTGTATTTTTGTAACACTATTTAAAGCCCATGGCTCTCTGTGTTGTTCATTGTTTGTGTATAACTACAATAATATATCTAACATTTGACCTTTCTCGGCTGTTCCTTGTTTGCGTATACTGAAAATAATATTTCTTAGATTTTGGCTACCTCCGCTGTTCCGTGTTTGAATATACTTACAAGTACAGATGTTTACAGTCTGCCGTCTAACGCAGTGCATAGAAATATAGATTTAGAATATAACTAATCTTTTTTGTTCGTACATGGCAACACAAATGGAAATGTACATTTTCTTTCTTTGAAAATGGTTAAAAAGCTTTTGGGAGAATCAATCATCACAAATAGATAAATTTCGGGCGCTTGTAAAACAACATTAAGGATGAACTGCCAACCCTTTTAACGTAACCATATATCTGGGATAGAATTGCCCAACGTCCAGTAAAAAAAAGAAGAATAAACAGTTGTTTTTGTTAAAATTCTTGCAAGAGATGTAAAGTTGTAATAGTTTTGTTTTTTTAAGTTGCCCAAAGGCGGTTTGCTTTTTAACCTACATTAAATCGATAGCCTATTAAATTTTGATCGAGACTGTTTCCTGCGCGGTTTATCAATAGAATTATCCGCAGTTATTTTATTAAAACTTTTTATGGGGTTTAACCAGGATGACACTAATTAAACATTTAATACGTACGCTCTGTCCTCTTTTTGTCTCTTTAAGTCCTCCTTTTTGTCCCCCCTTTTGATTCTCATTTATCTGGCAACCCACATTTGGAATTAGGTCTATCCCTGTAATACTGTGTGAGTGTATTTTTATTTTCAGGTTGAGCCCATTAAGTTCAATGTCAACAAGTCGGACGTCATCGTTGTGCTGCACATTCAGAAAACAGGGGGCACAACTTTCGAGACATTTTTAGCACACCACACCAACGTTATGCCCCCTTGCCGCTGCACTTTCATGGAGTTCGACCACAAAAGGTGAATCATTGATATGCGTGTCGGTGCAGTCAATGTAATAAAAAAAAATGAATGGGTTTTTTAAAACCTAGACGTGGTTGTTGTTGTTTTTTTGTGTGTTTTTTTTACATGAATCAATACTATAATTTTTCAATAATTTGTTGTGCGTGAATACATTGGCAGAGATGTATGCGCCTGTCTGAATGACAAAGGTCAAGACTGGATGGTCAACCGTCACTCGACCGGATGGGTGTGTGGAGTTCATGCGGACTTCACAGACATGACAAACTGTATTGACCAATGGTTCAACAGCCAAGACAATGAAAAACGAAAAAGAAGGTAACTTGGAAACTAGTTAACTTTTCAAGTAGGGGATGGCTGCGGATGGTCTTTATGAAAAGCGTTAATATGTTGTTGTTTTTTAAACGCCCGTCACAAAGTTAAAAAGAAAGTTGAATACAGCTGTCACTTTCAATTGCCTTGTGATCAGTATCAGATTCGGTATTCCAGCTGCCTATTTCTTCAAAATAAGTTAATTCGTTTTAACATGAACCCAAAAAGATACAATAAGGTTAAATCAGACTGTCCTGGTTAAATTCATTGTCAAAAGCATTAAAGGTTGATTGTTTAATATCATCATTTTTATCAATTACGATGGTGCAATGCGTTAGCGACTGATTGACATTCCCATAAGCCTCGGTTTCAAACTCCCGGCCAAACGATGGGTATGTTTGCCTTGTAACCGGATAGATTGTTGAGGTCCGGAGGGCTGCCTGACCTTTACTTGGTGTGGAAGTTATTGCATCGCTACTCGTCACAGATTGCTCTTGCATGCGAAAGAAACAAACAGAACTATGCGCAACCAGTCTAATGGACAACACAGTCTAATGGACAACACAGTCTAATGGACAACACAGTCTAATGGACAACACAGATTATCGAAAACAAAATAAACAACGGAATTTATTACGAATATTATTTAGTATCATGTGTAGATATGGTATAGTAAGTATGTTTTTTTTTAAATATGCAGTTATCATTATGTCACGCTGGTGCGTGATCCTGTCACGCGATTCATCAGCGAATGGTTGCACGTCCGACGGGGCGCCACGTGGAAAGAGAGCCGCCTCCACTGTGATGGGAGGGATGCCTCCCTGGAAGAGGTGCCCTTTTGCTTCAGACACGGAAGCTGGGCGGATGTTTCTTTCGAGGAATTCATTAATTGCACGTATGTGTTTTTTAACTTCTTCACATTGTTTACATAATATAGGTATTTTTAAATGTCTTCAATAAGTTAACTACAGGCTAGTCTTTGTGGAGTTCCTTCAACTTGTTAACATCATATAGGTGCATTTCTTTCAATGTGTTAACTGTCAGGTCGTTATGAATTCTTTCGATTTCTTTATGTAGGTTTAACGGTACTTTAAATATTTATCTATATATCTTTGTGTATATATTGATATAAAATTATCAGTAATTAAATCGTTAAACAGAAATATTTTACAGACATAAATATTTTTGTTTCATTCCACAATAATATTCTCACGTGATCGAGTAGGAATTTTTACTGAAAGTTCTTTAATTTCTTAATTTCTCTCCAGAGCTAACATGGCGTTTAACCGACAGACTCGAATGCTGGCCAATCTAAGCCTCTCTGACTGTTACAGGATTAACTCTACAAAAACACAGACGGAAAGAAATGAGATTATGCTACAGGTGAATGAATATCTTTTTCTTTTCTAGCTTCAGCATTCCATTCGCTCTCTAGGCCATTATTTACTTTATAAACGCGATATTTCTCTTGTGTATCTGAATATATAAAGTAGACTGTGTTTGTGGATTCCGAGTCCCATTGGTTAGTTAGAAGACGCGTGACCTTATTGCCTTATATTATTTTACATTTGCAATCTCGCTTTCTCCATGTGTCCTCTCTAGCTGTGTGGTTATCGTCCCGAACTGCCATGCGGGTGACATGGGTTCTAATCTCCATTGAAAATTTTTGTTACCTTTTTCTGTAATAGCATTAGGCAAGTAACTTTGTAAAATTTTCTACTAATATTACCTTTCTTTTAAAGATTGTAAACAATTTGAGGACCAAAAGTTAAAGCTTTTCTTAAATGTTTTCAGTAAGTGAAATCGAATAAATATACAATTCATATATCAGACATGCTGGCGACGGGTGTTAGACTCTCAGTCAGGGATAGTCAGAGCTTTTTTCAAATAATGAGACATGCAAATTTAAAACCCGATTACAGTATTTACTTTGAACTAATTGCCTATATTATATTTTCAGTAAATAATTATTAATTATAAATATATTTGTTTAATTTTTACCATTATAGCTTTCAGTTCATTGTAGTTATACAATTCTTATCTGTAACTATAGATATAGACCTGTGTGTTTTTCCCCGGGCAACGCCGGGCAATTCAGCTTGTATCTTAATATGAGATAGGTTAAGGATGTGAACGATTGTGTGTTAGCATTTAATTTAAGTGCCATATTTTGCGCCTCTGCATGCAGTAAGGCATTTGAAGTTGACGTCATTAAGGTCGTCAAATCACGTGATCTATATAATCAAACCCCATAATTACCTATAAAAGTATTTTGATATAATCATACGTAATCATAAGTCTAACACAGCATTGTGTGTGTGTGTAAGATTCTATGCTCAATATATTTTAAATATGAGTGTAATAATGAATATGTATACTTTTGAGTTTTTGAGCTAATAAAATGTTGCATATTTTAAAGCGTAAAACCTTTTACTCAGAACATGGTGTTGTTGTGTACGAAAGTTAAGATTTGGGTATTCATTCTGTAGTTTCAACGCATTTTTATTTTAATACTCGCTCAAGCATTTAAAATACTCAACTGCTCACGAGAGCTCACACAAACACACATACGCACTTACAAACACAAACACATACGCACATACATACATACACAAATAAATACGCACACACACGCTAAAGAAACCCAATCTGTTTTGATTTCTAATAAGCTGTCTATGAAAAAATATGTATACCAATAAATAATATATCTCCACAAACATTAAAGTCTTTATGGGTGGGTCAAACATAGTTTCAAGCACAGAACGCCTGCTTTAGCTGAGATCACACAACCTCCCAAATTTGAAACATGGTGGCCTGCGCAGCAACCTCTGCTAGCCTACCGGGCTCAAATCCTGGTAACGGCTAGGATTTGATATCAAGACTGCTTATGATAATGTCCACTTTACTTTTTACTTCCTTAGTAATACTATATTTTACAATGTATGTAAGTTGTAACATTTTTTTTCGTTAACAGAGCGCCAAAGATAATCTCAGAAAATTCTTCAAGTTCTTCGCCCTGCTGGAGTACGTCGAAGAAGGTCAAGCTCTGTTTGAGAAGACCTTCCAAGGCTTGATGTTCACCAGAAACATGAGCTGCAAGAAATACTCCGCTGCCACCAATTACGCAGTTCTCTCCGAGCGGCACTGGGACGTTATCGTGGAGAAGAATATGCTGGATGTCAGATTGTACCAGTTCGCCAAGGATCTCTTCTTCCAGAGGCTGGATGAGATGAACATCCCACTGCAACCTAGGAATCACGAGTCTCAAGTAGTGACTGAAGGTCTCAAGTATTCTGTTGTCACGATGTGAAGGTCTCAAGTATTCTGTTGTCACGATGTGATTTCTTTCGCGTTTTGTTGTTTGTTGTTTTATTTCTTTGGCGTTTTTTTTTTAGTTTAAATAACTGTGTATATTACTAACTGTATGCATATTAATATTATATTGTAAATGGAAAAGTGCAATTGAGTCTATTTAAAAAAAAAGAATGCTAGAAAAGGTGCTACAAAAAGTACTAGCAATAGCGAAGCAAATGTCTAATGCAGGGTTAGTAAAAAGACTTCATTTTGGCAGCTAAATTCGCTTCTGCTCGATTTCTGTCAATTTTTGGTTGTTCAAGCTCTGCTCTGAACTAAAACCAATCATAAAATAGAATCCCTATTAAATTTAATAATACACGTCTATGTTCCAAGTTATAGCTCGATATTCTGGCAAAAAAAAGTAGTGTGTAATAGTTGTTTGTGATGTCTGACTCTAAATCAGATTCAAGATTTCAGAGGGTACAGAATACTTCTGCACGGATTGTATCTCCGAATAAGTCGTCTGAACATATCACTCCGGTGCTTAGGGATCTCCACTGGCTACTGTTTCAAATCGCATCAATTATAAATTAACGTGTATTTGACGCATACTCATTTAAGAAGTTGTTTTTTTTTTATCTGAAGTCACACTTATAAATAATTGTAACTAAACTCCAAGTTAACATGCCTGGGTAGTAAGAAGGTAAATCTCCCTATTCCTGAATGCTTTATCGGATATAGCTTATTAATTATTAAAAAATGCTTACCTAGCCATTAGATGGATGCAAATGTCGTGGTCACTTCAATTCCCTTTCGCCTCTACTTTCCCGGATGTAAATTTGGTACCCAACGGGTGATAAACTCTTGGATACTCACATGCCACGATGGGGAATTCTGACATTGGCGGATCTCAATTGGAGACATATTGGAGTAAAAATCTAATCTCTTTCTAGACCACTATTTTCAATACAAGAAAACTAAGTAGTCAAATAAATTGTTTTTTATCAATAAAATGTACATTAAAAATACGTCTAAAAAGTAAGAACACCATTAATGTTTGTTGCGTTATTACAAATTTTATTTATTAATTTTATGACTCAATAAAACAAAAAAGACAAACTCTATTCTTTTA
Source organism: Anisus vortex (assembly GCA_949126835.1). Lineage (NCBI taxonomy): Eukaryota > Metazoa > Mollusca > Gastropoda > Planorbidae > Anisus > Anisus vortex. The sequence continues at coordinate 22,555,786 of OX421502.1, read as the reverse complement.
ATATTGTGATTGTAAGTTGTTATATTTAAACAAGAAAAACAAGACAATAATGATTCTGGAATTTAAGAAAAGCTTTCTTGTTATGTAGATATATTATATTATTATACTATACTATTGTAATTAAACGTGAACATAGAACATTCTGCAAGTTTAAAGATATTAAATTTGTCTCTATTACAAATAGCCTACACGTAAAAACTCGTCTCTAAAGTCTAAATACTTTATTTTGTAAGTAACATGCTACACAGTGCAATATATGCACCGAGCAAAGAAAACTGTTTTAACCGGAAATGCAAGGCTCGTTGCAGTGGCAATGATGGTCGTTGTGACAACATGCCCTCTGGTTGTTGCATCCCTTTCTACAGGTCTCATCGTTGGAACAAATTATCTCACCATGATCTGAGAAATAAAATGCAAGTTGTATATCTATAAGAATAGACTAATCCATTCGGTCTAATTATAATTATAGACGTGTGCTACATAAGTACAATAGACGATCTAATAAATCAGAAATTGAATCGATTAGCAGGTAATGTAATAATAAAACAATCCACTGACTGAGATTTGGTTTCTTTAACGCTTTATACATAGCCTTATTCACAAATGGCGCTCTTTCATAACCATTACGTACAACCGCTGTACGACTGGGTAATGGTTTTATGTTAAATTGCCGCAACCACAATAACAGAGTGTACAATACAGTCATTTATTATAGGCCTATGTAACGTGATTCTTTTGATTTCCATAACTAGGACCCACTGCCACAATTTAAAGTGCATTATACTACGCTCAGCTCTCCCTTATCATCAGAATTCTCTAGAGCAGGGGTCGGCAACGAATGACGCACGTGCCAGACTTGGCACGCAGTGCGATTTCAACGGCACGCGGTAGACCCATTAAAGGTCAATTCAAGACTTTTCTATATGGAATTGAGTACTAGAGAAAGGTGACCTTTAGGATGTTGGCACGCTGAATGAATTAGAAATCCTACTTTGACACAATGTTATTGTTGGCACGCTGAATGAATTAGAAATCCTACTTTGACACAATGTTATTATAAGCTTGCCGACCTTGCTCTAGAGTCGAAATTTATATCCTAGAGATAGAGAGCAAGAGAATAACAGAGAGTGATAATCTAACGTTAATAAATACGATAAAAATAAGGCAAGGTCGAGTATTAAAAAAAAACTCAGCCTACTTATAATTTTGAAATAAGTTACTACAACATTTGTGCAACGCATTTTGCACTAAACGATTACGACAAGACACCGTAAGACTGTGTTAGGGCTAGTGTTGAAATAAATGTAATGCTGCGATCCCATAGCGCTATGCTAAAAGACACTTATTTATGACAAACAGTGTGATTTTACTGCATGCGATTTATCCCTCGGAAGTTCCTCGTCAGTGACACTTTGGATCGCAAGAAGGGGATGGGGTCAAACAGGGCAAAATATGGGAGAGGGATGAGGTGTATAATGTAGGGGAGTGCTAATAATGCAAGGTGAATTCGGGATTGGATTAGCGCACTGTAAAGAAAGATGGTAGAGAAATAGCAGTTTAATTCCTTACTGGTGCACATTTGACCCTATTCTTTAAAAAACATTTTTTATTAAATTTTCAATGGTTTAAACGTATACATTTTATTAATTAAATATTGTAACATATTGCATTCTCAATATTTGAAAACATTAAAGGTTAAAATGTCTCAAGAATTAAGTTTAAGATCAAATATCTCAAATATAGACGTCAAAAAATACACAAAACATGTTCAAAAAACATTTTTATCAAATCCAAAGTTAAACCAATTTATAACATCATGAAATGGACATACATTAATATTAAAATAAATACATCGAAAATTTAAAAGACGTTTTTAAAGGTAGGTCTTCAGTGCTAACAAAATGCATAATCCCCTTCTACTCGCTTTCATGGCCTATATTACAAGTACTATTTGACACGTGTTCAAAGAAAAGAATACTTTATCGATAACGGTGGCACCCTATAATATAATTATAGTAAATATGATAATAACTATTTTATTCAAAAACTGAGAGTGAGAAAGTCTTTTAAAAAAATGAACTCTCCGGGTATGGAAAAATGTGTGTAAGGAGAGAGAAGGGGTGGCTGGCCGAGGCTGGCCTAACCTACCGCCTCCCTCACTGTGGAAGTAACAATGTCCACCTTCTGGGTCCAAATTATTCTACTCTGTCCAATTGGGTTTGTCGAGGTTCTATGTAGCGGGAAATTATATTTTATAGACGTAGAAAGTTGTCAGTTAACGAAATATAAATATATAAAAACTTACCATGACAGTGGCAGGTACGGGATGGGACGTCACAGACAGCAATATTCGGATTCCCGCCACAGAAACGAATGCAATCTCTGTTGTTTCTGCACGGCTGCTGGGCATTGGTCGCCACAAGCACGTCTGAAATAGTAATTGTAGGTATTCTTTTTATTCTTATAATACATAATGTATTAAATTCTAACTTAGAAATAAAACACAATAACAATATATTACAACGTTTAGATAAAAACGGGGACAAAACCACTTTTATTCTCCCACATATATGCTAGAACAAATGCATAAAAGAAGGCCTACATTTTCTTCACCTGGGCATGCAATGGGTTGCCTGAGCAAACAAGAAAAACCAACATTTTAACATCATTTAAAACAATAATCGAAATGCAAGACTAGACTCAGTCCACGAATGAGCGTATGACGCAATAATCTCCTTTATAGAAGTAACATTATAAGATAAGTACATTCTGATTATTTTCTAAACTATGTTCCCTAATTATCCAATGTCTAAAAAAAAAAAGTTTTTTTCATTAATATGATCATCATTGTGAGGGAGAAACGTTTGATAATATCAAAACCTATAAATTGTATATAAATCATTTAGAAAAAAAAATTTACTCGTCAGCATTTTGTTTTCTTTTCCTCAAAGAGAGACCAACCGACCTCGTTTAGTTAAATAATGATCAAAAGTCTCTATTAGACTAAAGCTATTGATACAATGTACAAATACTTACATGCGAAGGCAATGGTAAAGATGAGAACAGAAACGTATTTCATTTTGATAATATTCTTTGTACAATTCTACCGTTACGGTCTATTTATGTCTGGTACCAAGGTCTAGTGGTCAAGTGAAGTTGTGAGAATCTGGTATAAAATTTTCTTTATTTATGGACTTGGCGACATCCGGAGTTACTCAAAATCTTGGAAACGAACGAAGAAAAGTAATGACCTGTCATGTTGAGTTTTTTGTCTAGAAAGGATGTCCGCAAAGAAGATAGATGGAGAAGGCAAGAGGAGGGGTGGGTCAGATTTGTGTATATTTAACTTAGATAATTAATTATTTGTGGACACATTAAGCCCATAACATTTTATAAAGAACTGGTAAGCCTGCACCTGTTAACAAGATTACATTTAAAAGTTTACTTTTGTTGGCCTATGACGTTTCCTTGTACAGTGTGACCGATTTTTTTCTTGAACAAATGAATTGATGTGCAAAACATTTTTATAACAAAATTTTAATAAAAACTAAACATTTTAAGGTTTTTGAGAAAAAAAGTTGGAACATATCTTTGAGGGTGTCTTTCGCATTACATAGTACATATAGCTTTTGGTCCATACTAAAAGAAATGTTCAACTTGGCTAAAAGGACTGAACACATGAAATACCGCAAAACAAGCTTAATTAATTTACAACGACTTCTTAATGTGTGAACTGAAACCTTGTACTCCTACTATATTTACGTAGGTTATATTTAATTTGAATACTCATTTAAATAATATGCATAAGGAAAATTTAATTTAAAGAAAACGGGTAAAAAGATAAGATAAGAATGGGCCCTTCTAAAATAAATAAAGAGCGACCCAATGCCCTGAGCCGCCTGCGTGCATGTTTGTGACTACAGCTTCCAGTGTATCCTCACATGCTGCTTCGCCACTTGCCCATCGTCACAGGACTTTTGATTGCATTCGGAGACGTAAAGTGCGCTATATTTTGATTAAAGTGAGGGAGAGTTGCGCAAGTCGACAGCCTAGCTCTTTCGTCCCGTCTATCCTATTCCAACGGCAAGACAATGTCCAGACGGTTAGAGATAGCTTGGGATGCAGTGGATGGCCTACAGTGGTCTGTTGTTAAAGATATCTTGGGATGCAGTGGATTGCCTACAGTGGTCTGTTGTTAGAGATAGCATGCGATGCAGTGGATGGCCTACAGTGGTCTGTTGTTAGAGATAGCTTGGGATGCAGTGGATGGCCTACAGTGGTCTGTTGCTAAAGATAGCTTGGAATGCAGTGGATGGCCTACAGTGGTCTGTTGTTAAAGATAGCTTGGGATGCAGTGGATGGCCTACAGTGGTCTGTTGTAAGAGATAGCTTGATATGCAGTGGATGGCCTACAGTGGTCTGTTGTTAGAGATAGCTTGGGATGTAGTGGATGGCCTACAGTGGTCTGTTGTTAGAGATAGCTTGGGATGTAGTGGATGGCCTACAGTGGTCTGTTGTTAGAGATAGCTTGGGATGCAGTGGATGGCCTACAGTGGTCTGTTGTTAGAGATAGCTTGGTATGCAGTGGATGGCCTACAGTGGTCTGTTGTAAGAGATAGCTTGATATGCAGTGGATGGCCTACAGTGGTCTGTTGTTAGAGATAGCTTGGGATGCAGTGGATGGCCTACAGTGGTCTGTTGTTAGAGATAGCTTGGGATGCAGTGGATGGCCTACAGTGGTCTGTTGTAAGAGATAGCTTGATATGCAGTGGATGGCCTACAGTGGTCTGTTGTTAGAGATAGCTTGGGATGCAGTGGATGGCCTACAGTGGTCTGTTGTTAAAGATAGCTTGGGATGCAGTGGATGGCCTACAGTGGTCTGTTGTTAGAGATAGCTTGGGATGCAGTGGATGGCCTACAGTGGTCTGTTGTGCCTTACTGAGCCCTATCTGACACTCCACCGTGTGTTGCTGTCCCTGCCTTTATTCCCGTTGGGCCTAGAAAAGGGCGTCTTCCACGAATTTTGCCAGGCCCAGTCTGTCCATGCAAGGAAGGCAGTTCCTACAGTTTATCACAGGACACGGGCATGGTCATGTGCACTGTGGCTGTTGATTTTTGGTACGCCTCGGGTATTTTATTTCCCCCGTAACCTCCATATCTGGGGGGGGGGGGGATCCCCTAGCCGCCACCTGGGGAGGCACTCGATATTTATAACTGTTGTTCACAAAGATACTGAAAAATTACTATATTCATGTATAGTATTTATTTATTCGTGTTTATTACGCCTCGGATTTGGCACGCAGAAATTGAATGCTAGCGCACCATAACTTTTAGGATGTTGGCACACTGAATGTAAATCATATAAATCATACTTTGCACACTATTATCAAAAGTGTGCCGACCACTGTACTAGATAATGAGGGCCCAGTGGCGTGGCAATGTATTGTACAGGTTAAGATTGTATCTTGGTAAAAGTAACAGATTTTTTAAAATTTGTTTGTTTACTTTTATTGAAGGAAATTTGCGTATTTAAAAAAAAAGTTAAAACTCGTTAAATATCAAAGGCATAAAGTATGTTGTAGCTTTTTGTCAATGTTTTCACGCTGTTGTTTACCATATACAGCCATAAAACACTGTTTATCTAAACAAGTTATATCGTTTTTTTTTTTTCAATATTGAGATCTAGTAGTTTCCTATGGCTAAAAATCTTATTATGGCTCAAAAGGTTACCGACCCCTAGTTTATTACATGTTTGTCTATAGACGTCTGTATTAAAAACAAACAACCTTTCAAGGCCTGATGTCCACCAGAAACATGAGTAAGGTTTTAAATGCTGTTAAGTCGTTAAGGTTCGAAGCTTATAATTTTCTTCTTGCACTTAAAGCCTTGGTAAGTTTGACAGAAAGGATTAGGATTGGGTATCAGCGTCCAGATCTACGACTTTAATGGTCATGGTCAAGAAAACTAAACATGTTCATGAATCTAAACACATAAAAATTATTGAAATAATTATCGGAATTCTATACATTCGTCCACGCCTTTTCCGTCTGTCGTTCTTGCCCCAAATATACATTGACGGGAATATACCATCTAAAAATACATAGGCTACATATTTCCAAATACCAAAACAACAAAGTACATTATCAGCAATCTACACAACTCAGCAAAAAATATTCGATAGCCGACTGTTGAGCGCTTAAACTTTACTGAAACATAATCGGGTATTATTTCCGTAATGTTGATTCTGGATTACATGCGCCCGTCATGTCATTCCATGACTGGTTTTAATTATGCATTATCTCACAACTTGACTTCCTGTTATAATTTCGACATTGGCGCAGGATATTTTAGTTTTGGGCTATACTTTATATTTCAATGCTTAACTTTACTGTATGAACTTTATTGTATATTTCAGGGTTTAACTTTCTTTTTATATATCTCAGTGTGTGTCTCTACTTTATATTTTGATGCAACAAATCGGTGAGAAAATTTAACGCAGTCACAAGCCCGAAAAGAGAACTTACTTCGTTATTGTTGAACTTTTGGACTTAATAGGACTTTGGCAAAATCTGCACAATGATTTGCGCTATAGTGATTCTGTTTCTTGGGACTACGACGGCCAATCAGTGTAACACTATATGCACGTCTACATACATAACGTGGAACGATGTGAAGCCCATGGGCTGTGACCAGACAACGATGTGGACCACCGCCTGCAAGTCTAAGCTGTCCTGCGCTTCGGCTTGCGCCTCAAACAAGACCTGCGCCGCCTTCTTGTACGCAAGCAAGACCGGGACCTGCTCACTGTGTTACGGTGACCTGATACAGTCCCTAAACTTCACTTCAGGCGAGACTTTCTCCTGGCCGCATCAGGTCAAGGAGAAATGGCCGCTGACCGATGCAGTCGCCAAGACTACAACACAGACTGTGCCCATCAAAGTTACTTTAGGCATTGTGGTAAGTGTTGTATTACAATTACAAATCAATTCCAGTTACATCAGTCAGTGATGATTTTGCAGTGCATTAGATAAAATGAAGAAGCCCTAACCAAAGTTAGAAAAGGAAACGGATTTCGGAAGTGCCAACTTTGATCAATGTAATAGTGAGTTTCTGGAGATGAAAGTATTTTACTATGGTGCGTGGAGTTAGTTTTTTAATATAGGTATATATATAGATAAATTAAATCATGCCTAATTGTAATGCCTAATTGTACTTACGTTCATTTTTCTTTTTCTAAATTAGCTCCACTTGCAAGGATATTACTACAGCTTCAGAGGGTTTGCCATCGACTTCCGTCAAGATTTTCAAGGCAAGAATATCACTTTTCATTTCTCGGCAACACGAAACGGTAGCAGAATAAGTGTTCCTGAAATAATTCTTTCATACAAAGAAAACAATGTATGGGGTAGTGAAACAAGACCTGCCGTCACGCCGTATCCTTTCGTAGAGAACACGGTTACAAATGTGGACATCCTTGTGGCGAAAAATGCCTATCAGATTTATATTGACCAAAATTTCTGTTTTTCTTATAACCACGTCATGCCCTATGAAAACACCCAGTATTTGCTGATAAATGGAAGTATTGAAGTGTATGAACTTAGAGTTTAGAACAATAATTTCCTACGGAATAAAACAACCACCACGTGTTAATTTAAATCCATCTGGGTGATGTATTTTTTCCGAAGACTTTGCGCTTTTTACATCATGTAATTAAATAATTGATTGACTACAGACTCAAAAATATCTCCTTACTCAAAATGAATTGTTCTAAAAATAATGTTAGCGCAAAATTTTTTTTTTCTAGCTTTGCGCCGAAAAACTATAAAAAGTTGCCCAGGCATTTTTAAAGTGAAACCAAACATTTTCTTATACTTTCCTTTTAAGAAATGAATATTGTCATCAATGTAGTATTATTAAGTTGTTTTAACTGAAAATTTGATAGGATGTATTGTTAGTCGGGGCAAGTCTGCTGTCCAAATTTCAGCTCGATCGGACCACGGGAAGTGGTCGAAAAATTGAAGCCACTTTTTGCACCATTGCAATCAGACAGACAGAAAATGCAACTTAAAATAAAGGGAGTAATAATCTTAGTGCATCCTTTTTTTTTCTAGCTTTGCGCCGAAAAACTATAATTAGTTGCACAGGCATTTTTTACGTGAAACCAAAATTTTTCTTATACTTTCCTTTTAAGAAATGAATATTGTCACAAGTATAGTATAATTAAGTTGAAACTTTAATAGAATGTATTGTTAGTCTCGACAAGTCTGCTGCCCAAATTTCAACTCGCTTGGACCACGGGAAGTGGTCGAAAAATCGATGCAAAGTTTTGCTATCAAGCAAGCAACCAAGCAAGCAAGCAGACAGACAGAAAATACAAGTTAATAGAAAGGAAGTAAAAATGACTTTTGTTTGTTGGAGTGGAGAGATGTGGCTGAAAATTTGATAAAATGTTTTGTTAAAGAAAACACGTCTATGTGCCAATATTCAACTTGTTATAATTATCATGGCTATGAAAAAAAAAAAATGTGTATTTAGCTTTTTAAAGATCGGACATATTCAAAGTAAGAAAGAAAGATTTGCGAAGTTTAGACATGTATATATGTTCTTTTTTTAAATATACCATTTTATACTTTAAAGCAATAAAATTGTGCAAATTCAAAAGGAAATAAAGACGTAACATTTAATTCTTTAGTTAGTGTTAAAAGTTTCTGTTAAAATTATTTTGCATCAAGCAATAAGTTAGGGATTGTAAATAGGTGATTCTTTACGTCTGACGTTCTTTCGGCAACATATTTTTGAAATAAAAAAAAAATGTAATCCCCTTCCTCTTTTCTTACTCGCCATACAACCAGTAACGCAGCACACAGACATGTTTTGTTAGCAAACGAACGAATGGGACAGGAATATAGTAGCACTCGATCGCCAAAGCGCTGGCTAAGCTCATCTGAAGCCAGTAGAACTCTCTCAATCTGAGGGAGCCAGCTGCTCAGGTTCTCAGTATAGTGGTTGCCGGTCCCACCTTGCTTACCCCAGCAAAAAAAATGTAGTGGATGGTCCGTGACGGCGGGTCCACTTGGGGTCTCTAAGGGGGGTTTTGTTTCGTGGACGGTCTAATTTCTCGATATTTGCCAGCAATCTCCACATTCTACCAGTATCCCTATGGCCCAGACGTACTCCATTTTTCCCGTTTTGCTTCCTGGCACGCCTGCTTGACCTCTGCTGTTCATTTGTTGCACCAGATACCGGATGTTTGGGGAGGTAGGGGAAAACCGGTGTCAACAAACAATTAGCAGAAAATACTCTCAGCATGCATTACGGGGGTGAAACAGGTGTCAACAGATGGGCTGCTGGGAAGAGGGGGTGGGGAGAGGGGGCTGCAGATTGAATGACCAAAAGCCTGTGATATGTGGGCTAAATACTAATTCATTTCTCAACGGGTTTCCTTCTCTGTGAAGCCGATTTGGTGTTGTCTCGAAAAAGCATTTCGTTGTGTTATATTAAATCTATACGCACGATTTGTGCAACATTTAGGCACTAAGGATACAACAAATAGACAAATGAATCAAATTTTAAATAAAGCTTTCTTCTTTTTCTTTTTTAAATTACAATGAAATAAATCAGTTCTGACTAAACATAAGTCGTCATTTCGGACTAGGATTGTTAATTCAACGAAAATTCGAAATCTAATTTTCGTTAATGAAACCGAATATTGGTTTTATAGGACCTACGCTTCAAACCCGATTTTCGCTTTTATTGGAAAATAATAATTTACATGAGATGGCACATGATTTTTTTTTCTGAAAAAAAATAATATTTTGAATAACCATGATGGATTTTCACAAAACATTTCATTGCTTGCCTTACAAACAATTAGTCTTAAAAAATGCCAAATTTCTTTTATCAATTGACGACTATCAATGGCAAAATAGTACATAATAAAACATAAAACAAATATGAAGTTACAATAAAAACAAATCAACGGAACACATTATTGATGTGCACATCCTTTTGATGTTGGTACTCAAACACAAAAACTGATGTTTCAAGAACACATGAAACGTTCCGATCTGGATTGTCAGATTTCTAACATTCCTAGTTTGGCATATTTTGTTTCAAATGGTTTGTAGAGCTGGTTTCACCAAGACCAAATAGTTGATTTTGTGATCATCACAATGCCCAGCCGTCTTTTCGCGTCACAAATAAATCATATGCCCATATCTAGTCACTTCTGAGTTGTCAATTGTAAGTGACCTCATTGTATGCTTAAAACACCTTTCATGTTGTATAAAATATGTTCAAGTAGATTGAATGCCTAGCAGTTGAGAATAGCAGATGACTTTCCTAAGCAGCTTTTTTTCTAGATTTTTAAACTTTGCACTATTTGATGCCTATTTTGTGGGATTTTTAACAGTCAATTTGCTGCATTTTAAAATAGCCAATATAATTCCAAAAAAAAAAGATCCAAATCTAAGAAGTAGTAAGATCAAGCCAGTCATGTAGTATGTAAACATGAGTCCATGAATGGGGTCGCAAAAGAGGTTTTTAACTTCACTGTTAAAAATAGATACGAAACTCTTTTGGGATTAATAGAGAAAACTATAGAACAGCACTGGGAAAAAAATACAACAAATCTGGAAAACAACATGCACTGAGATCTTAGGGAAGAGGAAAAGAGAGCAAAAAGCATGGATAACATCAGAGATATGGAGCAAGATGGCGGCTAGGAGAGAGATTAAACAGAAAATAAACCAATGCCAAAGTGAACAAGACAAAGAAAACTTGAAAAGACAATATTGGGAAACCAACCGCACAGTGAAGAAGAGTGCAAGAGAAGATAAAAGACGTTTCATTCATGAAATGACAGAAGAGGCAGAAACAGCAGTTGGACAAGGAAACATGAAAAGATTGTACGAGATAACAAGAAATATGTCTGGCAAGAGTTCCAATCCCAACAAACCAGTCAAGGACAGTAATGGCAAGGTCATAACAAACGATGTAGGACAGAGAGATAGGTGGGTCCAACACTTTAAGGAGGTACTTAACCGACCCCCACCACTATCTCCCCCATAAATCCCACCAGAAAATGAGCCCCTCAATGTCAACACAGGTTTTCTAAGACAGAAATAATCAAAGCCATCAATTCTATAAAAAAACGGTAAGGCGGCTGGACCAGATGTCATCCCACCAGAGACACTAAAAGCTGACCCAGCAGTATCACCAGAGATGCTCGAGCCACTACTACAAAAAATTTGGGAAGAGGAACAAGTGCCATACGAATGGAAATTAGGCTACATGGTCAAGCTACCGAAGAAAGTTGATCTCTCTGTATGGGGTAACTGGAGAGGAAACATGCTTCTCTCAGTTCCATTCAAAGTCCTGACCAGGATTATCTTAGAGAGACTGAATGAAGTCCTAGATTTGAAACTTAGGCCAGAACAAGCAGGTTTTCGACAAGACCGATCACGTACTGACCACATTGCCACTTTGCGGATAATGATTGAACAATCTTTAGAATGGCAATCTCCCTTGTACATGACGTTTGTAGACTTCGAAAAGGCTTTCGACAGTGTGGATAGAGAAACCATCTGGAAGTTAATGAGCCACTATGGCATACCATCAAATTCATCAACATCACCAAGAAACTATATGAAGACTGTTGCTGCCAAGTCATCCATGAAGGAAAGCTAACCAGTCCATTTGCTGTGAAGACCGGTGTGCGTCAAGGCTGCATGCTGTCCCGCTTATCTTTTTAATTGTAATAGACTGGATCATGAATAAGACAACCTCGGGAAACAGCACAGGCATTCAATGGGCTTTCACAAAGAAGCTAGAAGACTTGGACTTTGCAGATGATGTCACCCTCCTCTCACACAGACAGCAAGACACGCAATCTAAACTAAACCGACTGTCCGAAGAGGCGAGAAAGGTTGGCCTAAAAATAAATAAAGGAAAACAGAAGTCATGAGGATAAATAACGAACAGGACAGATCAATACAGCTAGAGTATGAGGAAATAATAAACACGGACAAATTTGTTTACCTGTGAAGTGTGGTGAGTAGAGACGGAGGAACAGATGAAGACATAAAGAGCAGGATCAACAAGGACAGGCTCGCTTTCAATGGATTATTATCGTAGTGGCTCACCAGTAAGCCTGCACTGTCACCCAGTAGCACAAGTCCTATACTATAGGTACATGCATCCAGGCACCGTGTGTTTCTCGAGACGGGATTGCAGCGTCCATTGTTTCCTCCCCACCGAGACCAGTGGCCTCTCGGCAGTGTAATGGATCTCGGACCCGCTACGGGTCCACTAGTAACTGAGATTTACGCTAATATATATATATTTTTTTTCAAAAATGTTTATTGGTGAAAATATATTATGTAAATCCCAAATGTTCAAATAAAACAAAAGTTACTGTTCAGTGGAAGAGATACTTGTTAATTATATCAACTGGGTAGTTAATGTAATATTTAAAAATGAACATATAAATTCGTCACATAATATTTATATCATTTTCAACAAATTTTTATAGTTTGATCATTTGAAAGTTATCAATTGTAAGCATTTATTTTTTTAAAAGAAAACCAAAAAAACCATATTATCAGAAATATTAATGCTAAGAAAACGGGCTAATTAAATTATCTCCCTTCAATTAAATTCTCCAAATTTGATGCTAGTGATGCCAAACGAGTTGTCTTAATATAACTAGTGTACTTCTGAAAACGCTCATCTATCTTAATTTGCCTTAAAATAGGGAAAGAGTTAGATCTAAGTGTTTTGAAATTGATTTCACGGCAAGATGTATCCAGTTTCAATGCAATGCCATTCCAGTGGTCCATCACTTCAAGTACTTTTCAACCCCATCCTTGAAAATGCCAGTTCAATTCCCTGAAACGTGTCGCCATGTCATTCAGAAATATCGGCTTCAACAGTCAGTTCTCCTCATTCAATACCGGAATTATTTTTTTTCATTAAGATACACTTTAATGCTTCCAGACAAGAAAAGAATATATCCAAGACTTTACCTATACTCCGTATCACTTTCTTCTAGAAGAGAATTGAAAAACTATAAAATCTTAACAATAGATTTAATCACAGATCGCAAGTCCAATGATGAGACCTTTGCATACAAACATTCCTGAACTAAAACTCTCAACGTCCAGTGTAATCATATTATAATTCGACTTTCTTAGCGAAAATCTTTTTATACGGTTTACAGTTTATTGTTTAATGTTAATTGCGTATGTTGACATTTGTACAAGATTTACATTAAAAATGATATACAATGTATCTCAAATTAAACATCTTAATTACTCATTTAACTAAACGTGCATTTTCTAGAAAATCAAAAGTGTACAGTTTTACTTTGTACTTAAACGAAACGTAATAGGTGTGCCCTCCACATCAGTATCGCGTTTACAATATTATAACAATAAAGGACAACTAAAACTTCAGCAAGACCAAATTGCAGTTTTACTCTGTACCGCCGTATATAATTACACGTGGTCCTCAGAACTGTGTTGCATTAACTAGTTACAAAACTACACAAATTGTTGCATCAACACAGAGTCACACCTTTCAGACGGGATCCTAACAGCGGCTTCACACTACAACACCTGATCTCTAATGAACAATTACACCCAGGCCATGATTGGATTTATCACCGTTTTTGCTATATAAGTTTCGATGTGTACCCAGACAATTCAATTCTCCAGGAAAAGATACAATCCAGACAGTTTTATCCAACTCGGGCAACTGAATGTTAAAAGTCATGACGAGCTTTCCACTGTGCAGTTTTCTGTTCAGTGTCTTTGCATTAGCGGTAAATATTTGCTGTTGTTTGTTTTGTTTGCTATACAATCATGTTCTATTTTCTTTTAGTATGCCTATGTTTTTTATCGACCTATATGTCTTGTCTATTTATTTTGTTGGTATGTAAGCAAATAAAACATTGTGAGGGTCTTAAGGCAAGGAGTTGCATTGCTAACCACAGGTGAAATCAATTGGCGCACGCCGGATTTTACTCCTGGGTCTAATATAGTTTGACAAAGAAAGTGAAAGTGATTGACCATTGTGTTGGCCACACAATCTATTGCTATACAGCTGTCACGTAAACTATTACAGTTACTATCTGACTGCAATGTTTTCTATTGATCTTCTTGAAGACAATAATAGAATGACAAAATACAGTGTTAGCTGTTACACTGATCAAGGATACTTTAAAAAGAAAAATATTTATATCTCTCCCTCTATTACTCTCTCTCTCTCTTTATCTCTTTCTTGTTCTAACCATCTTTCTCTCCTTTTCTCTTTTTTTGTCCAAACTTATTCTATCTTTTTTCTTTGTTTCTCAATCTAACGCTCTCTCTTTCTCTCTCTCTCTCTCTCTCTCTTGTGTCTATAAAATGACATAATTAAACTATTAAAATGATTAATGTTAATGATTAAATGATTAATGTACGTGATATGAATGTTTATGTGAAATAAAAAGGTACACATTCTGTGGTCAGAACAATATGGCCGCAATATTTTCCCGGGGCGTAAAGATTGTACCCACCCTCCGATGGAGTGGGTAAAGGCAACTGGGCATTGTTCAAGCAACGCAATCCTATCGTTGCAATATCACATGAAGCTAATAATCACAACCTTATCAAGCCTATAATTAGTTTAGAAATCCACAAAAATAATTTTACTTCCCTTTAATAAATAAACATGTCATATACAGGCCTTGTAAAATGTATTATATACATTGGTGTATTTTACAAGAGTTTTTATGCTAGCTGAAAAGAATTCGTCTAATGTTAGAGTTTTTATTACGAAGAGTAATTATTTACTTCACCAAAATTGAGAAACTTACACCTATTCGAGAAAATCTCAAATTGACCGTAATGGCAATCTAGTAACTTTATAACGACAAAACAATAATGTATGGCTGAACATAGAACACAACATATTTTGAGTACCTATTTAGTAGCCAGTGTATAGTCTTAACCCTTACCGGGGGGGGGGGGGGGGTTATATAGCGGAACTGAAGGCAGCATAGATAGAAGTAGGTCGGTACGGGAAGGGTTAACCGATGAGTCCAAGCAGGGCCCTCACCAGCCTATGTAGCGCCCCAGGCCAAGAGTTTCAGCGACGCCCCTTTGCATACTGCTTTGTTTAGTGCCTATGCGGTTAGTTAATTATTATGATTAAATAAATTTTAAAGTGCAATTTTTTATTAAGAATATTCTAGTTAAGCCAATCTTTTATGAAACATTTGTGAGCCTATTAAAAGAGAAACATTTGTGAGCCTATAAAAAGAGAAACATTTGTCTAAAACAGTTTGTGTGTAAATAAATAAGAAGTTTACTTCTACCATTTTTATTCATTATTCCTTTTGTTCACAATTTGTGTTTCACATTTTATTTCCCCTTCAACTCTCCTACAATTTCTGGTATGAACTTAGGTTATACTTATATTTGCCACCCCCCTGGAAGTGTCACCCCCAGGCATACGCCCCCTCTGCCCTCCCCCTATGTGAGGGCAAAGGGGGCAAAGGACATCTTTTATTAGAGACTAATGATGGTACGGCCTAAAGTCACGTAAGTTAATTTTGTGTTTATTCAGAGCACACTGGGTCAAGATGCAGACTCAACAACAGTAACTGTGGACAAATTGTCCATAGCACAATTAATTGACGACACTGTAGCAGTCGCAAAGAAAGGTAACTCTTATAATACCCGTGCCCTACTACAAAATATTTTTGATTACTGCCCTTCCAACGTTCGTTTTATACTTCTGAGCTTAGGGTTGATCGAACTTGAACTTGAAAGTTTATCCACACCTTATTTCACTATCGTCTGCAAACTTTTCCGGACAAAAGAGGCCAAACTGTCTATCAAATCATTTACAATATTGAAAAAAATCTAATTTCTTTCCGATTACTTTAATTTTGGTTCGATATCATTTTTTTTAATAAAACTTGAACGTAAATGGCTTAGTATTTTTTTCTGGCCAATTATCACTTCCTTTTAAATTTATCTATTTCCAACTTAATTTGCTTGGTTAAAGCTTTTCCGATTTCACTGAATTTCAAGCTAGAAGTCTTTTATGCAGACCCAATTATTCCGAAAATCAGGAAACGGATTACCTACAGGCGGTCTGTATATAAAAAGCTATCTACATTCCGGCATCTCCTGCGACGTCACTTGCGCCAAGCTGCATCGACACAAGTCGCTCCCTTGGTTAAACCAGTAACGTGGAGAGGGGCGATCTGCTGTTTGGGCTACAGCTAATTCTCCATACATCACCCGCCCAGGCTTGCATCACCTCTGGAGAGGACACTCCAGCGTCGCCGCAAGGTGTCGATAAAACACGGGAAGCAGCAGTCTACCGGTTCTAAGCCAAAGAAGAAGAATTATTCCGAAAACATTTATGGTATATTCATAACAGGGATCAGGAAGAATATCACAAGGAATGAAAAGTGTTGAAAACTGAAATTCTTTTATAAATGTCTGTTCATGCTGTAGATCATACTACATTTTGCTCAATCTAAATTTTCTATTTCCGAAGAATGTTTAAATACATTTTATCAAAGTTACAAAAAAATCTACTTATCGATGATGCACGCTTATTTTATTCATATTGTTGCCTGCAAATATATGTACTAAATGTGTTTTTTTCTGGTGCACTTCATTTTTTTGTTTGTTTTTGCTTTAAACAAAAAAACATTCCGGCTGTTTAATAATTTGTAGTTGGCATAATTTCTAAAGTAACAACAACACCACAAATATTGAACCGGAGAACCGGAGTTAACTCGTGACTCGAGATTTACCGAGCCATAATCGAGATATAAAACTAGTGATAGTAGCTAATGAAACTATTCCGTTTGAACGTTTGTTGGCCTGTTGTTATTAATATTTATGTGTTTGTTTTTTTAAGAATTCATCGTAACTATTATTTAGTTAACCAAAGGTATCACCAATAGAGATTAAATACTATTACAGATTAAAGCTTTTTTATTTCAATTGTAAACTGCGGTGTACAATATGTAAGCGTAATATTCAGCGATGGCTAAACCAAAACATAGCGAACCATTGGGCAAGTCTAAAAATAAATAGCAACCTTCACTTTTGACCTTAGCCCTGAAGATCACAGCCTCACAGGGGTAGTAAGCCTATCAATGAAACGTATTATGTAACTAACTATCCATGTCCATCTATCAAAAACAACGACATAAATTTTTCATGAAATCTGTCCATTCCATAATGTTTTCATCAATGCTAAAATTTACAGTTAAAAATTAAATGAAAATAATAGGCCTATATCTGCAATAGATTATCGATAATTTCTACTTTCTGTTTCAGGTGTTGAATCTACTGCTCTCGGAAACTCTTTGGAATCAATTCAACAGCTGGCTGACAATTACCTGAATGAACGGGGTGCAATAGGTACATTTGAACTATCCAATGAAAATAGAAACATCAGTATAATTTGACTTCTTGTAATCTGGTCAAACTTCTTTGATGTTAGTGCATTAACATTACAAAAACTATTTTTAGCATTTTAACTCGCTTGACAGCAACAATTCCTATGCATGTTCCAGGGCCAGAGCGACCGTAAATAATATAAAAAAAGAACAAAAACTAAATACCGAAAGAAACGTTCTCATTACAGTTTTTATTTTAATACTCTTTGTTTTGTTTTTTTCTCTTTTAACAAAACACATTGTAATCATTTGTTTCTCCGTCATTTTGACGGGCACAACTACTAGTAGTAAACTATTTGTTGAAGTTGCTTGAGCGCGTCTGTAGGCCTTTTTTAAAAGATTAAAACTCTTTCATATGCTGGCCTGGCAATTCTAGAAATGGCTTCTTCACCTTATAATTTCAGTTGATGGCCAGGACATTGTCGCCGTCGTGGGAGAAATCACTGCAAAGACTAACTTGCAACTGACATTGTCTGCACTTTTAGAAGGTATTTAGCAATTTTATATAATATTATTCATAGTTTTTAAATATGTATATATGCCTCGATATAGATCTATATATAGGTAGGTACACATGTGTATTATTGCCGGCATGCTGTAGAGTGTTTGTTACGTCAGTGGATAACAGCACATGACGGTAAAAAGTGGACTTTTTTTTTAGACCACGTATTGAAAAGAGCAAACATGTATTGGACTATTAGTAATCTATATTGAAATACTTAATTAGGCTAAATACATTGATAGATTGATGGATAGATAGATAAAATTAAAAAATGGATAGATGGATATAATAAAAAGATTGATAGATGGATATTATCATCATCTGGTCTATTATAATTACAGATCCCTTGGTACAAGAAGAAAGAAAGGTCACAGCTGGACTATTTGTGCTTAATGGTCTATCACTTGGAATCAGAGCCATAAACAATGGTAATCTTAGAGTTTCACTTTTGTATTGTTATTCAGTATGTACTTAGCTTTCTGTGACTGCGAAATACCGGGATGAACTGGTTCTAAGGAATATAACATAGTATTACTTCAGACGTTCGTATGTTAATAGCAGAGCCTGACATGGCTTACAATTCCATTCCGCTGGTTTGAAATTCAAATCCTGAAATTTTATTGGTTGATTGTTTAGCTATAACTAGGGAAATGAGCTTGTGGTAAAAATGGTGTATTTGCAAAAGAAAGATTGTTCAAAGCATAGTGATTGCATTGCTGATAAATAGTTGTTGTGGTTTTTTTTTATATGTAAACTCGGGCATTTCAAATTTCATATTGAAAATGGATTTTCTAGAGCTATGGCAAATTGACGTCTGCTATCATAAACGTATTTCAAAGGGAGATAAACTGATAACTAAGTTATTGTTGTTGATTTGTTTAGTTTCATAGTAGCCTACATGCAAATTCATCGGTTTGCCCACGGTGACGAGGAGAATCTTGGACACAAAATATTTCACCCGAACAAAGGCATGTTATATGAAGAAAATATAGCGAAAGGGGAGAGTTTCTATAAGCTATAAGCTTTATATCTGCAAACAAGATGGTAGAAGAAAAGCTTGTAATAAGGATACGTCTCGAGAAATCACTATTAAGCTTATAATGTAAGATCTTACTTTTTTTGTAGTTTCAATGCTTTTAAATGTACTTTTTTTACTTTATTCTACTCCGCTATGCCTCCATACAGATACACAAGTGAATATTCTCGTGGCTGCTGTCAGATTCACTGCTAAATCTGTTGGAAGAAGCCTCACCATCGGAGGTAAGATTAAATCACTATGAAATCACAGAAAGCTTGAAATAAGCTAATAATGCATGTATGGGATAAAGAAACTGTTTCCTTATCTCAATTATGTTTCTAACTATTTGATGTCCTTATTTCTTAAGGCTGTTGTATTTCTAGTATATGCAAGTCAATATTTTAATCTTTTTTGTTCCTACTTTTTTCTTTGTATCAGAGACTTTGTACAATTACAAAGAAGAATACGCTGGCAACCAAGATAAACGATGGGCGGTGGTTGGTAAGTGCACACTATTTATCAATTTCCATTGGACTTTGGCCAC
This sequence comes from Anisus vortex, assembly GCA_949126835.1. NCBI lineage: Eukaryota > Metazoa > Mollusca > Gastropoda > Planorbidae > Anisus > Anisus vortex. Next base: position 22,536,252 of record OX421502.1, on the reverse strand, counting down.
AACTAACAACATCATTTTAAAGCATCAAGGTTCGTCCTAATATGATGATTCGCATGGTCTTAAGTGTAGTCTCTTTTTAAGTATTAAGCTTACTTACACGAGGAAATTCAAAGCCTGTCAAGAGGGTAACGGATCTCAATACACTTCCCAAGTCTACCTCAGAGTAATTCAGAAATTACGGTAGGGTGGTGTTCGGTAGGGTGGTGTTCGGGATTAAAAGTATTGCCACCATCGTTTTAAAGAGTAACGATTAAAAGAAACTATTTTAATTATAAGTAAGATTGTTAAATGGTAAACTCAACTAGTCATCGAGCGCCCCACTCCAATTTTGAGAGCTTGATCTACCCGACGATTTGCCTTCGGTGGCCGTGCGGCAGTGCGTTCGGCTGGCGCACCGAAGGTCCTGGGTTCGAGTCCTGGTTCAGGTTAGGATTTTTCTCCCGGGTCTGGGGGGTGTCCCTGAGTCTAACCAGCTCTGATGGGTACCTGACCTTAGTTGGGGTAAAGTAAAGGCGGCTGTGCATATCACCTAGTATGTCGTAGCTACAGAATCTGGCGAACGCTGCTTTATTAGCTCTATGGATCAATTTGGTCCGATACTTTATTTTACTTTTTTTCTAGTATACTAATGTAAAATGGTGGTCATGTAGTCGTAACCTGGTATAAAGATTCCTTCATCTGGTTTTTTTTCTTCAGACACAAGCAAATCTTATGATGGCTTCCATAACCATGGCCAACACAATGTGGTGAGTACTCTATCTTCAAAACTGAGCACTAATAACCAACAACAATAACATTACTTCCTATTCTTCTACTTCTCCGCCAGAATTCAGTCCGCAGAACACCTTGGACCCTAATCAGTTCTATTCAAATAAGATACGATACACATATACCCACACAGTATTCGGGAATTCCGTTTCATTGCACCTGTTACAGTTGTATGTCCATCGTAGATCGATGATAACAATTCCATGAAATTGCCATCAAGTTCTCTAGGAGTGGGCTCAATATGGGTGACAAGACCAATCTGAGTCCGGAAGTGTCTGTCATACTCTTGGTCTATCTATGTGCTGCGTGCTCACCCAGTAGGAGGGCGGAGCTACTAACCCTGGATTTTCGGATTTGCCGCTTTAGAGCTGCATCGCTTGTCTTTGTTTTTTTTTTTTTCGTAAGCAATTTCCTAGTTGTTTATACACTTAGAGTACATGATCTATGCCAAAATTTAACAACGGTAATCTGCTTGAGGCTAAATTTTTATTATAACGATGATGGTGGTTATGTATATAGCGCTTCTCTCCATGCTATTACATAGGCTATGCAGTATTTTTCTGGCTCTCTTGATGACCATATATATGCCGCACTTCTGTGCTGTTCTTAAGTTCCCTTTTCTCAGTCTACGTTGATACATATTCTAAAAGAACGTTCTATGCCAATAAGCAAGATTTATGTTTATGTTAAAGTTGAGATTTTTAAGTCTGTCAAAACTCCATAAAGTGTATGGTGATATTTAGGCCTATCTACATTTACTATTGGTTGCTTTTTACATGTTAGATTTTATGTGTATGCATTAATGTATTATCTGTAATTTTGCCGTATTGTTAACATTGGTGCTCATCTTTCTTTTCAGCATCGTAGAAATATCAGACGAAAACGCTGTAAGTTAAATTTAAAGTATATTTGTATGCACGAGATGTTTTAAATGTCACTGATTTATATTTATACTTACAGGAGATAGAGAACATTTTTGGTTTAACTAGGTAGTATTGTTGGTGGCCTATGACCCGAGAGGGTCTTAAATTCAATGAGGTGATTAGGCTTGGAGAAGCTGTATTGTTCTAACTCTGTTCCAATAACCTATAAAAATCAATGCTTTCCAAATGTTCTTAATTGTTTGAACCAATGATTTCCCCCCCCCCCCCCCCCTCTCGGAAGTCAAAGTCTAATTTGTAGACAGCTTTTGGGCAAAACGCAACCTATATATACTACATCATTGCATAGAACTTAGGACCAAAAAAATGTTTTGAATGACTCCAGTGCTAATCCCTTCATATTTTTAAGTCCTAAATTCTTTCACCTCGAAATTTCGGAACGGATTCAATTACTCTTTACTAAAGATGGTTTTTAAAAAACGTAAACTATAATTTGACAAGCCAGGCTAATTAACAAAGATAGTCTTACATTGTGGATAGTGCAAGGTAAAAAAAAGACATATTTAAGGACGGACAAGCAATGGGTGATATTAAGAAATGATCTATGAATGATAACAAAACGAGAAAGCGAGAGAGATCCATTGGCAGACTATCTGAAGCACCTTAACGGGATAAAAGGTTAACATGACATCTGAGGCTCTCATCTAGTTGGCTTGGCTAAGGGACATGTGAGGTGGAAAAATTGTATATTTATAGGACATTAAAACAAACAAGATGGCAGAGATTTTAGAACTCTTTTTACAGCAAACATTACCTCGCCGGAACTACAGCCCATAAGTAGATTTGGCGTTGGCAAATGATTACCTAATACCAAAAATGAGTTGGTTGACCATTTAAAAGTTAAAGCATCTCTGATGGTTCGTGGAAACTGGGTTCTCTAAATAATATATGTTTATACTGCCAAATATTAGACTTCCCTGAAAATTGTTTCAAGGAAAAACATAGTAGGGTCCTAGATTATCTACTTTTAATGAGAAACAAGTTTATCAGGAGATTCCACTACTGTCTTTAGACCCTAGAATGAGATCTACAAATATCTGAATATCAATAGAAATGTGAAGGTCTACTGACATAGGAACACGACTACAAAAATTTGAACAGCAACAGGAAATCTACGTAAGATTATCGACAGTTACAACTTAGAAAAATTACTTTCGACATTTATACAATATTATTGTGCAATATTATTTTTATCAAATAAAAACTGTACAACAATTTCTGCAAAAACTAGTTTAGAGTTTTACTAGATTCACACACACAGATACACACAGACAAACACGTAGAATATAGTAAACTCCAATAAATTTCAGAAAATGAAAATTATATAATTCATCAGTTTTTGTCTTTAAAAAAAAATAATTTTGCGTCTTTTTTTTAAAAAATCAATTAGATTTATTTATCTATGATAAATCTTAAATATTTCAAGTATTTTTTGTGTGTCATATTTTACTGGTTTTCTTGCTTTATTTTGAATTTTTTTTAATACAGTTGCCTGTTTTTTATACTCTACTTGTTTGTTTTTTCTCATTCCTTTCTTATTCTTTCAATACTTTTTTCGTTTTCTCATTTTTTTAAAACTTATCATTGATGTTTTGAAACAAAATATACCATGATGTAGAATATAGAGATAGATTATTGGCCTTTAAGTTGTAGAGAGTTCCGGAAGGGGCGATAACCAAACAGTCAGGTGTTGAAATTTGAAGAAAAATTATGATGTAGATCTGTATAAAACAGTAAGAGACCATATTGACCTTTTTTCAAGACTAATCATGCCAATAAAACTTTTTGTTTTGAGAATTAAGCAAGATTCTTCATACAATTTAAAGATGTATTGCTCATAATTTTAACAAAATATTGCTCTTAGCCAACACTGATCAGTAGCCTAATTTTTTCTGTCGAAAGTGAGGCGTCATGTTCCGCAATAACTAATACCAATTGGGCTTTTATTGGGGATATAACGATTCTATACTCTATATCTTTGTGTGTGAGTATATTTATCTTATCTTAAACATTGCCACAAGGATTCGTCTAAAAATTTACATGTATTTTGGAAATTATACATTCAAAATGAAGATATACGCTTTATTAAAAAGTCATTTTGGTAACAAAGGCTTCTTATGAAACATTAGTAATATAATTTTTTATATTAATTTTCCAATAGGGGGCTTTTCCATTGGAGCACAAGTTGGGGTCGATTTTGGTTAATAGGCTATAAATGAAGAAAAACATCAAGGTGCTGCAAACATTCAAACGGAGAATCACGTGAAATTGTCCAATTTATCCTGATTAAAAAAAAGATTCAAAATAAAGCATTAATTGAACAACTCTGGATTAGCTTGTCTTTTTTTTTCCAAAGCTGTTATTTGATTGTTTTGTTTTTTGTTTGAACAACCTTAGATTGTTAAATAAACATATATATTTGTCATGTTAAAATAGGTTGTCCCACGTTGTGTCAAAGTCTCAAAGTATCTGCTTTAAGATAAAGTCTGTATGTAGTCAAGTATATCTAATTTTCCGTTATAAATATTTGAATATAGAGAGAAAACCAAACCAACCAGGTACTGATAATTTATGAGCTATGGAATGTATCTGATGATTTTTGTTATAAACAAAATCACAAATATTTATTCATTTAAAAATATTGTCTCTGGCATTAGATTATTGAAAAAAATTAAGACACTAATTCGAATGAAACACGTATTGCATTATATTTAAAAGTAAACGTGACAATCACAATGTTCCTTAAGTTATTTAGATTTAGTAGGCCTATTATTCTTTTGAATATAAATTTGCAAGTCTCGGACAAGATTTTATCTGCACAAGTCGCAGACTTTTAATCCTTGACCCCAACATCTTGACCCCTGGAACCGAAGGGGCAAAGTAAACTAAAACTTGAATTAAATTTGAATTGAATTAAATACGTCTTAAAAATCTCCCCAGATATCAGTTTTTATTTTTGCTTTCTTTAAATAAAACCAATGAAGAAATGCCAACCCTAATGATATGTTTTTCTTGTCATAGGGGGCGTTGCTGTAAGTGGAGCAGTTAACTATGACTTCGGCAAATACAAGGGAAGCTACTCTGGAAGCTATGTTTTGATATAAGCAAAACGAACAGTCAACGGATGCACATACACCGCAATATCAAATTGTGTGAACCATTCTTAAAACATGTTTGACGGTATTGTTTTCTGTCGTAACACGGAATAAAGAATTCATTGTAACACCCATCTGACTTTTATTCTTTTGTGCGGACTGCGTTAGAGGCAGGGCCGTATTTAGGATTGTGGGGGCCCTGTTCCCAAATGTATGTGGGGGGTCCTCTTGGCCCCCGACCCTGCCTTCCAACATTGATGTGTTAGCCTATGTACAAATGTACAGTGTTGTTGATGCTTTATGATAACCATTACCGGTAACCCACTCTCTCTGACTCATGCCTAAATACGCCCCTGGTTAGAGGTTCTCAAATTTGATAAATTTAGCGATTACACAAACATTTTAACATCAGCTAGACCAAAATAGGTATAGAAAGAAAAAGCCTATGCCACAATTTAACCCAAACCCTAGGTTATATGTGTCTAACTCATGGCCTTCGGGGTCCATCCGGCCTGTAGTACAATTATAGCCATCCAGGGAGAACATTTGAATAAGTCATTTCAGTATTCTCTTCCTAGGTATCTTCAGTAACTCACATATAATTTAGTTATTATTCAATAGTTATTTCAATCAATAAAGTAATCACAAAAGCATTTCAAAGCAGTGGAATTATTCGGCTATAATCGCGGGTGTGATGGTCGCGCAAGGATAAAAATATTACACTGAGTATAGTGACGCCTGAGTCGCCAGTTCTTCCATATTAGCAGCAATGTCACTTGAGCAGCCAAAAGCACGCGCCATCAAAGCTACTGCGCTCCTCATTACTGTCACTCCTTAGAATTCCCAGTGTTGATGGGCAAGAAAAAAGAAGTTCTTTGGAGTTCGCTCTTTTGTGTTGCATTTATTCCAGAGTTAAATTATTCTTAGTAGACTTTTCTGAAAAAAAACAACATACTAACTCGGTTTTCGTCTACTCTAACAATTAATGATGATGATTACTTATACAGCACGTCTCTCCATTCTATAACATTAACAAGCCCAGCGTGCTGTGATATACATTTCAGTGGCAGATGTAGGGGTAAGTAAGACGCACACTGTGTATACAGAGAACGGTCTTTATCCTTTTTTAAGGATCCTTTTGCTTCAGAATCCATCATTGTCTGGGGCAAGCTGTTGCTGTTTCATAGAGACACTTCTGTACCAATGGGCCTCATCGCTGGCGAATTGTGGAAACCAACAGTACGCTTGCATCAAGAGCTCACATGGTGGGCTAACCCCAAGCATTTAAGTCCCAGTTGTTTAGGTAGAATCGTGTTTGAGGCTATGCAGGTGAATTATACATTTATAAGCAAAAGATTAAAAACCAACTATCTATATAACTTAAGTAACCTTGGTGCTGTAACTTTTATTTGTACATATAATGTAATAATTGTAAAATGTTTCATTTAAATTGGTGTCTTAATTGTTCGAATAATCTAGTGCCAAAGAACATCGTAAAGCAATTTGCCAACATTACCAGTAATATTTAAAATTGCCATAGTTTTGTGTTGTTTTTTTTTTACCAGAAATCACCATATACATCCAATTATATATACATTTTGATATATAAATAATGGTCAATCAGATGTAACTAGACCACAGACTTTATCTTAAAGCAGATACTTTCAGAAAATCACAATGACATTCACAAACATACATGTTTAAACATTTTATAATCTAAGTTTTGTTCAAACGAAAAAACAAAAACAAGCAAACACTATTTACCACCAATGCAAAGACACTGAACAGAAAACTGCAAAGTGGAAAGTTCGTCATGATTTTTGGTCTTCAATTGGATAAAATTGTCTGGATTGTATCATTTCCTGATGAATTGACTTTGTCTTGGTACACATCGAAACTTATATAGTAACAACGGTGATAAATTCAATCAAGGCCTGGGTGTAATTGTTCATTAGAAATCAGGTGTTATAGTGTAAAGCCGCAATTAGGGTCACGTCTGAAAGGTGTGACCTTGTATGGATGCACCATTTTCTGTAGTTGGTATAACTTTTATATATATAAATATAGATTTTTTTTAATGAGTTTTTATGACTTCACAGCTCCGAGAACCACGCGCAATTTGATACAGTGTGAGAGATTCTACTCGTATGGAGTTTCTGTTCTCCCATCGAGCGCCTCCCATGGTGGCCTATAGTGGAAGGCCCACCAGATATCGTAGGTACCGCGAAATCAAATACCCGGGGCGGACTTAAATCAGAACCTGCTGCCTTGCAGCAAGTGGAGGGATCCACAAGGGCTAGGGAACCTAACCCGAAAACATAGACAGCTATCCAGAAAGCTGAGAGGGGTATCCCTCCCCCCCTCCACCAGATGGATGGTTGTGCACAGGGCTAACAACACAGCCATGTAAAAAAATAAAATCGTTACGAAAACAAATCCAATATCAAGAAACCCAACTGACCCTAATGGAATTCGACCTCTGCCTGAACATGGACGTGATTTTCGGATAGCAGCATGGAATGTTTAAGCTTATATAGAACAGGATCACAAGCTAACCTAACAGAACAACTGAAAAAAATATAAAGTCAGCAAAGCAGTCTTACAGGAAAAATGATGGAAAAATTCGGACAACCAAAGAACCAAAGACTATAACATATTCTACTGTGGCAACAACACCAATATTCATGGAATAGGATTTGCTGTCTACAAGGAAGCTGTGGAAGTCATTGGTTTCAAGCCAGAAAATGAAAAATATGCTCACTGCCTTTGTGAGGAACACAAAATAAATACAAATACTAAATTAAGCTGATGATCAGTACTTTTTTCGTATTCTCATTTTACTTTTCTGCAAGACGTAGCCTAAAACTATAATATTATGGATCCTATTATCTACATGTTAAATGGTTGTCTATTGTCTAGTGCAGGGGTCGGCAACCTACAGCAAGCGGTCTAAACTTGGCACGCCGAGCGATTTTCAGCGGCATGCCGAAGATATTCCCAAAAGATGCAATTCAAGTCTCTTCCAAATAAAATTTAAAAAAAGAACCGGATGACTTTAAGGTTTTTGGCACGCTGAATGAACAAGAAATCCAACTTTGGCACACTAGTAACAAAAGGTTGCCGACCCCTGGATTAGTAAATACATTATGCCAATAGGCCTACATAAGTTATGTGTATTTAAAAAAAATGTGTTAGATCAACAAAAGACAAATAAAAGCATCGCACATTATACTTCTTAATATCTACATAAACGACTACAACAAAAAGAAGACAAAACACGAAAATAAAATAATAAATAAAACAACAGACTGAACAGTGATTTTAAAATATTAGTGTCATTTCGATTGGCAAGGCTACATGTATTCTTCAACTTTCTTCATGTGCTTTCTTTATTTGATTGTTGTTATATTACATTTTTTAAATTACATAAACGTATTGTTATTTGCTGAGGGTGGTGGTAATGGTGGCAGTGGAGGTGGAGTGAAGAATTGTGTGGATACCTACCTCTCTTAGGTACCAGACATGAGTTGTGAAGAGTCAAAATGGGTTTGTATTGTGCTGGCCACAAAATCACTTCATTGGTCTAAATTAGGGGTCGGGAACCTTTTTGTCTTAGAGAGCCATGGATACCAGATATTTTGAAAAGTAATTCTGTGGGAGCCATACATTATGTTTAAAACTAAAAATTCAAGTAAATGTGTGCATTGTGTGTAATTTTAACACAATAATTATGTCTCTGAATTCTTCTGATGCTGAGCTGCAGAAGACTTTAGCTCATTTGTAGAATGAAATATTGATATGCAATTAATATGTAGATCCAAAAGTCTAAAACAAACATTTTTTTATTAATCGAACATTTGTCTGCGAGCCAGATGCAGCCATCAAAAGAGCCACATCTGGCTCGCGAGCCATGGGTTCCCGACCTCTGGTCTAAATGAACCCAACTCTAGTAACCCTATAAAAAATATAGTCCGAAAGGATTATTTCTGTTTCTTCCGTTCAATCCGAATTTGTAAAGTTTATGTTTAGTTTATTAATGGTTTATTTCATTGTTAGTTTTTTTTTAAGTTTTGTTTAGGCTATGTTTCATTTTTTAAATAAGTTGAATCCATATTACTGAAATGTTGCACACATCGCACTTATAGATTTAGTGTAACATAATGAAAAGCTTTTTGGATGCAAACCAACGAGAGGAAAGAGGACAATCCATGGAGATATTATTAGTATTTAGACAAGATATCAAATATTTGGTTGTCCACTCTGCAAGCTCCCTCCCGCCCCAACCCCGCCCAACCCCAGCTGCTGACATTTTTTTTTTCGTAACGCATGCAGACAGTATTTTCTGCAAATGATTTTGTTGACACCTCCTCAAGCATCAGGTATATGAAATTGCACGCGACGCTAAGGATATGGTTCTTTACTAGTTGCACATTTTCCCCACAAGTATTTTGTCCCCATTAATTGTATTTATTTATTTATTTTCAGGATACTAGGGGATTGTGTGGCCAGCACTATGCAAAGCTGCCTTTACTTTACCCCAACTAATGTCAGGTACCCATCAGAGCTGTGTAGACTCGGGGACACCCTCAAATCCTGGGAAAAAAATCCTAGTCTCCACCAGGATTCGAATCCAGGACCCTTGGCTTGCCAGTCGAACGCGCTGCGTGTACAATAAAAGTAACATAATTCCCTTTTTTTTTTTTTTTTTAATCCCTCTTACTAGTCGGCCTATAGAGAAGCCACAAGTTTGACTTATTAATTTAATTCCGGAGATAAGTTAAGAGAGTTTAATAAGTTAAAATGTTAAAACTAAATTGAATTTTGGAATAACTAAAAATGATCCATACTGACAATTTATTGCCGTTTTTCAATATTAAAAGAAGTCCTACAGAAGCTCGTTGACTTTATAAATACTTTGCGAAACTAGATTTGCATCCTGGAAATCAATTTTGCAGCATTTTTCAGCACTAAATGTTGCTCTTCAAAAAATCGTGGATGGTTAAAAATAAATAGCACTATAAAGCCTATATGGCGTTTGCAATCACGTGAGAAAAAGCACGTGATTTGTGTTTACTTTCTGTAATGGTGTACAAGTAATAATGGCCGCTGTATTAATCAAGTTTCATATAGGCTCGAGCTTTTTTTAAATGATGTGTTGTGTTTTAAGTCTTATTAAGATTTAAGCTGTATTATGTATGTGAAATAAAATAGGTTATTTTATTATTATCATAGACATAGATCATAGACGATGTGAGCCTATTAGTGACTTGACTAGATAGCCTATTCACCAATACTATCACTTGACATCGTAGCCTAGCCTACGAAACATTAAAAGTGTAGGCCTATAAAGTGAAATTGAAAGTGTAAATAGGTCTAGCCGGATTTAGCCTAATCTTATTAATCAATTAATCTACAGTACTACTATTTACCTCCTTATTTTTGAGGAGGATAGCCAATATTCAGATGTGAATTTTGCATGATAAAGAAGTACTTCACTTTCACCACGTTACATTTGTACCTCAAGTGGGTTCTTATATTTACACAAATACGTCACTAAAAATAGAGTAAAAATCTAAGCCACGCCCACTGAGAACGCTCTATACATTCGGCTTAGGCATGGGGTAGTCCAGTAAAACTTTATAAGTACCAATTCGTATTTTTTCTATTAATCTGGGGAAACGTTTTAAAGTGTGGACTTTTTCTTAAAATTTCGCTAATCTAGCGTTAAGACCTGGCTAAGCCAGTGACTAATACAATGGTATTTGTTGTTTTAACCACAGATATAAACAATGGGATTTCATAAATATCATCTAAGCCACTGTCCTTCATAATCATAGTTGTGAAAAGTATACCTAAATTTGGCCTACTACATAAATTTAAATTTAAAAGTGAAATAAATCGAAAAAAAATTCCCTCAATGTCATTTTTATATTCCACTTCCTTAACAATAATTTAAAATCGTTTTTCCATTAATTACAAACAAATGTTACCGTTTTGTTGTTTAATGTTTAATGCCTATTTAAGTTTTCATTTTTCCAAGATTTGCATTTTTTTTTAAATATCACATTTACTGGTTTAGATCTGTAAATTGTGACTTTGAACCTTAAAGAAGGGGGCACAGTGATAGCGTGTTTGGCTGGCTTATTGAAGGTCCTAGGACTGAATTCTGGTGATGGCTAGGGTTTACTTCCGGGTCTGGAGTTTATCCAGCTCTAATGGGTATCTGACATAAGGTAGGGCATTGTGCTGGCCAAAACGTTATTTCACATCTGTGGATTTACAATATTATAACAACAAGGAAAACTAGAACATCAAGTCCCAATGCAGTTTTACTCTGTACCACTGTATCAAATTACAAGTGGAGCTGTAAAGTCATAAAAACTCATATAAAAGCTATAAAGGCTACAGAAAATGATGTATCAACACAATGTCACACTTTTCAGGCGTAACCCAAATAGCGGCTTTACACTATAACACATAATCTCTAATGAACGCTTACACCGATGCCTTGATTGAATTTATCACCGTTGTTACTATATAAGTTTCGATGTTTACCCAGACAAAGTCAATTCATCAGGAAAAGAGACAATCCAGACAATTTTATTCAACTGAAGACCAAAGGTCATGACGAACTTTCCACTTTGCAGTTTTCTGTTCAGTGTCTTTGCATTGGCGGTAAATAGTTGTTTTTCATTTGTTTGCTATATATTCATGTTCTATTTTACTTAATAAGTTTTTTTATCAATATATATATTTATTTTCTATTTACGTTGTTGGTATACAAGTAAATAATACATACATTGGATCTTTATACAAGGAGTGGATTTGCTAATCACTCATTATATTATTAGCACAAGCGGCATTGACTACTGGGTCTCTTATAATTCTTTACCCATCTCGGGAAAAGTGAGAGTGGTTCATCGTGTTGGCCACATAATCTATTGCTATGCCGCTGCCAGAGAAACGATTACAGTTACGATCAAACTGATAATTTTACTATTGATAAAGTAGTGTCTAAAATAGGCCTACAATTACGATGAGACTATTAAAAAACTTTAAAAACTGTATATGAAAAAAAATCGATTTCTCTCTCTATCTCTCTCTCGCTGTCGTAGTCCTGACACGAGCATCGGGAAAGTATGGAGATTATCTGGTGTAAGGGGTGTCCATGAAATTATTCATGGGGCCGCTGTCTACTTGATTTGGGATACGATTCACCGTAGTAAGGATTAAGGAGATCAATTTGTATTTATTCTCCGACGAATCAGCGTGGCTGGCGCATATTGCTGATATGAGTTAATAAAATTTGAGTTCAACACGAAACAACATCAAGTCACAACACTCAAAAGGTAATACGTCAAATATGTGGATCAATTTGATTGTTTATTGAGTCGAAAGGACCAAATTTCAGCCTTCGATTATACTAACTAAGTAGATCAAATGAGTATACTCCACATAAGATGATGACAAGTCCTAATCTATACAAGAATATTTCACAGTCAAATGTAAAAATACTATATCAAGTCGCTAATCTAATATTTATCTATATTTGTAAGAACAATAGACCTTTTCCTCTCCTATCTTTCTCTATCTAGCACTTCCTCTCTATCTCTCTCTTTCTCCCATCTTTTCTCTTTTGCTCTTTTTCTCGTTCTCTTCATTCTCTTTTTCTTTAGTTTTTTTTTCTCTTGTGTTTCTAATACTTCAATATACTCAAATCATTAATATTTGTACGTATTCTGAATGCTTAAATAAAATGGAAAAGCACAGAACTCTGTGGTCATCAGAATGTTGCAATAAGTGGCCATAATATTTTCTAGTGCCATGAAGTATGCCTAGCTCCGATGACGAGAGTAAAGGTTCGTAGGTATTGTTCAAGCCACGCAATCCTATCGTTGCAGTATCCCATGAAGCTAATAAGTGCAACCTTATCAAACCTAATTAACTTAGAGTTCTCCAAAAATAATGTAAATTTACTTTTCTAAATTATTACAAGCCTATATATAAAAAAAATATAGATAAACTAGGCCTATATAACAAGACTTAGTTTTTATAACCACAAATAATTACCAAAATTAATAGGGGAAAATCTCACACTGCCCAGAATGACATCATTATAGTGTACGGCAGAAAAAAACAACATATTTTGAGTATTTAGTGTCCTGTGTATGGTGTTTAACGCTGTGTCCATGGACATCTTTAAATAGATACAAGTGATGACATTGTCAAAATTAATAAGTTAATTTTGTGTCTAATATCCAGGGCACTCTGGGACAAGATGCAGACTCAACAACACTAACAGTGAACAAATTGTCCATAGCACAATTAATTGATGACACTGTAGCAAGTGCAAGGAAAGGTAACTCTTAACTTTATTCAATACACGATCCCAATACTTCAAAATAGTTTCGATTACTCATGATTACTGCCCTTCCTTTGTCGGGAAGAATATAACAAGTAATGAATTATGTAAATTTTATATATTTTTTGAAGAACCAGAGGTACCTCGTGATCTAAAATTTACCGAGCCCTGCTCTAGAAAAAAGACTATGAAAGTAGCTAAAAATAAAACTATTTCGTTAAAATGTTAAAATCATTAGTTTGTCTGTTGTTATTAATTTTTACTTAATTTTTGGTAAAATAATGAATTCCTCGTAACGATTGGTTAATATACCAAACTTATCACCGATAAAAATAAAATACTAATGCAGCTTATGAAAGCTATTCTTTTTAAATTGAAAATGGTGGTGTACAATATATAGTGTTCAATCAATCAATCAAGCAAGTCAGCGATGGTTAAACCTAACACCAAGAGAACAATTGGACATTCAAGTTTGATGGTTACTGCGGCAAGTCTAAAAAGAAATATCAGCAAAATCTGTCTTTTTATACTTGTTTTTTTCTACTTAAATTTACTGTTTATTTTTAAGTGAGTGAAGTTAAAATAAAAACATATTGGCTAAAGATTATCGTAAACTCCTATTTTCTGTTTCAGGTGTTGACGCTACTGCATTGAGGAATTCCTTGGAATCAATTAAACAGTTGGCTGACAGTTATCTGAATGAACGGGGTGCAAAAGGTATATTAAAACTTATTGTAATGTGGTCAAACTTCTTTGATGTTAATGTATTAACATTACAAACAAAAACTGACTTTTCAAATCATTTTAACAAGAAATTTGTTTTACCAAACAAAAAAAAATCAGTTAAATAATTGTTGAAGTTAATTGTGTAATTGAATAGATTAAAATTGTTTCATAAACTGGTGATTCTATTAAATGGCTTGACCTTACCCCTTATACTTTCAGTTGATAGTCAAGACATTATCGCTGCAGTTGGAGAAATCACTGCAAAGAAGAACTGGCAACTTACACTGTCTGCACTTTTAGAAGGTATTTACCAATGTTATAAAATGTTTTTCCTAATTTTTTAATTCGATATAGGCCTAGATATAAATATAGATAAAGGTACATATTTGTATTATTGTGAACATTTTTTTATTACATCAGTTGATAAAAGAAAAGCGGGTGACGGAAAAGTGTGTAGTTTTTTTTTTCTTAACATCCACTATCAAATTACTAACAATATCAAACATGTATTGGATTATTAATAAACTAGATTAAAAGATTTACTAAATACTTTGATAGATTAATGGATAGATAAAATTAAAAAATTGATAGCTGTACATCTATTTCATCCGGTCTCCTTATACTTACAGATCCCTTGGTACAAGAAGAAAGAAAGGTCACAGCTGGACTATTTGTACTTAATGGTCTATCACTTGGAATCAGAACCGAGGATAATGGTAACAGGGATATAGACTTGAGTGTCATTATTTAGCATTATTTAGCATTGGGCGACTATTTAGCGTTATGTGGCTCAGTAAAGGGCGGGGGTGAACTGGTTTGATGGGATATAACATAGTATTACTTCAGACGTTCGTATGTTTATAGCAGAGCCTTACATTTCCATTCCGATGGTTTGGAATTCAAATCCTGACATTTTATTGGTTGATTGTTTAGCTATGTCTAAGGAAATGGGCTTGCGGTAAACAAAAATGTGTCTAATTGCAAAAGAAAGATTGTTTAAAGATTGTATTGCTTATACATAGTAGTTGTGTGTTTTTTATATTCACTTCGAGCATTTACGATTAAAAAGTAAAAATAAAAAGTAGTGTAAAGGGATATAAACTGACAAATAAGTTATTGTTGATGTGTTGTTGTTTTTTTTAAAATAATATATGCAAATTAGTCAGTTTGTCCACGTTGAAAAGGAAAGTCTTTGACACACATTGTTTTTTTATGAACAAAGGCATGCAGTTTGGTCATTATATATTTTGTAAAGGGGAGATTATCAGTATGCTTTATATTATGTATGATAACGATATAGATAGATTATAATGTAATAATGATACCGTTGAGAACTCACTGCTATGTAACGTCTTTGTAATTGTACTCAGTGTTTGAACTGTTTATACTCAGTGTTTTAGTTCATTATACTCCGTCATGTTCCATACAGATACACGTGTGAATACACTCGTGGCTGCCGTCAGCTTCACTGCTAAATCTGTTGGAAGAAGTGTCACAATCGGAGGTAAGACAAAAAGGAGAGCTTGAAATAAACATATCTGCAAATGTTCCGAATAAGACAATGTTTACGTTATTATTACATAACAGTCTTGGCTTTTTTAGTTATTGCAAGTCAATATTTTTAATCCATTCCTATTGTTACTGTATTAGAGACTTTGTACAATTACGAAGAAGAAAACACTGGTAACCAAGAAAAAAGATTGAAGGTGATTGGTAAGTGCTCACTATTTATAAATCTCTATTGAACTTTAACCACAAAAAATTTCAAGCCTTAATGTGCCAGCTAAAGGATGACTCGGGTGGTCTTAAATTTAGTCTTTTTAAAACGGAATACTCAGACAAGAAAATAAATTATTTATGGAATAGTTGGTTAAGAAGATAACGAATTTCAACAGACTCCTCAAGTCTACCTGTGAGTAATTGAGAAGCTAATCAGTAATAAATTAATATAGCATTCTGATGGCGAATAAAAGTACGATCACCATCACATTTGAGGGAAGCTATTAAAATAAACTATAGTAACTATAAGTAATTTTTTGTTTGGTAAATGTAACTAGTCAGTGAGCGCCCCTCCCCCCTTCACACCTCTGACCAATAGAGTTTGACCTACCCCAAGATTTGCCTTCGATCAAGTATACTAATGTGAAATGGTGGTCGTATAGTCGTAAACTCGAATAAAGATTCCTTCATCTGGTTTTTTCTTTCAGACAAAAAGTACCTTCTACCTAATGATGATTTCTATTACCCCAGTGGACACAATGTGGTGAGTAGATTATTTTGAAAAACTGAGTTCAAAATAACCAACAACAAAAACATTAAATTAAACTTTTAAAAAAGCCTATATACAGTTATATATTACAATGTTCCAAATCACTACTACCATTTCGACCTAGCGTCTTCTACCACTAAGTCAGCCAATGTTACTCTATAATGGTATTGCGCTTAAATGCATCTGCCCTAAATAAATGTCATGGCGACGGACGCTAATCTATCTTTCTATGCGTCATCAGCTCTAACTCGCGTCAGAGTTTCCATTCAGAAGTCAATAGTGTACTTATTTCCAATTCATTGATACAGATTCGTCCTTATTATCAATGGTCTTTTGTCGAATAACAACTACTGCCTAATTAATATCATTCAACTTGTTATAGGGCGTTGTGCCCCACTATTCCATTGTAGACAATTGTCACGGCAACTAAACCCTGCTTCTCTATCATCACAAACCGACAATGTCCCAAAAGGATACTTCACTTTCAAACAAAGTTGTCTTTTTTAATTTTTTTTTAAACATTGTTGACGTATCTTATGTGGATATGAAAGGAAATAACTTTCTATGAAAAAACCCAGTCCATTGTGTACCGATACAAGAAATTCTCTATTAGATGACGGACGAGATCATTAAGACTTTTTTCTGTGCTTTTTATATATATTTAAAAAAATAACGTAATCTGTTTGAGTCAGTTGATTATGATGACGATTATAGCTATTTATATAGCGCTTCACTCCATGCTATTAAATATGCGAAATTTTACTTGTTCTCTTGATGACCATATATATGTCACTCTTTATTGTTGTTCTTAAGTTCTCTCCCCACATCGCTTAATGTTGATGTATATTGTAAAGAGACGTTTTAAGCCATTGCATGATTTGTGTTGATATTGAGTTTCCGGTTTTGAAGACCCCGTATAGAGTTTAGTGATATTTAGGCCTATCTACATGTTTTATGCATTTCTGTGATTGTATGTTATCTGTGATTTCGATGTCTTGTTATCGTGTCTGTTCATCTTGTCTTTTCAGCAGCGCAGAAATATGAGAAGAAAACGCTGTAAGTAAAACTTAATATTATATATTCGTATGAACGAGTTTTTGTTTTGATCAGCCTATAGATAATAAAGCATTGTCAAGTATATATCAGGACCTTATAATATGAACATTTACAAAAGGATCTTTACAGACATCTAAATATCGTCTTTTCCAATTTAGTCATTAAAACTGATTACAATAAAGTAAAAAAATAAGTTAAGCTAATTCTGATCAGTAATAGTCCATCTCGAAAATGAGGCGTCGTTTACCACGAAAACCAATACCGATTGGATTTTCATTTTGGGTCTATACATTTTATTTTCTGTATCATTGTGTGTGTGTGTGTGTGTGTGTATTAATCTTGTCGTAAACATTGCCACAAAGAGCTATGGTTGGTGCATACGATTCGTCTGAATACACGCATGAACTGCGGAAATTAAACATTTAAAATAAAGAGTTACACTTTAAGAAAACAAAAAATATTTTTTGGAAGCGAATGGATTATAGTGAAAATCTAGTATTCTAATCTTTTCTATATTTATTTTCCAAAAGGGGTCGTTTCCGTCGGTTTCGGTTGGCGTTAATCACTATAAATAAAGCAAAATAGCAAGGTGCTGCATACAGCCCGATGGAGACTCATGTGAAATTGTCCACCTTAATTTGAAGAAAAGAATTTTCAAATAAAGAATTAATTGAACAGCTATGGCTTAACTTGTTTTTTCGATGTTGTTCTTTGCATAGACTATAATATACATGGACCGCTTGCTTTAGTTTTTTATGCTATTATTATCTTCTTTTTTTTTTTTGCAATTCCCGATTCTAAATGAAGTAATTGTTATAAAAGTTTGTTTTATTAAATCGCATTTTTTTCGACTTTAAATGAATACTTGTAGGCCTATTAATCCTATTATCATTGACTGTAATAAAATGGACTGCCTACTCTATTTTTAGAACTTATATGCTTTTTACTTGCGCACACAACACTGATCTATAAATGTTTCCGCTCTGTACAACTTTCGATTTTAATTTTCCATTGAGAAAATCATAGCGATTAAATAAAACGGAAGTTGTATATCAATAACTTTATTTCCTGTATAGCAATTACGTTATTTAGAATCGGGAATTCCGAAAATCAGTGTTTCAAGTCATCATATAGCAGAAATACTAAAGCAAGCGGTTGATGTATATTATAGGCCTAGTATATGGAAATACTATAGCAAGCCGTCAATGTGTATTATAGTCTTTGATTATAGTCTATGGTTCTTTGCTTGTTTTGTTGTTTTCTTTTATTTATTTATTTTGTTGTTTTTTTGTTTTCTTTTTATATATCGTATATTATTAGGCTTAATGGTTAAACAGATAGGTCTATGTTTGTGACTGTAAAAATAACTTGCCTCTCATTGTGATTATCTCAAATTATTTGCTTTAAGATAAAATCTTTGGTCTAGTTATATCTGATTGACCATAATTTAGATATTAAAAGTTATTTATAATTTACGAACCATGGATGTATCTGAAGATTTATTATTATAACAAAATTACACACTTTTGTTCATTTAAAAGACCACTGCTAATTTTGGCAAATCGATAAATTATTTATATTTGGCATTAAGTTATTAGAAAAAATAAGAAAAGAATTCAAATGAAACACTAATACGATCATTGCAAAAAAAAAAAAACGTTACAATCACAAGGTTCATTAAGTCGTTTCGATGTTTATTATTAACCTTTTGCTTATAAATTCACACCAGCAAGCCTCGAACAGGATTCTATCTCCACAACTCGGACTTAAATTCTTGAACCCAACACCTTTGACCCCTGAAACCGAAGGATCAAAGCAAACTAAACCTGTTTCAATGGATGACGGAATGGCATAGTTAACTGAATTAAAATTTGGCATTAAAAATCACCCCAGGTATCCGTTGTTGAGGGGGGGGGGTGCACATTCCCGGGGGCGACACTTCTAGAAGGCGGCAAAATCAGGCAAATATAGCCTAAATGTCTAAATAAAGCACTAAGCAAAGCAGTAACAGTATGCAACGGGGCGTCGATGAAACTTTTGCCCTGGGGTGCTACATAGGCTTAAGAAGGCTCTGCTACGATTTCTGAATATACAATGGAAGCTACTCTGGAAGTTATATATTATTTATGGATATAAACAAATTGAACAGCCAATAAATGCACAAACAACTCAATACGAAACTGTGTGATCCTTTATTAAAAGATGGTTTATGGCATTGTTTGATGTCGTAGCATACAATAAAGCATACAATGAAATAAGTATGACTTTTTTTTCTTATGGGCTGCGTTAGAGGTTCTCAAATTTGAAACATTTAGCGATTTCATAGACATTTTACCATCAGATAAACCAAGGGGGTATAGAAAGAAAAAGCCCATGCCACATTTAAACTCAAAGCCTAGGTAATAGGAGTCAAACTCATGGCCGGCAGGGCCCATTCAGCCTGGGAGAAAATTTAAGTGGTTTTTTTTTTTGTCAGTAATTTTAGTCTTCCCTTTATATGTATATGCGTTAATCACATATAAGCTTAATTTTAGTTATCAGTCAATAGTTTTCGCAATCAATATGAAGGGCCTAAACAGAAAAACATTTCAAAGCAATGGAATTATTTGGCTCTATACGTGGGTCTCAACTGAATACGTTTGGTTAAATAGTTTTGACTGAATGCGTACGTATGCAGAAATTTACATACAGCTTACGTAATAATTAACAACAACAAAAAAAAAACGCTCAGACATAAAACTGGTTTTAAAATCACACACATAAGATTTCAACAAAATAACTTCCTCAATGGCAGGCAATGGGACACGAGAATTTTTCAGACGCTAGAACTCATTAAATCACATTGTATATTTATTTGTTTGTTTATTATGTGTACCCGCAACGTGGTAGATTATTACCAGTTGGAACGGACGTGCATCTTCAGAATAGTGATATGATTTATTTGTATTTCAAAAAAACATCGATCGTGTTGCACTGTTGCCACATAATGCAATAATGTGCGAAGCACCGCAATGTCGTAAGGACTATAATGTGCCATGCACCCCAAAGGTCGTAAGCACAACATTGTGTGAGGCACCATAATGTGCGAATCACCACATTGTGCCAAGCACGTCAATGTCCCAAGCACCACAAGGTCTTACGAAACACCATGTCCCAGGAACCCAAATCTCTCAAGATGCCCCCGAACCGGGGGGGGGGGGGGGCTTAAAAGGTTAGTACATTAAGCACTAAAATTTATAATTTAATGAGAAATAAAAACATTACAATTCGAGGGTCACAATACTCTAGATTCTAGATTATCCTGTATGCGATTTTCTCCTCTAATTTTGCTTCATTCTGTGTTCTATTTTGAATGATGAATAAAACACACGCTCTATAATTATAACTTATTTCTTGAAATTAAAAATTGTCTCCCTTCCATTGAGATTCTTTTTTTTCATCTTATTATCCAAGTTTGTCAAGAAACAATTATCGAAGATATTTCTTTTCTACAGAGTGGCGTCATTTCCTAAAAGTTTTGATTGAATTTGTTTACCAACCGTTTTCAATAGTATTTAATCTAATTTTCATTTAATGCCTTTAAAAAAACACATACAAAATTGACAACTTTCCTTGCTAGTCATTGACAATGTATTACTACATAATTTTTGTCTTTATTTCAACATTCTGAATTGATCAAAAATCAGTTACAGGCAGGTGATGTTCGAATTTAAAAAAATTAGTGCTGTAAAGCTGACCCCAGATATGTAGGGATGGTGTGGCCAACACCATTGCAAGGCACCTTTACCTTTCCCCAACGGCAAAACAACACAACTTAGTAGACTCAGGGATAACCTTATGACCCTAATGAATAATTTCAGTATCACACGAAATTGAACCCGAGCACTAACAACAGAACTTACACAATTTGTTAATGTAACTCTCTGCCCATTCAAATCTTGAAAAAAAAGTATACATTATAAAGTAATAAAATCACAAATTTAGTGGTTGCATCGTTAAACATTTAATTATTTCACTGTGTGACACAATATAACAAAGAACATATACACCCTAGTTCAAACTATTGCGAATTTAAGAATATATATATCATTAACAAAAAAAAACAGGCCAGGATTTAATGTTTATTTTAACATACAGATGCTACACTTTAACAATAAAAATTTATTTTTGTTACTTTTTGATGCATCAAAGCAAGTTGTTGTTTTTTATTTGTTGTGGTTAAAATTTCAATATGGACTAAATCAAGTACACAAAGGGAAAGCGTGAAGATGTTTACTTTCTCAGCTAACAATACCAATACTAGTCAATATTCTTTAATTACTTTTAATTATATAAGTAACACCTGTACGCGTTTAAGTCTGCACCGTAAGAACATTTTTAGCAAGGCTGATTGCAGCGGCAGTGGTGGTTGTAATGGCAACAGGCCCTGTTGTTTCCGCATACCCTCCGACAGATATTATCATTGGTACAAGTTATTTCAACAATTGATGCATGATCTGAAAAGATATAGATCTATATGTATCTATAGTATATAGACTAGATAAATCGTGTTTATTTAATTATCACATTATCTTATTATCAAAACAAAAGCAGAAAAGCTAATCTTATTTCATCTAATACAACAACTAAAAAATACAAGATAATATAATAATAAAACGCCCTATAAAATAGGTATAGCGCGAACTGTTTTAAAAGAGCTGCAAGGTTCATAGCTAGTGAATATTCTCAATTAACAAGAGTAACACCATTAGTCAAATCACTAAACCTAGAAACGCTAGAGGACAGAAGGGCAAAGAATAAAGTAGTAATAATACATAAGGCATTAAACTCTAATTTAGAAATACAACCCAATAACAACCTGTTGCAAACCTCAGATAAACATAAAGACAACAACACTTTTCCTTATCCCTTATGCGAGAACAAATGCATATAAATAGCCTACTCTTTCTTCCCAAGTGACGTTCGGGCATGGAATGGGTTCCCTGAACAAACCAGGAAAACCAGTAACTTAACATCATTTAAAACATTAATAAAAATGCAAGACTAGACTCGGACCACGGATGAGCGTAGGACGCAATAATCTTCTTTATAGAAGGAGCGTCTGTAATGTATAAGATAAGATAAAACTCTATAAAGACTAATTTCGTCCAGGCACTGTCCAGCTGGGTTAGAGTAAGGGTTTAAATGTCGCAGTGCTATAAACACATCATTCAACACGCTGCATCAGCCTCATCTACCTGCATACACACAGAGTTTTCTATTCCTATCTGGTTCCGACCGACACCACTCGACCGAATACCAAATAGTTATTGACAAGTCTTAACGTGTATGCATGCATAAAAGTTCACAAGAAAAAACATTTCCGGTCGAATTCGATCACATTATTAAAAAAACATGTCTGCCATGTGTGCAATGTTACTGGTTGTAGGCTACGAAAATATGTATAGAATTAAATTTTATTTCATTTCCAAAAGATGGCGCCAAAAGAAAACGATGGATTGTAAATGTCAGATTTGAAGAATCGCCTATTTATAATCCCAAACTAATTGCTTGATGCAAAATAATTTTCGTGTTGTTGTTTTTTATGATTTTCCGCATTGTGTTTTTTTTATTACCAAGGACGCAACTCTTGACTAACTTATTTTATAAACAAAAGCTAAATTTTACCAAACGCATCTAACACTATGAGTATTAATTATCCCCTACTCACTTTTGATGATAAAAAAGGATTCCTCAAAACTAATCTTGTAGCCGTTGTATATTTCTAAAAGACCAGAACTGGCTGTCGATGTTTAAATCAATTGTCAAGCAGCACCAAAAGCATGGTTTTTATTAACGAAAATGGCGGTAAATTTCACCGGAGGTTCACGCTCATCCCAGTTCAAAAGGTCACACCTAATTAAGACTTGTCAATTAGCACTAATAAGCTTATTCATCACCAAGGGACTCGGCACAGCTCTTTTTTTTTTTATTTCTTTTTTTTTTATTGCACCTTTTATTACTGGGAATTTTGTGTTGTTTTTTGATGGCGTAAATGATTTGAAGCTTTTTTTTTTTTCAAATGGAGATGATTTTCCACTTTTGTTAACGACCGCTAATTTATTCTTTTATTTTTGTGTTTAACTTTGATGACCAAGTATGTTGATGTTAATTTATTATTTAAACCTATGATAAAGCTAACGCTATATAATGTGCGTAATTAAATGGTGTGCTAAAGTATGATTTCTAATTCATTCAGCATGCCAACAGCCTAAAAGTCATCGTGGTGTAGCACTAAATTTCTTGTAGAAGAGACATGAATAGACTTTTGGGGCCTCTTCAGCGTGCCATTGAAAATCCCTCGGCGTGCCGACCCCTAGTGTAGTCTATTAGTTCTATTATTATTTTGTGTTACTAGTATGTTATTTAAAAAAAAACAATGGCTGTAAACACACGACGTTGTCATACCCTCTGGTACGGTCGCTTAGAAATATATCTTCTTTATAGTAGGAGCGTTTGTAGTATATCAGATAAGATAAAGGAAACATTCTAGTTATGCACTAATCTTTTCCCTATGCGTCATTTAGATACATTTTATTATCATTATCTTTTAAAATTATAATTTAATTGTCATTCTGGCGCCTATTCGAACGTTGGCGCCTCCGGTGGCTAAAAACTCCGCCCAGTCCAGTTACGCTACGGATCCTGCCATGTTCAATCTTATCAGGATAACCTGTAGCCGAAATCTCGGATCTAGAGACGTAGCTGCCAATTAAGTCTCAAAACAAAATCAAAATCGATTACCATGACAGTGGCAGGTACCGGATGGGACGTCACAGATTGCATGGCTGGGATTCCCGCCACAGAAACGGATGCAATCATTGTTGTGTCTGCACTTCTGGGCATTGGTCGCCACAAGCACGTCTGAAATAGTATTTATTGGTATTCGTAAAATCAAGTTTATACAAAATGTTCAAGACTAGGATGAATGGAACGATAGGTCTAAGTAAACACATTGACTAAAAAATAAACGATAGTAGAATATTCCATCTATTTCTATTGTATTTATATCATTGGCGATACATCTGGTGTGCTCCTGCATTAGGTATAAAGATAAGATTGCTTTATTGATCCAAATAAATGGAAATTTGACTTGATTACATAAATTCCGTCTTTCAGCATACCGGTACTTAAAACAATATTAAGGAACCATTTGTACTCAAACACAATAGACATTCGTGCGTACTATCATACCATTTATCATACAAGAAAAAAAGTAACATTTAAAGCTGTCGATGTTGGGCAACATGAATTAACTCTTTGCTACTATAAGCCAAGCTATCATTTTATTTAACTCTCAAGGATTGTAACGATGTTTTTGCACAGCTTAGTTTTAGAAGTAATAGATCTATACTTTTAATTGAAATATTCGCTATTTTATTTCAATGTCGACAATGCAGAGAAGTTATAATGCAATCAAAGTGCTCTAAAATAAATAATACAACACCAAGAAATCGGCAACAACAAAAAACATATATATATTATTTCCTCAGATTTTTTTTAACATCCATAGTAGATCTCTTCAAATGTTTTTTTTTCTTTCCCCTATGTGAATTACTAAACATTGTCCATGGCAATTGTATAGTTAAATATGACCTAAATGACTACTTGCATAATCTGACTAAAATCATTAAGTTATTCAAATGTACAAATACTTACATGCAAAAGCCATGGTGAATACGAGAAAAGATACGTATTTCATTTTGAAAATAGTTTTGTATAACTTTTCATGTCTGGTATCAAGGTCTGGTGGTCAGGTGAAGTTGTTAGAATCTGGTATAAAATTCTCTATTTATGGACTTGGCCACATCCGGAGTCTAATTTTTTTTTTAGTAAATCCTAAAAACGTATTTAATATCCTGAAAGTAGACACAAATATTTTAAAATAATTTAATGTCCTATTTACGTGTAGTTCATAAAAGACGTCTGCAAAATATGAGAAGAAGGAAAAATTAAAATTGGACTGTTGTGGATTCTTCACATGGCTTTCATGTGATTGGATGCCTTACTGGTAAAAGACAACATGCGTACGAAGGCGAATAGTTTAAATCGCAGTTTATGTGTCATGACAATATTTTTGAAATTTTTAGTCCCATCATTGAAGTTAAAAGTTTATCTAAGCCTAAATGTGTCTGTATAAAACATCAAAAACTGTATTTAAAAAATGATATTGACTATTTATTTGTGTGGAGTTCTTTTATTTATTATCTATATTTTTGGGGGGCTACTAACCGATTTAAAAGAGGTCACTCATTTTTTGTTGCATTAACGCTAACTATTGCACGGGGAAATAACACATACAAACACACACACATAAAGGGAATGTTGGTGCAGACACGCTATTTTTCATCTTGTTGTGTTAAATATTGCAAGAATTGGTTGTATTGGTAACTACTATTGATTATATAGACAAACAGGTGTACAGACAGTGGCGTAGCTAAAGGGGGGGGGGGGCAGGAGGTACAAATTCGAAAATCCACCCGGGACCCTACTTGAGGGGGGCCCCCAAAGGGATGTTTAAAAAATTTTTTACATGAAATATTACGCCGCTACATGTAATCTTGCTATTCATGTTGTTATATAAGTTAGTGACTCTGTTGCATGTGTTCCACACAGATTAAGAATTTCAAAATTATGTATATCAACACGCATGTAAAAACTGGTAAAACGTTTAATAAAAACTGTCAATGCATATCTCCCGTTTTTTGTAAAACACGTTGTCTTGACGGCATTTTATCGGTATCTTCTTTCTTTATGTCCATGCTATAATCCATCTGTTCATAGACATAAATAGAAGGGGAATAGTTCGTATATAGCGCTTTTCGATCAATTTTTACACCCTTGCAATCAATTTTCCTATCCCTTGCAATCAATTTTCCCACCCTTGCAATCAATTTCCCCATGAAAAATTGTCCACCCCTACTTTATGATTTTCTTGCATTCAATTTTCCCACCCTTGCAATAAATTTCCCAATGAAAAATTGTCCACCCCTATTTTATGATTTTCTTGCATTCAATTTTCCCACCCTTGCAATCAATTTCCCAATGAAAAATTGCACACCCTTATTTTATTATTTTCTTGCATTCAATTTTCCCACCCTTGGAATCAATTTCCCAATGAAAAATTGTCCACCCCTATTTTATAATTTTCTTGCAATACATTTTTCCACCCTTGCAATCAACTTTCCCATCCTTGCAATCAATCGTCTAATAAAAAATGTTACCCCTTATTTTATTTTAAAAACATACTCAAAATAAATTTTAATACAGTTTTATTTACATTTTTCAAAATACGCTCTTATATGGTTCGCGTATATTCTAAAATCTCTTATGAAAATAGAAAAAAATATATTAAACACTATCAGGCAAGGCAAGTCTACTAAAGGCAAGGCAAGTCTACTAAAGGCAAGGCAAGTCTACTAAAGGCAAGGCAAGTCTACTAAAGGCAAGGCAAGTCTACTAAAGGCAAGGCAAGTCTACTAAAGGCAAGGCAAGTCTACTAAAGGCAAGGCAAGTCTACTAAAGGCAAGGCAAGTCTACTAAAGGCAAGGCAAGTCTACTAAAGGCAAGGCAAGTCTACTAAAGGCAAGGCAAGTCTACTAAAGGCAAGGCAAGTCTACTAAAGGCAAGGCAAGTCTACTAAAGGCAAGGCAAGTCTACTAAAGGCAAGGCAAGTCTACTAAAGGCAAGGCAAGTCTACTAAAGGCAAGGCAAGTCTACTAAAGGCAAGGCAAGTCTACTAAAGGCAAGGCAAGTCTACTAAAGGCAAGGCAAGTCTACTAAAGGCAAGGCAAGTCTACTAAAGGCAAGGCAAGTCTACTAAAGGCAAGGCAAGTCTACTAAAGGCAAGGCAAGTCTACTAAAGGCAAGGCAAGTCTACTAAAGGCAAGGCAAGTCTACTAAAGGCAAGGCAAGTCTACTAAAGGCAAGGCAAGTCTACTAAAGCTATTTGCAATGCTTTAGAGTTAAACTATTGGGCCGTTTTAAAAATAATTAATAATTATAAAAAAACGGGCCAAATTGTTGTAAAACAAAAGGGAGATAATACACGTTCAAAGCTTGATCTAATACATAGAGACCAAATTCGTGCTTTAGTCGATGAGAACTGCTTGTTAACGTTGAATGAGTAAAGTGATAAGGTTCTTGAAAAATGTTCATAATATATCCGGCCTGGAAGTTTATCCGAGGAACTGCGAGCAAAGATTGTATTAAAGGGAGCTTTTTTTTCCTAAACAAAGATGAAGAGTACTTTACAACAGAGTTTACCCAAAATAATCACGAAGTTTGACATCAGCATGGTTCACTAGAAAGCTTCCAACAGGAGAAATTTGCAACCGATCTTGGCTCCTCTTCTCTCCACACCTAGAATGTTTTGTTTTGCATGTGTACTGTTTTCTGATGCATCAGAAAAGACATCTAGTGCATTGAGCAAACCTGGAGTTGGTTTCACCAAAGAAGAAACCTGAGAGACTGAAAAAACATGAAGAAGGAGTCCACCACAGATAAGCTTTTTTGAAGTGGAAGTTAGAAGAAGAAAGGCTTAAGGAAGAACCAGATGAGCTGTCACATATGTTCATGTGCAAATTTGAAAACTCAGCAGTATTGGATAGAAATTATAAAGCGTGCAGGGCAGCTGTCAAGTACTTAGTAAAAACCAACTCAAGATTACGTGGCCACAAAAAAAAAACTGGATTCTCCCAATCCTGGGAACTTCCTAGTCTCTTTGAAATTTCTTGCAGAATTTGATGACGTTACGAAACACCACTTACATAGAATTGAATCTGGGAAGATACATTATTTGTAACCAGAAATACATAATGAGCTCATAAACTTGATGGGCAATAAAGTTAAGGAATAAATTGTTGGAAAACTCAAGCAAGTTTCTTACTTTTCTCTGATGATTGATTCCACTCCAGATGTTTCTCACCAAGAACAAGTATCCCTTATAGTCCGTTACTGGGATGTTGAGAATTTCGAAATAAAAGAGTCATTCCTAGGTTACTTTGAAATTGTGAAGCCAGATGCACAACATTATGAAGAACTTGTTCTGAAAACTCTTAAAAACATTTGACTATCTTTGATAGGTGCAGGGGTCAAACCAATGATAACGCAGCCACATTAACTGGTCGTATGTGTGGCCTGCGGAAAGTCTTTTAGACTTAAATCCAAAGGCAACATTTCTGAACTGTGATGATCACTCTCTCAACAATGGCAGCTCTTCATTCTGCTGCGATAGATCCAGCAATTGTCACCTTTTTTGGAACTGTGCATGAATTGTTCAACTTTTTTTTCAATTCACCCCAGAGATGGGCAAAACTGAAAGAAGCTGGAGCCGGGAGTCTAAAGAAGGAGAGTAGTACAAGTCTGTCCTCACGTGAAGAAGCTACGTCAAGCTGTTGGAGAAATTTTCTGAATCAACAACTGAAAGAATGGACACTAGAAGTGGTGCACAGAATCTTCTTCATGCCGTGGAAAAATTATGATTTTTGTGCGTATCTCGAATTCTGGTCAAATCTCCTGCGCCCAATCAATATAGTTTAGAAGAAACTACAAAAGCCTGGACTGCACATACAACAAGCTGCTGAAGAGATTAAGACCCTTTCAGGCTTTCTGAAAAATGATGAGAAACGGACGAAAGAGCAAAAGAAGGTAGAGAATGCTTTGGATGGCTGTAAGCAAAACAACCAGAAAAAAGAAAAGACTTGATGGGGAGTTGAGTTCTGATGTAGGACTGTCAATAGGACAGACTTCATATGGAGTATGGAGATGAAGGACAGATTCCAAAGGCTGGAAAACCATGTGGATACCTTTGGGTTTCTTCTTGAACCAAGACACCTGTTGGAGTTTATGGATGATGACACGCTGATGAAAAACTGTGTTACTTTTTCCTGTTTGTATGATGAAATACAGGCAAATCGCTTGTTCAATGATGTCATTGATGCACGATCACTTTTCATCAACAAACCAGTACCACAGTCACCAATTGACATATTGAGGAAGCTGGCTTCATATGGTAATGATGTGTGCTCAAACCTTGCAACATCTATCCGAATACTCCTAACTCAGGCCACTTCCATCGCATCATGTGAGAGATCATTCTTAAAACTCAAGTTAATCAAAAACTATCTCAGGAGCACAATGACGCAAGAAAGACTTAGCAGCATGACTTTAATGTCAGTGGAGTCAAAAATACTAGACAGCATTGATCTAGTTGATGTTATAGATGCCTTTGCTGCACAGAAAGCACGACGTGTTAATTTTACTGATATACTGTGCCAATTTGAATTTAGACTTATATATTTATTAAGTACATTATCTCATGTTATAATGTCGAATGTCGAAATGCCGGGGCCCCTAAAGAGGCCAAGCCCCCCGGGCCCCCAAATCCCTAGCTACGCCACTGTGTACAGATACATCAGATAGGTAGATAAATAGATGAATAGATAAATAGATAAATAGACAGATAAATAGATAGATAGATAGATAGATAGATAGGTAGATAGATAGATAGATAGATAGATAGATAGATAGATAGATAGATAGAAAGATAGATAGATAGATAGATAGATAGATAGATAGATAGATAGATAGAAAGATAGATAGATAGATAGATAGATAGATAGATAGATAGATAGATAGATAGATAGATAGATAGATAGATAGATAGATAGATAGATAGATAGATAGATAGATAGATAGATAGATAGATAGATAGATAGATAGATAGATAGATGAGTGATAAATAGATAGATAGATGTGTATTTGTGTACGCAAAAACATACAAACGCATACAAAGACATACAGAAATCGACACTCTTACTTTTTAACATTTACTAAAAGACATTAATTTCCCAATCAATCCAACATTATTAAAATTTAATTGTCCGATTTCCCCTACACATGCAAAGCCGACAGGTAAGCTGATCATCCCGTGTTCAAATCCAGGGCAAAGTGTTTCTATGTGAGTAAAATGACCTTGACAAGACAACATCCTATTAAAAATTTCACCTCATTTTCAGCCTGGGTCAAGTGGGTGGATCCTGTTCAAGTGGATGGGTCATATTGTTGTAGTTTTAGCATGTCCTCGTTTCCTATTTAGTGTGTGTGTAATAGCTAGCAACAAAAAGCAACGGCTATAATGATATATATGTGTGTGTGTAAACCTCATCAATGGCTATGTCTACATTTGTAAAGCCACATCAATAGCTACATCGACATTCATATAGCCACATCAATAGCTACATCTACATTCATACAGCCACATAAATAGCTACATCTACATTCATACAGCCACATAAATAGCTACATCTACATTCATACAGCCACATAAATAGCTACATCTACATTCATACAGCCACATAAATAGCTACAGCTACATTCATACAGCCACATAAATAGCTACATCTACATTCATATATCCACACCAATAGCTACATCTACATACACATGATACATTTCTATAAATTTTCGCGCCCATTTTCTTTTCAATGTAGAGATATCGACCGTCAGCCAACAAAGGGGGAGAAATATCTTCTATGTTGCAGACGTCAACGTCTTGATTGGGGTTGATTGTTTATTAGGCTACAAGCTACAATATGCGTCTTTCTTTTTTGCTATTCCATTAGAGTCTAGATAATTCTTCTGTTTTGGCTTATCGCGATGTACGTTACTAGCTGTAAACCATTAAAACTTATACACTTGCTTGAAAAACTGTAGCAATGCGTCATGAAATCGGTTCACTCTTTTTTAATAGACCTGTATTCTAGACATTTTGTGATATCTGAGCCCGATTTTAGTTACAGCTTTTGAGTATACACGTCCGAAATTGTGACGAAATTCACATCTTTTATATACTGGTAGTATTTATTGCCTGATATAGGTGAGAATATAGTAGAAGTATTTTTAAAAAAACTGTTTTGAGGAAAGAACAGTTTTTGGTAAACGAGGATCTAGATTAGGGTTTGGCAAGCTACGACTAGCAATTGCAGACTTGGCACGCATATCGATTTTCAATGGCATGCGGAAGATCCCCGAAAAGGCAAATCAAGTCTCTTCTTCCAGAGAAGAGCAGGACGGCTTTTAGACTGTGGGCACGCTGAATGAAATCGAAAATCCTACTTCGGCACACTATTATCAAAAGGTTGCCGATCCCTGGTCTACACAAAACAAACATAGTCTTAGGCACGCGTGCCAGACCTGGCAAGCAGATAGATTTTAAATGGCACGCGTGAGACTCCAAGAGGTCTGATTTTTTTCCCGGTATTGATTGAGGAAAACTAACTGTTGAAGCTGATGTTTCTGAATGACCAGTGAATATTTCAATAAGTTTGACTTGCATTTACAAGGACTTGAACTGTTGGACCACTAGGATGGATTTGCATAGAAACTGGACAATTCGTGGACTCCTGTTTTCATACCACATCAAACCTGACAGGATTTATCCAACTACAACCGTCTTAGATGTGAATCTTTTTGTTTAAGTGGAGGAATAATGACCATTTTAAAATCAGCAAGTTGAATTTTAAACAATAAAAAGTATGGGCATCAAAATCCCAGATTTATAAAAAGAAAAAATAATTAAAAAGTAATTTTAGTTATAACTTTTATAAATCACTATCACTATAGAAACAATATTTATATAAGGGAGATAATTAACACGTTTTCTTTCTCTCCAATGTTTCGTATTTTTCTTTTATAAAAGAATAAGTGGCTTACAATTTATAACTTTACAATTATCAAACTGTAAAAGTAAAAGATAGTTTTAAAAAATGTAAATATTATATGACTTAAGAATTTATATGTGTAATTTTAAACATTACATTAACTACCCAGTTTGTGTGGTTACTATGTATTGACTCTTCTTAATGTTATATATCATTGATTGATTAGACCTATATAGATTAACCCTTAAAGAGAACAACTCAGTAAAGTTGAGATCAATATAAAGGCCTAATTAATGTATAGCAGGTTATAGATCCATATTATCTCGAATCTCGACAACTAAATCATAATTTTTGGACACTAATTAACCATAAATGTGAAAGCTTAGTAATAAGATATAGTAGGCCCATTTGGTGTAAATGCAAATAGAAGGGATGATAACCACAATTACGTATTTTTTTTAAATTAATTATTTAACGCTTTAACTATTTTCTCTTTACAGCTCGTTTGCTTTTGGCCTCTTTCTTGCAAATTGCTACGGCTCTAAATAAATAGGCCTATTCTTGTACAAGTAAAAAAATATAATTAATAGAGCAGGTTGACTTTCGAGTTGTTTGGACGCTGAATGTTTTAAAAATACTAGTTTGGCACACTATTAGACTATCAGCAACAAAAGGTTCCGACCCCTGGTCTAGACTATGCCTCTGGTGTGAATAGATTTTAAAATAGGTTTCAGTTCGACTAAAATTTGAATTATTTAGGCCTACGTTGTGTTTTAGATTAGTAGAAACTGGGGTAAAATGAGATAGCGGGGTAAAACGAGACACACGAATTACTGGAAAACAGAAAGTGGGAGCTCCTTAGCAATGAGTCTAATAAAGAGATTACGTAATACTGTCTTGTCGGCAAAATCCGTTTGTTTGGTTGAGCTGCGTGAGTCAGTGAGGGACAAATATTTCAATTTTTGCTATTTTGATATATTTTTATGGTTATGATGCAAATAATTAAGAAAAAGAATACAGATTTGTCAGACAAGAATTAACATTCTGATAGATATTTCTGTGGGCTATGGTAATATCTCTATCAGTTTGACCTCGATTGAACCGGATAATTTATGACCTCACGTCACAGGAGAAAAATTGGTAGGGCCTAATGTTGTATCCAATTCTTTTTTTTTTTTTTCTTCCCGTTATTCTGAATTAAAAATCCGGTTTTCTGTGAATTGCTACAGGATGTAAAGAGGACAAAAGGCAAACACTATGACGGTTTAGACGCGCACATACACAATTATACAACATTGTTGTACAGACAAAGGTCAGACTATGTTAGCTGCTGGACTTACAGGTGAACAACAATCCTATTTTTAGCCAGGAGAATGACTGTGATATTGTGTACATCACCGATTAAAATGGTAGCCTAAGTCAATCATCTATTCAATTAATACTCAGAAAGACATAGAGATAAAAAAACAAAAAAACTTCTCTTGTTCGTAGGCAAGAATGAAAGCATGTAACGTATCTTTCTTCCGTGAGTGGCATTCAAGCATGTAATGGGTTGCCTAATCCAGGAAAACAAACAACTTAAAATGAAACAATAATCGCCATAATCTTTTCTCTAATATAAGGCAGTAACATCAAGTCTAGAGTAAAAAAATAAATAGGTGTAGGACAATCAATTTTCTGTATAGAAAAGTAGGGTCATGGCCAATGTTTTAAACATTGTGCTGGCTACACAATCAAATTGTATGTCAAGGCAACTGAATCACATCTGGCTTTTTTTAAATGTATCATTAAAAAGACGTAAATTTACTTTGTTATACACCCATAAAAAAGGCTCTTAAAATTATAACTATAGGAGAAGGACTTCTTAAAGAAATAGTTATTCCATAGATTTACTGATGTTTTTTTAAATAGACATTTTTTTTTTGCTGCTTTGTATATTATAGGGTAATTTTACTAATTCAACCTTGTCAGTTTTCCCAAACATGAAAAAAAAAGCAGTTTTCCCAAACTTTCACAAACCTTATAGACCTAGATCTATATCTGGGCAGAATCTTGCAGTACTAAAGATATTAAACAGTCTTTTACTCAGCATGTATATGTACATAAACAAACTAACAAACTGTTGAGAAAATAAAACAAGACATAAAGAAATAACTAAGCCAACAATTATTTCAATGTTTTATTGTCATTGTAATCCACCAGTAAATTTTACAAAACAAAAAGGAGATGTTATCCACACTGGGAAGAGATAGAAGCTAGTCAAGCCCTTCATTCATCTCCGTCTGCATCGTCACTGTCTGTTGATTCTTCTTCAGCCTCTTTCAACCAATTGATAAAAGGTTGACTCTGGAGACGGAAGTTGACAAAAGAGAGGAATCAACAAAAGTAAGATGTTGACATAATTAAAAATAGACAAAATTTAGTTATTGACAAAATTAAGGCATAGACAAACTTAAAGTATTTGACAAAAATAATATATTAGACAAAAGTAACGTATTCGCAAAAGTAAGGTTATTCACAAATTTAAGGCACTGATAAAAGTAAAATATTCACAAAAGGAAGGCATGGACAAATTAAGGTATTGACAAATTGAGGTATTGACAAATTAAGGTATTGACAAATTAAGGTATTGACAAATTAAGGTATTGACAAATTAAGGTATTGACAAATTAAGGTATTGACAAATTAAGGTATTGAAAAATTAAGGTATTGACAAATTAAGGTATTGACAAATTAAGGTATTGACAAATTAAGGTATTGACAAATTAAGGTATTGACAAATTAAGGTATTGACAAATTAAGGTATTGACAAATTAAGGTATTGACAAATTAAGGTATTGACAAATTAAGGTATTGACAAATTTAGGTATTGACAAATTAAGGTATTGACAAATTAAGGTATTGACAAATTAAGGTATTGACAAATTAAGGTATTGCCAAATTAAGGTATTGCCAAATTAAGGTATTGCCAAATTAAGGTATTGCCAAATTAAGGTATTGACAAATTAAGGTATTGACAAATTAAGGTATTGACAAATTAAGGTATTGACAAATTAAGGTATTGACAAATTAAGGTATTGACAAATTAAGGTATTGACAAATAAAGGTATTGACAAATTAAGGTATTGACAAATTAAGGTATTGACAAATTAAGGTATTGACAAATTAAGGTATTGACAAATTAAGGTATTGACAAATTAAGGTATTGACAAATTAAGGTATTGACAAATTAAGGTATTGACAAATTAAGGTATTGACAAATTAAGGTATTGACAAATTAAGGTATTGAGTAAAGTAAGGAAATAACTAAAGTAAGGTATTAACACACTTTCACAAACATTACCAACAGCATCCACAAAAACAAACCGTTTCTCACTGAATCATTTTCATTTTGTTTTGAGATTTTCTCCTTAGTTAAAGACCAAGTGAAGAGGTTTTTCTCAAAGGAACGAGATTTGGAATAGCCTCATACGGCAGTGACGTATCACAAGGGAAATAAATAAATAAAAATAGACGCTATAAATCTATATTTAACCATTTTGTTAAAAATAAGAACCGGGAAAAGATTCAAAACATGTGGCAATAGATTCAAAACACGTGACAATATTCATTTTTCCTAGTCGGAATCCTTTATGTTACGTCACTTTCCTATATTGCCGGAAATAAAAACATCTCAAATGGCTACGAGATTTGGAGTAATCTTCCGAAAAACACACACATTTAAGTGCAAATATTGAACTAATTACTTAAAATGTATCCTTGATATTTTGTATAAATGTTTTTTTTAACATTCAGATACTGAATACACTATTTACTATCAAAAACAAATGTTAACTCAATTTTGATAAAAAGCTCTTCACTTGGTCTTTAAACTTCATGCTCTATAATAAGTTTTAAAAAAAAGCTTAGTTTATTACCAATCTCTTTAAGAATGCATGCCTGGCAGCCTCGTTGGAGCTGGTAGGGGTGGAGTTAAACCACCGGAGAATGGTGGCTTCTTTCAGGACATCGGCATCGTACATCAAATTCAGAAGGTGTGGTAGCGTGGGTCGGAGTTCACTGTGCCTTATCACGTAGTCCTGAAATCATAAATATTAGTTTTCACTGCCCCTCACAGACATAGAGTTGAATCTTTATATTTATATATTACTTATATTTTCATATTTATGTCACTGTTAAGACTGCCTAGTGAAACCTGCTTTACTCATGACCTCAGTGATGTAACATTGCTGTGAAATCAATTAGATGCAATATTGTTTTAAAATGAATTAGTTGCAACATTATTGTGAAATTAGATGCAGTATTGCTGTGAAATCAGTTAGATGCAATATTGTTTTAAAATGAATTAGTTGCAACATTATTGTGAAATTAGATGCAGTATTGCTGTGAAATCAATTAGATGCAATATTGTTTTAAAATGAATTAGTTGCAACATTATTGTGAAATTAGATGCAGTATTGCTGTCAAATCAATTAGATGCAATATTGTTTTAAAATGAATTAGTTGCAACATTATTGTGAAATTAGATTCAGTATTGCTGTGAAATCAATTAGATGCAATATTGTTTTAAAATGAATTAGTTGCAACATTATTGTGAAATTAGATGCAGTATTGCTGTCAAATCAATTAGATGCAATATTGTTTTAAAATGAATTAGTTGCAACATTATTGTGAAATTAGATGCAGTATTGCTGTGAAATCAGTTAGATGCAATATTGTTTTAAAATGAATTAGTTGCAACATTATTGTGAAATTAGATGCAGTATTGCTGTCAAATCAATTAGATGCAATATTGTTTTAAAATGAATTAGTTGCAACATTATTGTGAAATTAGATTCAGTATTGCTGTCAAATCAATTAGATGCAATATTGTTTTAAAATGAATTAGTTGCAACATTATTGTGAAATTAGATGCAGTATTGCTGTCAAATCAATTAGATGCAATATTGTTTTAAAATGAATTAGTTGCAACATTATTGTGAAATTAGATGCAGTATTGCTGTGAAATCAATTAGATGCAATATTGTTTTAAAATGAATTAGTTGCAACATTATTGTGAAATTAGATGCAGTATTGCTGTGAAATCAATTAGATGCAATATTGTTTTAAAATGAATTAGTTGCAACAGTGTTGTGAAATTTGATGCAGTATTGCTGTCAAATCAATTAGATGCAATATTGTTTTAAAATGAATTAGTTGCAACAGTGTTGTGAAATTAGATGCAGTATTGCTGTCAAATCAATTAGATGCAATATTGTTTTAAAATGAATTAGTTGCAACATTATTGTGAAATTAGATGCAGTATTGCTTTGAAATCAATTAGATGCAATATTGTTTTAAAATGAATTAGTTGCAACAGTGTTGTGAAATTTGATGCAGTATTGCTGTCAAATCAATTAGATGCAATATTGTTTTAAAATGAATTAGTTGCAACAGTGTTGTGAAATTAGATGCAGTATTGCTGTCAAATCAATTAGATGCAATATTGTTTTAAAATGAATTAGTTGCAACATTATTGTGAAATTTGATGCAGTATTGCTGTGAAATCAGTTAGATGCAATATTGTTTTAAAATGAATTAGTTGCAACAGTGTTGTGAAATTTGATGCAGTATTGCTGTCAAATCAGTTAGATGCAATATTGTTTTAAAATGAATTAGTTGCAACAGTGTTGTGAAATTAGATGCAGTATTGCTGTCAAATCAATTAGATGCAAGAATTGTTTTAAAATGAATTAGTTGCAACACTGTTGTGAAATTAGATGCAGTATTGCTGTCAAATCAATTAGATGCAATATTGTTTTAAAATGAATCAGTTGCAACAGTGTTGTGAAATTTGATGCAGTATTGCTATCAAATCAATTAGATGCAATATTGTTTTAAAATGAATTAGTTGCAACAGTGTTGTGAAATTTGATGCAGTATTGCTGTGAAATCAATTAGATGCAATATTGTTTTAAAATGAATTAGTTGCAACATTGTTTTAAAATTAATTAGATGCAATATTGTTTAAAAATCAATTAGATGCAACATTGTTGTGAAATCAATGAGATCCAACACTAGTTTTCTAACTCAATGATTAAAGGCCCTAGACCACTGATGTAGGTCGTGCATGAAAGCCATTTAGGTTTGGTTATCATAGATGTATTGACTCTGGTCCTATCACCCGTATTTATTTATAGATCAATCGTACATATATCATTATTTTATTACTAATTGAAATCAGTTCATTACTATTTCTGTTAATTAGGAGGAATAATTTATTTAACAGAATGAAACATCTTCCTTACGTCTTAAAACAAAAATTGCAATGTGGTTATTCAGCTTGAAGAAATAACTGTAGTACACTGACCCGAAACCTTCAAAAGTTTATGTTTTCAAACATGTCCCGTTTGTTCTGACCAAAGATGTTTAGTGCTTCCCAGAACAGAAGTTGGAATTTGGGATAATAAGTGATCTACATTTTATATTCTACAACATTGGCCATGCCAGCATTCTACAATGTTACGTTACTTACACCTAATCCATTAATGGCCACAGTCTGTGTCTCTAGGTTCTTGATGTACTTACACAGCAAAGCAGAATATTTTTCAACAATCTGCAAAACAAGGACATAAAAAAAATATACACCAGCATGTGAGGCATGTAATTGAAACCCACCAGTACCACCACAATTGTACAGTTACTTGGTATTTACCATTGATACCCTAAATCTCTGGATTTTTTTTTCCCCACTAGGAGATGCCATGTTTTTATGACAACAATTACGCCTACAGAAACTCAACATTTGATTGATTTAAAAATACAAGAAAAAAAATGTTGCTTTATCTCCACTGAATAAAACAGTCTGCCTGTGACTGTAGTGAAAGTTACACCCTTATATTTGTATTTCAAATAGATACCATTATAAACTTATTACATGGTAAATATAGACGCCATGACCTATGGCAGTAAAATCAACTGATTGCAATATACACCACACATATGGACCAATGGATGTAAAATGAGCTAGTAGAAATGTACCGGTATATGGTAGCATTCAAAAACCAACATAACATTAGTTACAAAGTTCTGTAAGGTTGGTTACATTATTTTGTCCAAATTTGTTTTTTAAACTTTCTGTGTAGTTTTTGAAATGTCAAACTTACGAAAGTAAATTTACTTTGAAAAAATTTGAATTTTTATTTTTAAAAAAACAAATTCTGAGACATCTCAACAAATATTGTGTCCTTTTCAAGTTCCATCAGTTACAAATCCAAAATTGTACATTTTTAAAATACATATATCATTTATTCTGTTTTACATTTTAACAACCTAAGAACTAAAAACTATGTATAGTTTAATTTTTTTCATTTATACTAGATGCAAATTATTTTTCTTAAAGTTACGTCAATTCTGATAAAATTCAACTCTATATAAATAGATTTTAAAAAGACTCAAAAGTATAGTATGAACCTGACAAACATTAAATATTAAGCTTTGAAATGACTGAATACAAGTAAAATTAAACATATATAGTTTTTGCCACCTTAAATTAATCAAATGCAAATGTTATAATAATATATCTCAGCCTACTGCAGGTAATTAAAGAATTAAGTAATTAGAAAGTTGATATATCATTTACATAAAACCAGAACCAAGGAAAGTAAAATCTACATAAAAAACAACAACATTGACAAACCTTTTTAAAAGAAGCTAAAATATTTTTATTGGCTGTCACAGGCATATTATTCTCCCTTGCCGTCAAGTCAAAGAGGACACAGGGCAAACTGTAGATCACCTCATCTATTGGTACAGTGTAAGCATGCCTGCACAAGAAATACAGGGTATTTATAAAACACACAGCTTGCATGTCTATGGCTGAAATCTAGCTGAACAAATGCTGTACATATGACTAAGTGGTAATCCCTGTATGAGAAAATTGATCTATAGTGCTGGTAAAGCTGTGTTCACCAGTTTCCATATTAAGGGATTATATAGCCAACACATTGTCCAGCCATCTTTACTTTTAACTAACTAATGTCCTCTACCCATCACAGCTGGGTAGATTCAGGGACAACCTCAATAACCCAGGAACAAATCCTGGCCTTCACCAGGACTCAAACCCAGGACCTTCAGTAGACCAGTGGAATGCGCTGCTGCTGGGTCGCCATGCCCAATGTACACATGAAAACAAAATAAGTGCATTATATATTTATCATATTTACAAATAAATGAAACTATTGGTTGTGAATACTGTAAGAAAGGCTGAAAGCGATGCAATGAACTCAAAAAGAAAAGTATTGCTTAATGAAGAAAGCCTTTCTGATATGAACTAATGGTTTTTAGTTATCTAAAAGTATCAGAAAATAGTATATTTCAGCTGGTTCTTTACTACAAGGTAAATTAGGGATCAAAGACCAAGCTAAGGCTCCCAAGCTTATGTTTAAATCTATTCTTGACTGTCTGAAAGAGTGATGGAAATCTGAGACCGACCAAAGGCTTGAGGATTCAAAAAATCGTTTAGCACAAGAAAGTTCATAAAATTGAAACATAGCTAATGTTATGAACTGTATGAAGAAATATCTTCTTTTTTTTTTAAACAAAATAAAAGGCTACTTCAAAATGTCCTTACTTCAAAGAGTTGATTTCCAAGATCAAATTGTCGTCACTGATTTTTTCTGTGCTTGCCCTGACAAATGTGTCCAGGAGTTCTTTATAAAATGCTGCAAAATTGATTGAAATAGATGGGGGCAAAAAAAATTACCAAATACACAATCTATACAAATAGATATTAAATTATTGTTCAAAAAAGACGTCAATGGTGAAACTGCAGAAAAACATAATGTACTAAATACAATTTATACCTTTTATTTATTTATACATTTTAATAGAAAGAAAAATAACACAAATAAATGAAATGAATACTTAGACTCTATTCAACTCACAAACAGGAAAATGAATTGACAGGAGACACAAATAAAAGCAGAAAAAAAAAGCCTTTATTTTGGTATGGATCTTTTTTTTATTTCTATTAGTACACCTTGATTGAACACATTTTAAAGGAAATAAAAAGCAAGGTACTCATTACAGTTCACCAATTTCTGTTGCTAAGGCATATAAAGGAGATAGTGTGGCCACCATCACAATGCCCAAATGCCTGTACTTTTCAAAAGCTCACGCAGGGTACTTATCAGTGCTGGGTTGACTCAAGGGAGACCTTCTAGACCCCGGAGAAAATACTGACGTAGGGTGTAGCAATAAAGTGGTGGGTCGACTCAAGGGACACACACCTTCTAGACCCAGGAGAAAATACTAACGTAAGGTGTTCCAATCAAATGGTGGGTCGACTCAAGGGACATCTTCTAGACCCAGGAGAAAATACTAATGTAAGGTGTAGCAATCAAAAGGTGGGTCGACTCAAGGGACACCTTCTAGACCCCGGAGAAAATACTAACGTAAGGTGTAGCAATCAAGTGGTGGGTCGACTCAAGGGACACCTTCTAGACCCAGGAGAAAATACTGACGTAAGGTGTTCCAATCAAGTGGTGGGTCGACTCAAGGGACACACACCTTCTAGACCCAGGAGAAAATACTAACGTAAGGTGTAGCAATCAAAAGGTGGGTCGACTCAAGGGACACCTTCTAGACCCCGGAGAAAATACTGACGTAAGGTGTTCCAATCAAGTGGTGGGTCGACTCAAGGGACACCTTCTAGACCCCGGAGAAAATACTCACGTAGGGTGTAGCAATAAAGTGGTGGGTCGACTCAAGGGACACCTTCTAGACCCAGGAGAAAATACTGACGTAAGGTGTTCATATCAAGTGGTGGGTCGACTCAAGGGACACCTTTTAGACCCAGGAGAAAATACTGACGTAGGGTGTTCCAATCAAGTGGTGGGTCGACTCAAGGGACACCTTCTAGACCCAAGAGAAAATACTGACGTAAGGCGTAAGGTGTAGCAATCAAGTGGTGGGTTGACTCAAGGGACACCTTCTAGACCCAGGAGAAAATACTGACGTAAGGTGTTCCAATCAAGTGGTGGGTCGACTCAAGGGACACACACCTTCTAGACCCAGGAGAAAATACTAACGTAAGGTGTAGCAATCAAGTGGTGAGTCGACTCAAGGGACACCTTCTAGACCCAGGAGAAAATACTAACGTAAGGTGTAGCAATCAAGTGGTGGGTCGACTCAAGGGACACCTTCTAGACCCAGGAGAAAATACTAACGTAGGGTGTTCCAATCAAGTGGTGGGTCGACTCAAGGGACACCTTCTAGACCCAGGAGAAAATACTGACGTAAGGTGTAGCAATCAAGTGGTGGGTCGACTCAAGGGAGACCTTCTAGACCCAAGAGAAAATACTGACGTAGGGTGTAGCAATCAAGTGCTCTAACAAGCACATCACCAATCCCAACTTTAATTCATTTTCTTTATTAATAACATAAAAGTTAGGGTAGAGCTGTCTAGGGTCGGCAGTTTATCACAATTACTTCTTGGTGATCTTGAAGAATCCTTAACTCTCGCCCAAACTTTCATCCAAGCAATTTAGAAACGACAGGAATAATTACTAACAACTTTTAATTCAACATAACATCGAAGCTCATAACAAGTCAATAATAATAACACGATTTAAAAAAAACATAAGAAGCATTAGAACACAGCCTAACCAGTCTCTCAATACACTCTGTACTCTAACTACACACCACATGGTCCCGCAACTCCCCCCTGTCCTCGTTTAAGCCAAACGGACAAGGGTCACCCAGAATAACCAAAAGAATGTGACCATCAGTTACAAAGGAAGGTAATCACAACTAAAAAAACAAGGGAGTTAATTAATTCTAAACTCATACATCACAATATAAACCAACAGTAAAAATAAAATGCAAAACCTAAATGTAGACAGTCTATGCTTACCTATGTTTCTCTCCAGCATACAGCTACTGGGGTTGAAGCCCAAGGAACTGTCCACCATGTCTTCGTAATCATCCTCCTCCTGACTCTCAGCCTCCCCAACCTCATCTCTTTCGCTGCCTTCATCCTCGCCCGAGCTGCTGTTGCTTTCATCGTCTGACAGCCTCTCTTCGGACTCGGACGCTGACACCCCCCAGGGTGCGCCTACAGGTGAGCAAATGTGTGAAAAACAAAAAAAAGTTTATATGCTACTCAAACTTTGTGCCACACAAAGTGATGTCATAGTGTTTTATTAACAATGTTTTATCTTATTTTATACATTATAATATTTATCTTATTTTATACATAATAATTACAGATGCTTCTTCTATAAAGAAGATTATTGCGTCCTACGCTCATCCGTGGTCCGAGTCTAGTCTTGCATTCTTATTAATGTTTTAAATGATGTTAAGTTACTGGTTTTCCTGGTTTGTTCAGGCAACCCATTCCATGTCTGAATGCCACTCAGGAAGTAAGAGTACTTATATGCATTTGTTCTCGCATAAGGGACAAGGAAAGTGTTTTTGTCTTTATGTTTATCTGAGCATTGCAAAAGGTGCTAAGTCAATAAAAAATGATTTTTCTTAAATTGACTTAATTAAGTCACAATTATGCATCTCTTAATTGGCGTGACATATTTTCTATCAGTTATCATTGGATACTTAGACATTTTTGAAGGTTTGAACTAAAGATCAACTTATAAATTTACAAATATTATTGAACACAGTGTGTGTGGGGGGGGGGGGGGGGGGGGGAGAATGACTCTTCTTTTGTTTAAAAGTGAGTAAGCACCTTCAGCAAGTGGACTTTTCTAATATATAGAAACTCTGTTTGTTTATTTATAGTAGAGTACCCTAAGGACCAAACTGATCATAGTGTTTATTTAGAGCACTGACAGAAAATAAAGTTCTTCACATGTTTAGCCATTTCAGTGTTACAATGTAAATTTTGTTTATTTATCTAAACAATTATATCATTTTCCTAATAAACATAATTTATTTTCAACATTTTATTTTGTAACAGGAATGAAAAGAATACTGCTAGTTTTTCAGGGCCAGAATCAAAATGAGAACAATTTAAGAAAATTTTATTTACTCAAATATATAACTCAATAAACCTGATCGGCCGCTGACAGCGGCCGAGCCAACTGTCCATTTTGCCGATCGGCTGCTGATAGCGGCCGATGAAAAATTCCTTATTTA
Organism: Anisus vortex; assembly: GCA_949126835.1. NCBI lineage: Eukaryota > Metazoa > Mollusca > Gastropoda > Planorbidae > Anisus > Anisus vortex. The sequence continues at coordinate 22,492,201 of OX421502.1, read as the reverse complement.
TTTTGTTTTTTCTCCTAATAGATGTTTTTAACTGCTCAAATGGCTTATGGGATCGCTTAAGCGGCTATTATAAAAGTATTTTTATTCTACACATGGAAGCAAATAGTGGGTTAGAAATTTTATAAATATTTTTTTTCAAACTATATGCCGTGCGGTTGTATTTGTTTACATGGCGGCCTATGGAGGGCTTCGCTTCTGTTGACTTCAAATTAGGATCAATCTATGTTTCTAAATAGTTATTTTGATAATGATTCGATGGACAGGGCATTTCAGTTTTAACTTCAAATAAATCGGAAAGTGATTTAAAGTCTAATAATACTAGAAGTAGAAGCAAAATTTATGAGGAGTGGGCGTCGCCCTATTGGGGTCCTAGTGAGCCTAAACGGCCTAGCATTACCAAAACTGCATTTGTAGCCCTTATACAAGCTCAAAATGTTTTCTGTTAAATGTTATTTATTCTTGAGTGTATAATCTATAACATCGTGCAAACTTGGTTTTAAATTTGTAACACTCGTAAGTAATTTTTTTCATGAATTTTTTTTGTATCTTCATAAACACCCTGTGCTAGAATGTAAATAACTTTTAGTAATTAATAAATTATCAAATTATTTTTATTTTTCATTTAGTTTATTGTATTGCCATCATTTTTGTATAAGATATGTCTATGTTTAGAATTATAATAAGCTAGCTATATTGATTTTTAACAAACACGTATGTGCAAAAAAATTTGAAAGTTCAATCATTCCGACAAAACAAGGAAAATAACCCCGGTCTTATTGAGTTAAGCATCAAAGGTAAAATAGTATATTATGTCAATGGGGTTTTGAACCATCTTGACCAAACATTCAATAAGTCTGTTTATCTTGAACAAACAAAGAAAAAGTCCACTGATCTTAAACAAACATTGAAAAATGCATACTATTTTTTTTTATTTATATCAACAACAAATCCGGTGCTGCTATTTCTTGGACTATCATTAAGAGTTTCCCAACATATATTTTTTGTAATGCCAGCAGGTAAACTGGTTTGCACTCACAGTGGTGACAGGTTATAATTATAAGTAGAGTGTGATGTTTAGGTAAGGGTGTTTGCATGTGCCGAAGACAGCTTCTTCTTCATATTACTGTGGAGACCCCATTAGGACCGAGGAAAAAGTCCACAATTTAACTAAACATAAAATAAAAAAACATCACAAACAAGACTTATAATCAGATGACAGAGATTCACTTTAGGTTTTTAGTCCAGCCCTTCAGTAAAGATTTAAAAGCTGGCACAGAAGGGGCAGTGATGGAGGCCCGGTCCAGGATGTTCCACAGCCTAATGGCTGAGGTAAAAAAAGAATATTTGTAGACGTCCGTGCGTGTAAGACATGCAGTTTGAGCTTGTCGTTGAAGTAACCTTCAAGACAGAAGGAGGTGAGAGAAGTGACACAGAAAGCGTGCGACCAGGTGTGTGACAAGCTTGTGTTAGTGGCTGTGAGGGCCGTGTGAGCACCACTTGGATAGGGCTGGACTGTTGCTTGTAATGAAATAGTTCTGTTACAGTTAGCAGTTGTTGCTAAGATTTCATTTAAGCATTTATTTTATCTTTTGCTGTAATAAAGTTATTTGTTTGTTAAAAGAACCTGAGTTGGTGTGTAATAACCATATCTAAGGTAATACGCCAGCCTGACCATTGGCTACCCCACACAGAAAACAGATGGCGACCACCCAATGGACGACGCGGATGGGGGCGTCCAAATACAACTTGGCATTCAACAATCGTTGATGACCTCCGCTGTGTTGACGTTGAGTGTGACGACATCAATGCTGTTGCTGCAGCGGTTACGGATAGAGCCCACTGGAGAGCTCTTATTGCCCGATGCGCCGAACGGCACGAGCGGATCTTAGGATCTAAGTCTAAGTCAGTAAGATCCCACAGTCACCACACTTACCTACACCTTCTTCTTCATCTTCGCTGTCAACATGTTGCTGATAGGGGAAAGCTCTACATTTACTGCCATACTTAGCTGTATCTGAAAACACAATGTCATTCTTTTGGTTATAATCAAATATCTTGGTCAAAGACTTGCACACCTAAACTAAAGTTCTTGGGAAAATGTGGGTTTCTTGGGTACCCTGTTCTGCAAATCCTTAACGTCAGGCCGATTCAAGCCCTATTACTGCTTATCTTTTAAATAGAGTATATTCTTATTGTCTTTTATGTCTAAAAATCACTTTTCCTTAATGTGTAGCACAAAAAGTTTATACATATATTTTTTTTAAATGGATAAACAGCTTTTAGAAAATGAGCTCGTGTCGTTCAAGACTACAGACACCTAACAACATCTTCACTTGTTCAAGACTACTGACACCTAAAAACATCTATGGTTGTAAGGAAGGTGAAAGGTGAGTCCAAGCTATATTTCTTTCTTTGTTTTACATTTATTCTATTTCTCAAGCCTAGAAATGTCACAAAGTACTAGACTATCTCATTTGTATGCTTTGTATGTTATTTTATATCTCCATGTTATTTTATATCTCCATGATTTCATCAACATGTGGGGGCAGAGGCAGACTTGGACGAGAGACGTGGTGCTAACCAACATCAGTATCTTATCTGTTTGAGCTGGGGCAGCAGCGATGCTATTCCAACGCCAAATGTCCTAGGACTCCCTTGCCCCCCAAAAAACCCACATCTCTTACCCACTGACCAACTCTTTACACCCAGCAATAGAGCCAAAGGTTGAGACTCAACCACAGCAAATGTTTGGATGAGACGGTATAAAGGGCTAAAGGTGAAATTAACACTCTCTGAAGGTGGGCACAGCTCCGAAGAGACGCACAGTGCTGTCAACCGTGCCTCCCTGGGGATCAGCAAACAAATCTACTCAATCATGCTTCCATGAAGCGTGTTACCTGGCTGCTCCTTCTCCATGCTGCCATCAAGCCTGTCCTCACCAAGCTCGCTGTCCTCACCAAACGAATGGTTTCCTTCATCCCAATCATCTTTTGGGTGCTCAGACATCAGCTGAGTGCCACTTTCAATTGTAACATCAGGACCAACTACAACCTGACACATAATACAATGATAGGCGTCAATTTGTATCCTATTTGTGAATTTGTGTATTTATATATATATATATTTAAATATATATTGCAACATCCTATAAACCTATGTTATAACATCAGGACCAACTACAAACTTACAAAAATAATACAATATAGGCTTTATTTTTCATGCTATTTGTGAATGTTTATATATATAAATATATATTGTAACATGTCATTTGTTTAAGCATTGATAATTGGAACATCAAGTCTTGGTAGCTCATATGATTTCCAAACACTAGGGCATCTTATGGTAGTACTCTGATGTTCAAGTGAAGTGAAAAATATTGTTTTAACAGTGGCAATAAGAAACGTTTTTTTAGAGTTGCAAGATGAATACATGTAGATGATGAAAAATCAAAGTAGCTAAAACAAAGCTCATAGGAACAACAAATTTCCTTTCAGCAAGACTATGCATCCAAGACCTTTTCACAAAAAATACATAAATAAAACAGTATTGGTAACAGCAGACTGTAGGACACAAACTTTCATTCACTCAATAGTATGCCCAAGACAACAACCCAAAAATAAAAATAGTATTGGGACAAAACATAATATATATTGTTACGTCTCGCTGTCTAGGGTGGGCAGTTTTTGGTACACTTGAAGAATCTTTCATCCAAGCAACTTAGAAACGAAGTCAGCAGGAATAATTAACATAACTTTAATTCAACCTAACACAATACATCGACGCTCAATACAAATCAATAATAACAGGATTTGAGAAAAACACAAGAAGCAGCCTTAGAGTCTCTCACTACTACACTATACTAACTAAGAAATACACACCACATGGTCCGAACCCCCCCCCCCTCCGTGATCGCTCAGGCCAAGCGGACAAGGATCACCAAAATAATGTGACCACCAGTTTCAAGCGAAGATAATCACAACAAAAAGAAGTTAATTAATTCTAACCTCAACAACATACATTACTCTCTCTCTCTCTCTCTCTCTCTCTATATATATATATATATATATATATATATATATATTATATATATATTATATATATATATATAGCTTCATTAACGTGAATTGCGTTTCTCACACAGTCACATTTATATATATATATGACTGTGTGAGAAACGCCACTCACGTTAATGGAGCTATATATATATATATAATATATATATAATATATATATATATATATATATATAAATATATATATATATATATATATATATATATATATATATATATATGACTGTGTGAGAAAGGCCACTCACGTTAATGAAGCTGAAACAAATATAAATAAATATGAAAACAAAAAACATAAAAAATGTTGTAGTATGTGAATTACCTCCCATGACAGGACTGCACCTTTCTTGATGATCACATTATTTAAAACAGTCACATCTGAACACAAGAGGGCTGTATCTATCTCACAGTTGTTTTCGATCTTGACATTATCCCAGAGAAAGCTGTTCTTCAATTTTACATTCTCACCTGAGGGAAAAAAATACAACGTGTTTGAAATTAGCATTGCCCCAATGAGATGGCATTAAAACATAAAATAAGAACACTATTACCACATTTCTGGCAATATACTTGGTAGTCTAATTCTAATTCTAATAGTAAAAAATATATTTTTGTATGTATTTGACATTTGTTCAGTAATGGAATTTTTTTTTTAATACCACAATGTTTAATTTATTTATATAAATTTTCCATTGGCTTTGTTAAGCTTTAATTACTGCTTAAAATCATTGTTAATCAATTATTGTTCATATATAAAGTAGGTAGTCCTTTAACTCAAATTTCCCTTTCGGCAAATCTTGCCTCGGAGAATTGATATTCATATATCTAAATACGATTAAAAATAAAACTGTTTATTCATTGAGACACAGAATGCAGTTAACTGTGAAATGTGAATCATAGATCAAAAGCAGGTTAGTATTGTAATATGTTATTATATTATTATTATGATCTAGGCATACATTTGAATACAAAAAAGTAGGAAAAAGTAATAAGGCCCTTCAGATTATCTTCCTCCAAATGGCTTGTAAACCTACACTTCAAGGGGATTGTGTGGTCTGCACAATGAGCTTGTTATACTCAGGGACACACCTCCAGACCCAGGATAAAACCCTAATCTGGATTCAAACCCAAGACCTCAAGAAGGGCAATCCCAACATGTCCCATATTATATGACATATAAATGTAAGCAAAGGACTCGCCTATTTGACAGTTTCTTCCTATAACACAGCCAGTTATCACAGTTCCTTTGCCTATTGAGGTGCCACGGCCGACAACAACTTCCTTCTGAAGGTCACAGCCTCTGGCAAAACAAATCAATTTATTTAGAAGGAATCCTTCACAACAATAATACTTATCTACTAATACTGTGCAGAAAACCTCAAAGAACAGCCAAATCAAATTTTTTTCCTATATACAAGTTATTTGGTGTTTATATTGTGGTCAGTAGGTGCACTTTGAAAGAACTCATTTTCTATGCAACTAAGATGTGATTCCGTAAAGTTTCACTGTAATTCTGAATGTATAAGATGTTAAACTACTGAAGCGTGCACTACTGAACAGATGTTAAAGACAAACATGTTTGGACTTGGGCAGAATAGGAGACTGTGTGGCACGCACACTACCCTGTTTTGACTTGAACTTAGGAAGAATTTGTTGGATTTGTAAAAAGAACAACTTCCTGTATTGATGCATGTGAAGCGAGGATGTTCACAGGGTATCTATCTTAACTTCCTATATTGATGCATGTGAAGCGAGGATGTTCACAGGGTATCTATCTTAACTTCCTATATTGATGCATGTGAAGCGAGGATGTTCACAGGGTATCTATCTTAACTTCCTATATTGATGCATGTGAAGCGAGGATGTTCACAGGGTATCTATCTTAACTTCCTATATTGATGCATGTGAAGCGAGGATGTTCACAGGGTATCTATCTTAACTTCCTATATTGATGCATGTGAAGCGAGGATGTTCACAGGGTATCTATCTTAACTTCCTATATTGATGCATGTGAAGCGAGGATGTTCACAGGGTATCTATCTTAACTTCCTATATTGATGCATGTGAAGCGAGGATGTTCACAGGGTATCTATCTTAACTTCCTATATTGATGCATGTGAAGCGAGGATGTTCACAGGGTATCTATCTTAACTTCCTATATTGATGCATGTGAAGCGAGGATGTTCACAGGGTATCTATCTTAACTTCCTATATTGATGCATGTGAAGCGAGGATGTTCACAGGGTATCTATCTTAACTTCCTATATTGATGCATGTGAAGCGAGGATGTTCACAGGGTATCTATCTTAACTTCCTATATTGATGCATGTGAAGCGAGGATGTTCACAGGGTATCTATCTTAACTTCCTATATTGATGCATGTGAAGCGAGGATGTTCACAGGGTATCTATCTTAACTTCCTATATTGATGCATGTGAAGCGAGGATGTTCACAGGGTATCTATCTTAACTTCCTATATTGATGCATGTGAAGCGAGGATGTTCACAGGGTATCTATCTTAACTTCCTATATTGATGCATGTGAAGCGAGGATGTTCACAGGGTATCTATCTTAACTTCCTATATTGATGCATGTGAAGCGAGGATGTTCACAGGGTATCTATCTTAACTTCCTATATTGATGCATGTGAAGCGAGGATGTTCACAGGGTATCTATCTTAACTTCCTATATTGATGCATGTGAAGCGAGGATGTTCACAGGGTATCTATCTTAACTTCCTATATTGATGCATGTGAAGCGAGGATGTTCACAGGGTATCTATCTTAACTTCCTATATTGATGCATGTGAAGCGAGGATGTTCACAGGGTATCTATCTTAACTTCCTATATTGATGCATGTGAAGCGAGGATGTTCACAGGGTATCTATCTTAACTTCCTATATTGATGCATGTGAAGCGAGGATGTTCACAGGGTATCTATCTTAACTTCCTATATTGATGCATGTGAAGCGAGGATGTTCACAGGGTATCTATCTTAACTTCCTATATTGATGCATGTGAAGCGAGGATGTTCACAGGGTATCTATCTTAACTTCCTATATTGATGCATGTGAAGCGAGGATGTTCACAGGGTATCTATCTTAACTTCCTATATTGATGCATGTGAAGAGAGGGTTGTTCACAGGGTATCTATCTTAACTTCCTATATTGATGCATGTGAAGAGAGGGTTGTTCACAGGGTATCTATCTTAACTTCCTATATTGATGCATGTGAAGAGAGGGTTGTTCACAGGGTATCTATCTTAACTTCCTATATTGATGCATGTGAAGAGAGGGTTGTTCACAGGGTATCTATCTTAACTTCCTATATTGATGCATGTGAAAAGAGGATTGTTCACAGGGTATCTATCTTAACTTCCTATATTGATGCATGTGAAGAGAGAGTTGTTCACAGGGTATCTATCTTAACCATCAAGATGTGATCAACATCTACAGAAGTTACAACACAAAATTTGAATAAAGGTAATAACAGAATTAATGTCCAAACTCTAGTTCTTTATGTCAAAAATATAACTTCAATTCATTAACCTAATCAAAATTGTTTATTGTTTTTTTGAATCAATATTCACTAGTGTAAAATTGTAAATAAGGAGATAATAAGCTATGCAGATATTTAACATTTTCAAAGTTGGACAACTGGTTGTTGTTCCTGAGTGAAGATAACATTTTACTTATTTTTTATTTACATTTCTACAGAGAAAAATGAATGCAGATTTACTCTAAGAGTTTACCTGTCTAATGTCACATCCCCACTGCAATACACATTGTGTCGACCATACAGAATTTTACTCACTTTAACTCAAAGTGATTACCTGGCTAATGTCACATCCCACTGCAATACACATTGTGTCGACCATACAGAATTATACTAAATTTAACTTATTTCTTATTTACATTTCTACAGAGACAAATGAATGCAGATTTACTCTAAGGGATTACCTGGTTAATGTCACATCCCCACTGCAATACACATTGTGTCGACCATACACAATTTTACTCAATTTTACTATAAGGGATTACCTGGCTAATGTCACATCCCCACTGCAATACACATTGTGTCGACCATACAGAATTATACTCAATTTTACTATAAGGGATTACCTGGCTAATGTCACATCCCCACTGCAATACACATTGTGTCGACCATACAGAATTCTCTCACCATTTCCTGACCCACACACGTCGGGGACCAAGGGATACGTCCATCTGGATATTATATCCTTGCTAGCGGATCACAAAGAGTTGTACATTTATTATTTTTCCATTACCAATGAAGTATTGAAAATTTAACATGAGAATGAATATTTATAGAGTCCAAGTTACATGAGTGTGTGTGATTGTATATATAGAAATTTTACACAATGAATATGGAGGTTTATTAAAGTTTGGTACCTAATTGCATCATATGTCTGCATGTTGGAAACCCGAGCTGCATACTTGTCCTGGATGATGCTAATGTGTATTTTATAGCCCATAATCTGTGCATAATAGAGCAGTCAAGTTAGAACTGGATAGATCATATTTAAATTCATCAAAAGTTTGAAAAACATTAAATTTGATAAAATCACAGAATTTGATTGATATTTGGGGGTGGAGAGGTTGTCAATGTTTTAATTTCTTCTATAAGCGGAATTTTCATCCTGGGTTTTCAGGATGTACATGCGCCTGGTCAGCTTTGTTTTTGTAACATTTCAGTTGAGGAAATAAAGGTCAACCGAACATTGCGCTGGCCACACTATCTTTTATTACCCAAGAAAATAGCTGTAGTAAATCTATATCAATAGAAATCAAATGTATTTTTGTTTGTGTAAAAATTCTACCCCTTTCCTCTTCAACATAAAATTATAAATTTTCTGTATGTTTCATGCTATAACTTTGCTTAATATTTTTTTATATTGTATATTAAATGTGTTGTTGTTTTTTACCCACACTAATTTGTTTTTAGGGAACTTTTTTTATTTCTATTTCCCCGCTTGCCATTGAAATATCATAACAAATTGTTTAAAAATTTATTATTATTAGGCAAGCATATTTGATTTTAAAATTAATTGTTTCTATAAATAAAAAAAATGGTTTATAGTTTTTATTTTTTACTTTCTTAGCCTAATATTAGCTTAATACTAGCCTAAATTTTTAAAAAAGATTACGGTGAAGAGGCTGAAATAAAGGAAACAAAAGAGGTTGGCCGGGGGAATGTAGGTGGCATTTTTTCTGGTAAAAATAGACAAGAAGTATATGAAGTAGGTTAATGAACTGCATATTTTCACTAAAGAAAAACAATGAGTCTATAACATATTTTCACTAAAGAAAAACAATGAGTCTATAACATATTTTCACTAAAGAAAAACAATGAGTCTATAACATATTTTCACTAAAGAAAAACAATGTGTCTATAACATATTTTTACTAAAGAAAAACAATGTGTCTATAACATATTTTCACTAAAGAAAAACAATGTGTCTATAACATATTTTCACTAAAGAAAAACAATGTGTCTATAATATATTTTCACTAAAGAAAAACAATGTGTCTATAACATATTTTCACTAAAGAAAAACAATGTGTCTATAATATATTTTCACTAAAGAAAAACAATGTGTCTATAACATATTTTCACTAAAGAAAAACAATGTGTCTATAACATATTTTCACTAAAGAAAAACAATGTGTCTATAACATATTTTCTTCTGGATATTGTGTGAGTTCATTTTTTCATTATAGATAACACAAAATTTTCCAGAATTTTTTCCTAAAATTTAATTTACACTCTCATTTATTTTCTAAGCACTGACTATGCACTATGTGCAGATCATTCACATGTGAACAAAAAAGTTATAGGCCTGAACATAACTTTCACCTCTTCATTTATCAGAATGCCCTTCACAAAGTTTTCTCTTGTCTGGTAGTCAAAGTTGTCAGTGAAGAGTGTCGGCACGATGGGGGAGCAGATGGAAATATGGCAGTCCATGAGGTCATTGCGGTAAATTATGTCATCGTGTTCCAGCAGTATGTCCTGCAATTGAAACATCATTGATTTTCAATACCAGATCTATGTAAAACACTAGATGTGATCCACATAAAGCTAGAAGATATATTTAACATTAAATTAACACAGCTGTAGCCATCCATATTCCTGGTTAAAGACCTTACATTGAAAGCAAAGACTTTTAATATTAGTAGTGTATACGGATGAGTTGTCCACCTGCAGTTAATATCAGTTTAAACTCTGCAAGTGTAAGAATAAAGAGTAAAGTGGGTCAGAAAACTATACAGTAGAATACAGTGGTCTGCAAACTTTTTGCTTTAATACATCTTTCTACTTGGATAGGTGTTTGTACCAATGTAGAAAGTGAAATGACATTTACATGCTGCATTTTTAAATAGACAGAAAAGTACATAGTGATAAAATCTTGAAATGTCTTTTATCTAACACATTGCTGTGAATATTCCAGCTAGATGGAAGATTAAATGATCTGGCCACTACTCCGGTTTGATAACTTTGCAACAGGAAGAGAAACTTTTTATTTACTGAATAAACTTGTCTAAATGTAATTGGTAAGAATAAATTCAAAGCTTGACATTTCTCAACATTTAGAGATGGTGAAACTTAAATTTAGTTTTTTTATTATCATTTAGAGTAGAAAGCTTACTTTTTTTTTTCAATTTAAAAGTTATTAGTAAAACAAATAAAAATTGTGTACCAGAAATATGTATATAGGTAATATATATGAACGAAAAATTTATAACAAGTATATAAAAGTCTCAAGATTGAAGCATTCTTAACTTTTTATATCTGCGGCGCACACACCAATGACTGTATCAAAATTTTTTCCACTCACTACTATGCTTATATAGAAAGAAAACAAAAAACTAAATCTAGATGATCAAAATAACTGATAGTAAAATAAAGCTATCCATTGACAAAAGAATTTTTTTAATGTTCATTTAGTTTATCAATTTTACAGTTGTTATAAGCACATGAGAGCATCATGCAACACCTCTCAACAAAAACAACATGCCTTTTGTACTTTGGTTTAATTTAAAAAGAATATAAATGAAAGAGAATTAAATTACTGTTGGTATTTTGACTTTTCTTTGATCAAGGCTTTTTTCAAAATGAAGCAGTCGCTTTGTCTCTCCTTCTTCTATCAGGTGTATAGAGTCTTCTTTGCTGCGAGACCTGTGACCCGGAAGTGCAACTTTAAACAGCATAGTCATCACTGATGATTTGTCCTTGCCCCTGGTTCTTTCTCTGACAGAATACAAAAAAAAGAAGTGTTTATTTATATTAATACTATAATCAAATACATATTAATAACTATGTTGCATCCATTGAACTTCACTGACCACTTCCCTGTTTCATATTTTCGTTTTCCTATTGATAATATTAATTCAGTAATTATTAATGCTGTCAAGAGTCAAAATACTGGCATAAAAATTATGATTCTCTTATTAAAAATGATCAATTATAATAAAAGCTCATCTTAATAAACTTTAAGAATAATATTAGATAATGTTGAATTCCCACAAATATGCCACACACTGTAGCCTATATTTTTAGCAAAGGTTGTCACTTTAAAATAAAATAAAATGAAGAAGCAGGACTAAAAAAGAACATGGGACAAATGTCAATAACTCTCAAGTCATTCAAGTGGAACATGTTGAGCGAGCTCTTCAAGAAAGTAGAGAGACAAAAAGGTTTCTGTGCATTTCCGAAGTCCCCATTGTAATAAATAGGTACGTTGTTATTGTCCCCCCCCCCCCCAACCCAAACACTTCCCAACGTACCTGTGCTCTTTAACAATTTGGCTCAAGTCCATGTTCGAGACGATATCTCCAGTAATAAGAATGAAATCATTTCTTATCAGAGACTTGGCATCAATCTCTCTTAGAACATCTCCCATCGACCGGCATGAGTCCAGCATGAGTGCTGTCACTGTCATTGGAGACCCTCCCTCTTGCCATTTAGATTTCCTGAAGTAGAAACACAGTTGGTTGGTTGATTGCAGGATTGAATTCAGTGCAAATATAATATTATGAATAATTTGGTTCAAGCAAAATGAAAGCAGCACATTTTTAATTAACATTGTTTTTAACTAGATGCACTCATTCTAAAGATAATTTTGCACATTTACAATATTAGACTGGGTTGTTGCCATAAAATCATTTCAAAATTCTCAAACTTTTTCAAAAAATGTACAAACAGGAATGGTTGACATATCCTAATTGTTAGTGTTTAGGCCAACTTGTAGTCTAAATTTAGAGTTTTTTATTTTTCAGTACTTGTAATAGAACTTTTATTCAAGCGTATGTCACTTTCCTTATTTATTAAAATAAGTCAATGTTTCTGCAAAATTATAAAGTTTGATGAAAAAACACTGAAAATGAATTTTCGTTCCCATTTCTTTAAAAATCCATTCCTGAAGGAAAAATATTTCTAAAATAATAAACCAACGAGCAACTCGGCAATTAATGCATATGCTCTGAGATTTTATATTTTCAATCCCTTTTTTATATTTGAGACAGCTAGATCCAACCATTCAAAAGTTAACGTACATTCAGAATTTGTTTTTGAAATTCCTAGCCTCCTCTATCTTTTTTTTCTTTTTTGAAAAAACAAACTCATTACATATTATATTAATATTGCTGTACCGACATGAAATTTCGTTAGTGACAGTGAATCTGGCACTGCATTTTTCCATGATTGCAAAATTCACAAAATTTAGTCGGTTTTCCCAAACTTGATAAAACCAAGGCAGATTTTCCAAAACTTTCCCAAAGCATATGAAGATCAGTAGGGCAGCCCCATCCACTGGTGTAAAGATATTATAGATATGGCCAGAAACAACCTGATGAAGAACAGGAGCTGAAAGACAGCTTCAGATATGGCCAGAAACAACCTGATGAAGAACAGGAGCTGAAAGACAGCTTCAGATATGGCCAGAAACAACCTGATGAAGAACAGGAGCTGAAAGACAGCTTCAGATATGGCCAGAAACAACCTGATGAAGAACAGGAGCTGAAAGACAGCTTCAGATATGGCCAGAAACAACCTGATGAAGAACAGGAGCTGAAAGACAGCTTCAGATATGGCCAGAAACAACCTGATGAAGAACAGGAGCTGAAAGACAGCTTCAGATATGGCCAGAAACAACCTGATGAAGAACAGGAGCTGAAAGACAGCTTCAGATATGGCCAGAAACAACCTGATGAAGAACAGGAGCTGAAAGACAGCTTCAGATATGGCCAGAAACAACCTGATGAAGAACAGGAGCTGAAAGACAGCTTCAGATATGGCCAGAAACAACCTGATGAAGAACAGGAGCTGAAAGACAGCTTCAGATATGGCCAGAAACAACCTGATGAAGAACAGGAGCTGAAAGACAGCTTCAGATATGGCCAGAAACAACCTGATGAAGAACAGGAGCTGAAAGACAGCTTCAGATATGGCCAGAAACAACCTGATGAAGAACAGGAGCTGAAAGACAGCTTCAGATATGGCCAGAAACAACCTGATGAAGAACAGGAGCTGAAAGACAGCTTCAGATATGGCCAGAAACAACCTGATGAAGAACAGGAGCTGAAAGACAGCTTCAGATATGGCCAGAAACAACCTGATGAAGAACAGGAGCTGAAAGACAGCTTCAGATATGGCCAGAAACAACCTGATGAAGAACAGGAGCTGAAAGACAGCTTCAGATATGGCCAGAAACAACCTGATGAAGAACAGGAGCTGAAAGACAGCTTCAGATATGGCCAGAAACAACCTGATGAAGAACAGGAGCTGAAAGACAGCTTCAGATATGGCCAGAAACAACCTGATGAAGAACAGGAGCTGAAAGACAGCTTCAGATAATGGACAAAAAATGCGCAAGAACCAACATAAGCCGAGAGAGACATTTTTGCAGACAAACTCACCAATTGTGTAACTCACCAAGTAATTAGATAATTAAAAAAAAACATGAATGCAGTACTCATGCCTGAGATGAGCAAACATGTCTGTCTGTTCACCTACCTGATGTGCTCCCGAATCTGATCACCTAAGTGGCAACAAAACACAAAGACATCTTTCACACCAGATATAGCAAGTGCTTCAAAAGTATAGTCCAAGAGCGGAATGTTCACCAAAGGTAGCAGCGCCTGTAATGTTTAATTAAACAGCTACAATACATAAATGCAACATTTTATTTTTAAAAAAACATTAAACATACAAATTTGCAAATAAAATATAGTTGCAAAGGAAAGGATGGGGTGAATCAAAAGGAAATCAAGCTGCAGTTCTTCTCTTTTTGAAAAGAAAGTTGTGCATACAAAGTGACTACTCCAAATGCAAATTAGACCTATGTGGACAATATCTAACATAGACACAAAATTCATATTAGGCCTAGTTGATAAGTAAATATTATCCTTAATTTAAAAAGCTATACCAATCTCTAGGCTTAAACAATTTACTTTATAAAAACTTATAATTTGGGCCTAGCCATTGCCATTACATGGCTTAAGTCCATAGCATACCCAGTTGGTTTTATAACCCGACTCTAGTTACGTTACTAGTTACATACTAGTAATTCAAGGTAAGTAAAAAGTGACAGGCCTAGTATAGTACAGTATTATGCCACCTATTACATTTAATACATTATATATTAGAAATTAGTATTATTACTATTTTTTAAAAGTAGGCTAATTTTTAAATTATTTTGAATATTTACATTACTTTATTACTCATTATTACTGTAATAGGTACTCGAAATGGCAAACATAATTTTTTAAATGTTTAAAGCTAGAAATCAATTTTCAAAGGTAAGCTAAATTATTATTAGGCCTAATTATAATTATATATTTATAACTAAACATTAAAATGTAAGTGAAAGTCTATATATAGCCTAATAATTATGTAAATATAAATAACCTAGACACAATAATCTTCTTTATAGAAGGAGCGTCTGTAATTGTAATAGAAGATAAGATAGCTTAGACTTAGAATAAGTTAAAGTTAAAAGCCAGCTAAAGAGTTAAGCCTTAACTGCTAATCTAAATCTAAGCTGCTGCTAGTGATGCTAGTGCTACTCAGGCTACTGTATTGCTCATTCTTATAAGTTTACAGACGTTCCTTCTAGATTCTAGAGTCTAGATAGAAGATTATTACGTCCACTAGGCCCAAAACTACTGCAGGGTGACAGGGAGCCGTCAGTGGCAGGGATAGACATAGAACCCGCGACTGCTTGTTGATTGTTGTAATAAAATTATAAAGACTATAACTATAACTTATAAGTTATATCACTGTTATACTTATAAGACTGTAAGTCCTGTAAGTTTATTTTATTATACTCATAAACTCATAAGTTATTCATAACTCGTAACAATTTTGGGGTTGGTTCTTAGAGCAAGGTTTTTTTATTTAATATGTAATTGTTTACCCTACCTCTCTAAAATAGAGATGTTAATTGCATCAGCCACGAACAGGTTCGAAGTCGAAAGTAAACATTTTAAATAAAAATAAATAATGAAAATATTACTATGATCGTTTAGAGTTTATCGTGCGAATATTATAAACTATATTGAAAACAGAATTACCCTGGGTTTTTTGTAAGTAATCGAACCAAACCTCACGTTGAAACTGTCGGCAATAACAACAGCCTGCAAACAGAATTCTTCTTCAAGATCTTCATTGCGATTTTTTGCTTTTGGTGCCATATTGTTTTTACTAGTAGCAGCTCTTCGCTTTTCGAAAACACCAAAATAAAAAAGTCCTTGAAAAAAAAAGTAAACAATGCTAAAGCTCAATGGAGTTGTCGAACTTTGAAGAATCTTCGGAGAGAAAAAAAAAACTTTATTTTTTAATGTGCCATTTAAAAAAAAAAATCGTTAAAAAATGCACGGAAAGGGTTACTTTTTTATGAGATAAAAAAAAATACCTCCAACACCTCGTCGTGAGTCGTGATCATATTCGAAATCATTGTCATTGTTTGCAATGTGCTTGGTTGCCCTACGCCCACGGGGACGTCCATTAATTACGTCAACAAAATAGGGGGGGGGGTCTGAAAAAGTTTGACAATTGTTGACATGGGGGAGGAGGGTAGTTCAAGAAAAGTTGACGTCAACAATGTTACGTTTTAATTAATAAATAATGATACAAATTTATTACAAAATTCTGCATTTGTCCTGTTCAACTTATCTTATCTTACATAGATAACATGTAAAACATGGTTTTACGTTAATACAAATATATCATTTATGGAAACTAAAGTTGACATGTCCTTTTTGTGATCATCTTGTTAATTTGTAGATCTATTTATGGGTGGAAACTAATGCAATTGTTAGACTAGCAAGGCAGTGTGACTGACCAAAATTGTAGAAAACATCACCTTCGCTGTCTAGAATAAGGTTGCCAGACACATGGGTGTCAAAAGGTGAACATCGTGTTTCAATTGGATAGTTTCGCAATCAGTATCATTTTATTACAAGAGCTGCCACTAAGTTTAAGTGTGTATTGGTAAACTGAGCAAGAAACAGATTTGTTAAAAAGTAACATAAATTCACTATAGGCTGAAAGGCAGCTTGCATTTGGTTGGTCAACTATAAAGCTCACGCAAGAGTATTTTTTAAAAAAAGATAATTCTTTTCTTGTACAAATGATCACCTGTTTATTAATTATATTCTTAACTTGTTAATACTTTTTTAAAAAAATGTAATTGTCTTTATGCATACAAAACAAATTATTACAAAAACCGGCATTTTAAAGGTTTTGTGCCTTGCCTGCCGGACGGAGGGCAAGAATCTAAAAAGATGGACATGTCCTTTTTTGCCGGACGTCTGGCAACCCTAGTATAGCGAGACATGGTGGCTAGAATAACAAAGGAACATAAACACACCAACAAACTGTCTTCCAGAGCCTTCACAAGCCTGTGTGGCGCCCCAGGGCAAAAGTTTCAGCGACGCCCCCATTGCATACTATAACTGCTTTGTTTAGTGCTAAATTTAGACTATATTTGCCGCCCCCTAAAAGTGTTGCCCCGGGCATATGCCCTTTGTGGGGGCACTGATGTCTGCAGAATACGTTCAGAAACCGAGTGTTTTGGCGCTCAGTAGCCTACATCTAAATTAGGCACCAGAGCCTGCAATGGCATTCATTACGTAAGCGATGTGAAGCCGGCTGGTCCAGCGGTTAGTACACCGACTGTCAACCAAAAACCAACTGACAGGTCGCGGTTTCTATCCCTGCCACCGACGGATCCCTGTCGCCCTGCAGGAGTTTTGGGCCTAGTGGACGTAATAATCTTCTATCTAGAAGGAACGTCTGTAAACTTATAAGATATAAGATGGCTGGGATTGGCAATAGAACTAAAAACAACAATAGGCCCTCTCTGAGACTATAAGTAATGTTTGCAAAGCATTGAATGAAGTGTATTGTGTGAATCTCCAACATGGTTATTTTAAAATATTTCCTTCAGAAAAATAATTCGTGGCCCACCACATGAAGTACGAAATACTTATTATAGCCTACCTTATTACCTTTTGACATCCCTTATTCTGACATACATATATATTTTTGCTGACTGCGACTTAATAGGTGAAACGTTAAAATTAGGTCGATTAGGCTACATAGATCTATTTAGTAATTTTTTTTGTTTTAATTTCTAATTTTCTGGAAAAATTGTATGAGATAAAAATATATTATAATAAAATATATTAGTATCATTGGCGTTCCAGTATTGCAAGGTCATGGTAGCAACTAGATCTAGTGCATTGTAGGAGAGGTAGGGGACAGGGAAGGTAACTACCGTGTGTATATAATAATATGTGTGTGGACAATAATGCAAGAAGGAATAGTGAACATATGGTTAAAATAGAAGGCTAATTAACAACTTGTGCACAATTTCCCCATAAAGTATTTAGCAATTAATTTACATTGTACCAAAAGCTCATTAATGAAACGTAAAATAAGAAACAGATTAAATTTTTATATGAAAAGAACAGTAGTAAACAAAAAGGAAAGAAATATTTTTAAAATCCTCGGATTGGAAAAAAATGTGAGAGGGGCCAGTGAGAGGTGTACAAACCATGCTACACCGTCCTACACCCCCTTTCGTGGCTACGCCTATGAGAGTCAATTTTAAATCTTTTAAACAAGTTTTAAAATGTAATACAATTAATCATAGTACCGTTCCGTTTCAAATCTACTTAAACATAAATGCAAGCGTCTAAAATTTTGTTACTTGTTTTGAGGGGGGGGGGGGTAAAAAATTGTTGACGTAATTATATAGGGGGGGAGTCTCTGAAAGTTTGACAGTTGTTGACAAGGGGAAGGGGGAGGTAAAAAACGCCAAATAATTGTTGACGTTATTAATGGACGTCCCCTACGCCATACACTACGCCCAACGCATTGCCTACAAAGGCTACATATTATTACATTATACGTTACGTATAAGTATAGATCTAGTATACACTCTATTTATAATTGTTGTTTTATAAGCAATTTTTTTGTGAGAAAAAAATGCCGCGTTTACACACAAATGCTCACGCGTTTTAAAAAGTGCCATGAAACTCCTGAAAGTAAGAATAGGCACAGCTCAACCATTGACATTGAGTCTGGTACAGGCCAAGAACAAAAAATTCGGCTCAATATTCAATATTGATCTCTACCAAGGCTCAGCCAAAGTTTATGAAAAAAAAAAGGAAATATCTTTGATTCATAATCTATTGAAGTATGACGACCCTTCGAATTAGAAAAAGCCTATATTATTATTAAATATTATTTTTTTCATTTTTAAAATAAGGGCAGATAATCTTCCCATGCAAGTTTACTTTTTATGACATTCTCTAGCTTCCCTTTGTAACATTTATTTGGCAAGCTTGATAATGTGGGCTATTATTGATTATATTAATATACTTTGGTCCTTATGCGTGCATTTCTCTCACATTGTTAGAACTTTCTGTCAGCAGGCATGCTGGTAACGTTATTGAGGGATTTTTTTGTCTCCCGCAAAATTGATGCTAAATATAAGCTGACCAACTCAAATTTTAATGTTATATAAATCAGCAATAAAAGGACGGGGGGACGTAAATTAAAACTGTGTTTTATATAAACTAGGCCTACTAGCTTATTTCTATTTCTTCGACGGATAAAAGAAAAATGACTTAACAATCATGGATCTTTTATTATCTCTGAAACTCTACTTCATTTGAAATTACACCAGAACATAATATTAACAAATATTATATTGAAAATTAGAAATACAAACATAAATATAATTAAGCTAATAATTTTTTAATCTTGTCCAAATGTTGAGCCAATATTAAGACTATATATATATCTAGAGCTGTTTTGAATGTAGGCCCAATGCCTACTATTGACGTTAGTTTGCAACATAAACGAATAATACAAATAGGCTTATATAAGTCAAATAGTTAACTGTTGTATTAATTTTGCTTGCCTATTTTCTTTACTTAGGCCTACTTACTTACGCCTACTACCCCTCTCGGGGCATAGGCCACCAACAGGGGGTCTCCAGCCATCCCGGTTATGAGCGAGTCTTTCCAACTGTCCCCAAGAATGACCTGATCTCTTGACGTCAGCATCCAGGTAACGGCGCCAGCTGTTTCGGGGTCTGCCCCCCTTCCTCTTATCTTGGGCGTTCCACGATAGGGTCTGTCTGGTGATGTTGGAAGCTGGTTTTCGGAATATGTGCCCCAACTATCTCCATCTTTTTTGCATGGTCTCCAGGTTGGCTGCCTGTTGACCTGTGCGACTCCAGAGCTCATCGTTAGGCTACTGATCATGTCCGGCCAGCGTATATGCAAAATTCTCCTGAGACATGAGTTTATGAAAGTCTGGATCTTCTTGGTGTTAGTAGCTGTGGTCCTCCACGTTTCATATTTTCTTTATATAGGCGTAACTCTTAAAGTCTTACGTAAACTTCTTCAAAGTATTTATTGTCACTCGATGTATTGTCCTTTCCTTCCCTTTCAGCCCATGATGACACATAGAGCAAGTGAAGCAGAGTTCACAAAGAGATTAGGTGGTAAGCATAATGCCCAGCCGCCTTTACTTTTCACCGAATGTCAAGTAGCCTACCCTTTAGAACTGCAGGCATATTAAAATAACCCTACAGTCTAAGGCAAACAAGTTTCAAACAACACCTGGAGTTTAATATGAATTCAAGCCCAGGACTTTCTAAATTCTAAATGGCTTTTAATAACATAGCCTAAGCTTACATCCTATAATAGTATGTGATGTCGGAAATAGAAATGGACTTCTAAAACAAAGCAACAACACTTGTAACAAACTTGCGTCTATCAAACAAATAATAATGACAATATGTGGCTATACCATTTCAAAATATAGGCTAAATATCGCGGTGAACACAGTTGCATTTGCATTTTGTTTTCTATTCAAGTCCAAGAGAAAAAAAACATGGTAATTTATATAACGCTTCTATCCCTGCTATTAAATTTAATATGCTCAGTGAGCTCTTGGAATAAATTGCAGTGGCAGCTGAAATAGTAATTAAAGCACACAGTCACTAGCCAAAGATAAGGGTTTTTAAAGCTCTTTTTAAAAGACTCTTTTGTCTCAGATTCTTACAGTGTATGAGCCAAGCTGTTCCATATAGTAGGCGCCACAGATTCAAGTGAGCGCACAACAAGGTAGCCTACTTCTTTTTGTGTCCAGCCACATTGTGAATTTTAAGGAGTAACTTTGATAAAGAGCGCAGCTACCCTTGATGGCGCGTGCTTTCAAATCAGATCTTGAAGGTAGGAAGGAGCAGTAAGCCTACCATTTATGCATCCGTACGCAAGGGACATAATTTTGCGATTTATTCGCTTCATCGCCAGAGCCATTCTGTGAGAGCCATATATTATGTTTAAAACTAAAAATTTAAGTAAATGTGTGCATTTTGTGTAATTTCAACACTAAAATTACAATGATTATGTCTCTGAATTCTTCTGATGCTGAGCTGCAGTAGACTTTAGCTCATTTGTAGAATGAAATATTGATATGCAGTTAATATGTAGATCAAAAAGTCTAAAAAGAATTTTTTTTAAATAATCGAACATTTGTCTGCTATTGGCAACATAATCTATATTATTTTCCTATTTATTTTAATGGTATAGTGAAAAAGTGTGTTTATCTGTCACTATGATTAACTGTCCGTATGTTTAAGAGTTGTGTGATTAAGTGTCCGTATGTTTATCTGACGTGGGATTAAGTGTCCGTATGTTTAAGTGACGTGTGATTAAGTGTCCGTATGTTAATCTGTCGTGTGGTTAAGTGTCTATGTTTAAGTGTTGCATGTTTATCTGTCGCATGTTTAAATGTCGTGTAACCATAACCATATACGCAAATAGGGCACTTGGCACAAGAAGTAGATGTTTGTTTTCTTGTCTAACTTCACCGAGCGTAAGTCACATTTCCATTAAGATTCAATAACACCATCCTTTCTTCTGAGCTTGCATCTTTTGCCTATCAAAGATTTAATTTCTAGTGTCTTACTGAAGGCTGTTTATACAGAACCTTTAAGCATGTATTTTTCGTGCTGGTAAAGGTCCTTTGTTATCTACATAGATACAGTGTTGATTCTGTTTAAAGGCCCGTGTAGCACGTGCAGTTAACCTTTTTGAGTTGCAAACTTTCTGCAATTTCTGCGAATAATGGTTCACCTTTCGTACCATCGAAGAATCTCTATTACCCTGCTCATAGATAGTATGCAAGACTTCTACTGAGCAAAAAGTCGGGATAACACACCGAACGCTTAGATTTCTAGTTCAAAAATTTATAAAAAAAAATAATAAAAAGAAATAAATATTAAGGTTAAATTTATTATAAATAACGATAAAATGGGAGTGAGGAAAACCAAGGGTGGGCGTAAGGCATAGGTGTCCCCGTAGACATGTTGATGCCATGAGGTATTTCCCTTCCCCCTATCCCGTTTTTTTTTACTATTGGCAACATAATCTATATTATTTTCCTATTTATTTTAATGGTATAGTGAAAAAGTGTGTTTATCTGTCACTATGATTAACTGTCCGTATGTTTAAGAGTCGTGTGATTAAGTGTCCGTATGTTTATCTGACGTGGGATTAAGTGTCCGTATGTTTAAGTGACGTGTGATTAAGTGTCCGTATGTTAATCTGTCGTGTGGTTAAGTGTCTATGTTTAAGTGTTGCATGTTTATCTGTCGCATGTTTAAATGTCGTGTAACCATAACCATATATATATATATATATATATAGGCATATATATTATATATAATATGTTGTGTCGACATTTAAAATTAAAACACACGACAGATAAAGACGCAACACATAAACCCCCGACACTTATACACGCGAACATTTAATCACACGACACTTAAACATAACGGACAGATAATCACAGCGATAGATAAACGCACTTTCTTGTAACATTACATGCTAGCTGCCATTCCCGTCTGAATAACGGGGAGAAGAAAGAGTAGTAGGGCAGTGGCGTAGCTAGGGGAGAGGGAGGGGGGTCCAAATTCGAAAATCCCCCCGGGCCCCCCTTGTTTTTTCTCATGTCATAATGTTGAGTGTCAAAATGCAGGGGCCCCTAAAGAGGTCAAGCCCCCCGGGCCCCCAAATCCCTTGCAAGGGCACTGTAGTAGTGTGAGAGTTTGTATCTATATTTTGTTAATTTGTAGTTTTGGTAGAGATAGGCTGCTTTAGGCTACTTATGGGAATTAAAGAAAAAAAACGTATTGTTTTCAAATGAGTTGAACACTTGAAATTCTGATACATCTTGCAACGGCAATAAATCTTTCCGATCACACACTTTAACGTACTCAAAATCAAACCTATATGCCCTAATATATCTAGAATCTAGAATCTATAGGCTTAAGATAGCTACACTTACACGTAGGCTTACGAATAGGCCACATTATGTCTTAGAAAAAAATCACACTAAATTGTGTCTCTCGTGGAATTTTAAAAAAAGCTAGTCCTATAGTCTAGCAACGTTTCGCCTCCACCATCCCTCTCTGTAAGCCGTTTCGGTGACTGGTTCAATAATTTAAATAAAGCCCATGATGCAACTATTGATCGAATTCTCTTTGTGGTGGGAATCGAGAGAGGTGGGAGACACACACAACTATTCTAAACATTAGGCCTAAGCATATGCGGGTGCTACCATAACCCAGTCAAAATGTCCACCTGGCCATAATTTGATGGTAATAAAAAATGTATTTCATGATTAAGTTTTGCCCAGGGATAGTCCATTAAGCATAAGAAGCAGATGCTTATGCATCCAGGAAAGGGCCGGGACACCACAGATATGTTTCACAGCAGGAATTTACTAGATCTATGTTCTATATAGAAGCGTCAGGATTTAGCCTACTGCAAATGGTGCTCATGAACCGGGATCTACAAAAGAATGCTTCACGTTAAGTTTTTCCAATAAATATTTATTATTAAGGAGGTCACAATATGAAAAATATAAAAAAAAACTTTCAATTGTAAAAAGAGGAAATTTAGACCAACAGCGAAGAAAAAGTGTCTTCATCTTATTGCTATTTTCTTCATCACATTAGGCCTTGATTTAAATAATAGGCCTATTTTATCTTATGGTTTAATATTATTTAAATTTTAAATTAAGGTACCTATAAAAAGGGGGAGGATGCACCAAAATATAGGGCATCTAATGGTCTTACAGTCTTACACCGTCCTGGCTAAGCCTGTGTGTGCTAATAAGCATTCTAATGGGCTCCGTAATCCAAACAGCTGTAAGATTATTGTCGAGTTGCTTGTAAGCTTATATTTCCTTGTATTTCCTTTGCAATAAACAAAGAGCGTGTAGGCCTACAAAGTGGGACCATGTAGTACATAGGCTACGGGTACTTATTTTATTGTTATTAGGCCATGCGTAAGGAATTTGATATAAGACAGAATACACATTATGAAAATGTATTATTATTGAATTGAATTGAATTGTTGAAATTCCGGCTCATCAACATCGAAGGTTATATAGGGCCTTTTTAATAACGTTGTTGTCATGTTTCTCTTGTATCCATTTTATTGTTCTTATATCTTTAGATTCTGTTGTACAGTTGTAGGCCTATGTCTTTAATATAGTTTATTATATGTTTTGGTTTAATTTTGCTGAAAAGTTCATGAAGAGTTCTACAGTAATAGAATTTACGTCGAATGTCATCAAATGTATTACATTCCAACAAAATGTGAGACACTGTTAAGTTGGCATTGCAGAAAGCACACATTGGGGCCATTTCTCGTTTTAAGATAAACGAATGTGTTAGTTTCGTATGTCCTGTATGTAGTCTGCAGAGAATAACTGCGTCCTTTCGAACAAGTTGGCCTGTATCATGCCAGGCTTTTGAATTTTCCAAATACTGCAGTTTATTGCATTCGGTTTTCAAGAAGTTAGTCCATGTTTGTCTTTCATGTTTAATTATTAAAGGTTTCAAGTCTCGATATGGTATTGGGATAATACTCTCTGATAACAACAGGGCGGCTTTAGCCTCGCTGTCAGCTTTTTCATTTCCATCTATCCCTGCATGACCAGGAACCCAACAGAAAACGACACGTTTGCCTCTTTCATATATTGATTGGTATTTTGTCAAAATGTCCAAGGCAGATATATTCCTGGTATTACAGTTTCCCATAGCAGTAAGACAAGATAACGAATCGGATAAAATAACAAAATTTTGGTTTTCTGATTCCTCTGCAATGTCTAATGCCAGGCATATTGCTAAAGCCTCTGCAGTATTTATTGAGATACTGGAATTATATTTTCTTTTTTTACTTTTATTTGAGGTAAGAGCAACCGAAGATGTCGCTGTATCATTTTAATATGAATACGAGGGATTTAAAAAAAACAACTGCAAAGCTATGTTTACAGTTATAGCCTACAACTTGCGCAGTAAATTACCTATGTAGTTTAAAAGATACTGAAACTCTATTATATATATAAGTAGGCCTAATCAATTTTCAAAGTAGGCACTAATTAACAATTTGCATATTCCACCATGACAGTTGATTATATTTTGTATTACGCTGATTTGAAATTGCTGTCCTTGCATTGCTTGTCTTATCAGCTTTAGACACATGTGATATAGGCCTAAGCACACACACCCTATCAGTGCCGGAGTTCTGCCTAGGCCTACAAGGCCAGGTCCTAGGGGCCCAGCCAGCCTAGGGGCCCCGGTGGCGGAATCTTTACATAAGCTCAAAAGCGTGGCTTGCCTTATCAAAAAGCTTTATTGAAAATAATATTACAATAAATATTTTTAATACATTTTGCCAAAACAGGGCGCTCATAAATAGGTCCACTCATAATATAACTTACGGCCCTGCGTGCAGGTTCAATTCACTCTCTGTAATGTACAAAGAGTCAGAAATAATGCAGTCAATTGACTATGATGACGTCATTCGTTCTTTTGCACAGAAGACAGTTCTTCGTACGTATGATTCTATAAATTGTATAGATGTTTATTAAAGTCGATTAAAAATTATATGTTCTGTACTAGTGCATTTACTTTGCTAAATTTCCAAAAATAGCTTCGAGATGGTGGGGGGAGGGGGGGGCAGATGTCAAGTGTCTACAGGCCCTGGGTCTCTAAGTCCGGGTTTGCACTGGTTAAACTTTAGAAGCCACAATAAACGGCTAAACGGGTCTTGTTGTGGCCCGCGGACCGCAAGTTGCACACCGCTGAAATAGTATAGGCTAACTTAAAATTATGCTGTTACCAAAAGGTCTCTGGTTTCAGACCTAATTCCTCTCTCCAATGCGTAGGCCTACAGCCGCACAGACCTATATGCATGGTAGAGCTAGAAACTAGGTTGTAAACACTTATTAATTTGGTCATCCTTTCTCAAACTCTTTCGCCCACTCTATTGGGAAGATTAATAATCAGGCGAGGTTTAAACTCTAATCTTCCATTTTAATTAGCGGGGGGGGGGGGGGGGAATTAAATGATGCATATTGTCCGTTTTTTTTATTTTCTAAGTTTTACTGACATAGTTGGAATATCAAATTCAAAATAAACGTCATTAATCAAATTAATGAGTTGGCCCTAAGTAAAAACCTGTTTTATTTTCATTCTAAAATGTCTAAAAATGGCTGAGGCCTATTTTATAAAGCCTATTTGACCGTTAGGCCTTTAAAAAAATTTAAAGCAGTTTTTTACATTTATTTTTAACAATTAATTTATTCATCGCAAGTTAGCCTATAGACTCGAATTGATCTAGTTCTAAAACAACACGTTAAAGTAGGATAGGTCTATTATAGACCTAGCGGCCTACTAAGGTAATCTAGGCATATAGCCTAAATCGTTTTTATACAGAATTTTAAAGTTAAATAAAATTGTTAGCCTACAAATAGGCTACCTATATAGGCTTATATTATAATACTTTCAGTCCACATTTAGATATATTATAATTAGATCTATATTATAGGCATACAAATGAACTTTTATTGAGCATGCATAAGATAGATAGGCCTACGTGACATAATATATTAGGCCCCTATTATTAGGAAATTAGGCTTTTTCCACATTCGTTTGAAGATAGCAGGCCCTTTATAGGTCTATTTGTGTGTAGGCACCTTTGTGGTATTTTCTAATCGTTTTAAGAAAATGGTAAGATTTTACAGAAAGAAAATTTAATCTTTTATAGACTATATATGTTAGCCTACACACGACGCTTCATTTGGCGCCCATGTCATTTATTAGCTTTTGTGTCAGTGGCACACATAGGCCTAAACACTAGCGGATGGATATTTAAGATAAAAAAGTATTTCATCTGTTTACCGGTTAAATAGATGTGATGGGAATTTTAGTTTGATAGCCTATGCTATATATATGCTTACATTTTTATTTGATTGAAATTTTAAGTTATCACTCTGTTTGAGTATTGACTCTTTTTAAAAGCAAACGTGCATGATTTATAAAGAGAAGTACGTAACGTAACACGTTGTTACGAAAATCAGTTCGCTTGTTATCCGTTTGAACATAAGTCTATGCAGACTCTAGATCTAATATATAGGGCCTACATTTTAAATAGAAATTTAAATTATAATAAATACGTGTCATTTCATATTATATGAGTAGGCTTTAAATTATATTAACCAAAAAGCTATATAATAACTAGATCTAGATCTATATAGGCCTACTCAAATACATAGCCTACGGTTTGAAACAACAGAAGGGATTGCAGCATGTAGGAATGTAAGCATACAAAGTTGTAAAACTAGACCTAGGCCTGCATTCTATAGGCCTAGCTATCATTAAATTGCAATTTGTTTAAACATAAAGAATTATTCTGCATTAGGGTTACATATATTTAGAATCTAGGTCTTAGACTTCTATAGGCCAAAAAGACAGCATTCTCATGGCTTTGAATCAGTGAGCATTTGTAGCTGCTCTACTCATAATAAGCCTAGCGTGTTGACGAAAAACGAACAGGTAAGTCAACACAGTTTTTGTTCCACAGATTTGATGCATCCATTTCTAGAGTGTTGTATTTTCTCGATAAAGAATCGATATTTTAGATACAATACACTATACGTTTATAAAAATAATAATATGTTGTTTTATAAACACAGGCATTGATCTTTTAATTATTAAATTGTACCCAAATTACTGGATTTTAAGTGACCTAATTCTACTAATGTCATGTGACTCTACACGTGGCCGAGATCGCCGAGAAATTACCCATATTGCAACACGAGAATGATGAATTTTTTTTTAGCAAAATGGCGGATGTTTAATTGCAAGTCGAATAAAATTTGGATGATATATCTGTGTTATCCCGTAGTTTTTGTTGCTGCGACTCTCACAAATTATACAAGTACCGTAGGTCTATGTATGTACTTAGTAATATAGTAAGACGTTGTTCGTGTGCAAAGTTATTGATTATCAAATATTCCTTTATATTAGTATACACAATTCCCGTGTTATTGTCGCCCTAGCAGTCAGCCGCTAACAGTCAGAACAAGTAAACTCGTTTCTTTAACTTTGTCAAGCATTTGTTAGTTTATCGCCCATATATATAAGCCCCCAATTTATTCCCTATTTTATGCATTTATGAAAGAAACAAATATTTGGATTTGAATAAGATTTCGAAAAGTCAATAATTTATAGTAGGCCTATATGTTTGGGCTACCTATATATATAAAAGTGTTACTTAAAATAGATTATAGTTTACTATGTACGGAGTAGAAATAAAAGTAGACCTTACTGTAGTTATAGGTATAGTCGACCTTACGTGTTCTACGAGTGGTACAGATGTTTGTTAATTCTTATGAATGATCTTTGTTTTTGTTTTAAAATGTGTTTTATAGTTATATAGTACAGCATCATCTTATTAAATATAGTGTGAGTACATGGGCCTATATATCTTTCAAAAGCATGATTTACCCACACTTCACAATGAAGCTTACTTTGGTTTTACGAGTAATAGTTCTTATTCATTCTTGGGTGCAGCCTGCTCAAGCCAAGGCTATATAGGCCTACAATAGTTTTAAGCTATGCTTAGGTAGGCCCATATTATTATTTAAATATAAAGAGCTAGGCTAATATTTCAATTGAAGCTAATCTTTTTATGTTTACTTTTATTCAACTATAAATAGGCCCTTAGCCTTAGAAAAAAAGGCTATGTATTTAAGGCTAAAAAATTAACTTTATTTAAAATTTCAAACTCTTTTTAATAATACAACATTTTCTAAAGTCTAAAACAAAATATAAAAAACAAACAACAAATTGATACTATTATTACTTTTATTACATGTTTGTTGGCCTAAATTTGACTAAATAGGTTAAAAGTGTAAATGAGTTAGAGGCCTACTATTTTACAAAAAAGGGGGAGGGAAAGACTGATATGTA
The DNA here is from genome assembly GCA_949126835.1 of Anisus vortex. Taxonomy (NCBI): domain Eukaryota; kingdom Metazoa; phylum Mollusca; class Gastropoda; family Planorbidae; genus Anisus; species Anisus vortex. The sequence continues at coordinate 22,463,257 of OX421502.1, read as the reverse complement.
GCATTTCTTAAAATTATTTTAACTTAAACATATAGTCATAATAGCCTATGCCTATATCCTATATGTATGTTGTTTTTTTGTAATATACCTACATTTCTTAGGTGTAATGTTTAGTTTAAGAATTTGACCTTGGATACTTTTTGATTTGACCTTTTTTACAATCATGATTTTCTGTTTGTATACAAGTTTGTAATCACCTCTAAAACTTGTATTTTTTTTATGTTTTTATAAATACTGAAAGGTGTGGTGTGTTTAACAAAATAAAACTTAAGGATTTCATACTTTGTTACTGAGGCTCATTAAAAAAGTGTTTAAAAGATTTTATTTTAATGATGATTATGAAAGCTTTATGCATAGGATAGGCCTATATGGAATTTTTTTTTCTTTCTAGAATGACACATGTGTATAGTGATAATGGCTCGCACCAAGAAACAAACTTTAGAGAATGCCTCTGAGCGGAAACGCCAAATTCAGGAGGAAATACTCAAAGAAACAGCGGCAAAGAAAAAGAAAGAGGATTTTATTTCATATGACAAAGGATACTTAAGTAAGAGAATATTTTTAAAGCAACATTTATATTGTGATGGCTATCTATAATAATAACATTTTTTTTTAAAATATTTTAATTCTTTTTTGGGATTTTAAGAAGAATTAGATAAATTAATGTCTAGATCCAGGGGTCACGAGGGGCACAGAAGGGGCTAAGCCCCCCCCCCCACACACACACACCTTCCCTTCCCCCCCAAAATTGTGCAAAACAAACTTTTTTTCAACAGTTTGTTGTTTTAAATATGTACTAAATACGCAAAAAAATATAAATGTTTTTACTGCAAAAGTTCAGCCCCCCACCCCGCCTGAAAAACATTTCTGGCTTTGCCCCTGTCTAGATCTACAATTTTTATTATTTTTATTTTGTAATAAAACCACCAACAACTATGTTTTTTTTCCATACATTTTCATAGTAAAAAAAAGTGTCATCTAATGGCTATTTTCTTCATTATATAATAGGCCTATTCTATCTTATGGTTTAATAGTTTTTATTTTTTGAATACAAAAAAGACAATGAAAAAGCAATTGTCAACTTTTTAAAGTATGTTCTTTATTATTAATATTTTTTTAATATTAAAGCACAGGTCAGTTTTAGAAACAGTTAAAAAGTTAGTATTAATCATTGAAATAAATACTGTAGCTAAAATGGAACATTGAACAAAGTAAGTTTGTATTGATTAGTGTTTTGTAGATATTCTAGAACAAAAATAAAAATAAAAGAAAGTAAAATAAAAACATGTCTCTGCCACCTGTCCCAGTTTTTATCATTTTTAAACCTATAAATTTTCACTTTAAAAAAATTATCCTTTTTTTAACTTGATTTTTTGGTTGCTGCATTTCTTCTTTTTTTTTTTCAGACAGCCCAAATCAGAAATTAGTGAACAAAAATAAAATGAGCACAACTGATTGTGCAGTGAAAGAAGATTTAAGCTGTAATGGTTCACATTCTGCAAATAGTTCACCTGTAAAAAGTGGGGAAGATCTTCCCAAAGCTGTGATTTTCATATCGGATATATGCAAGAATCAAATAAAACCTTGTGCTGGTCAAGAAGAGGTTTGTAGTTCTGCAAGCAAAGCTTTCATTTCCCTGGAGCAGGGATTGAAAAAGGATGTCTCAACTTCTTGTAGAGCCACTGACAAAAGTAATTCGCCAGAGATGTTAAAAAGCAGTCCAAAAAGTCCCAGAGCTTCTTGGGGGAAAAAGAATTCCCATAATGCATCACTGGAAACGCTCAAAGCAGTATCCGAGAAAGTAAGAGAAGAGAAGAGCAGGAAGACTAAAACATTTGTAGGTCTGTTTAATGGTGATTCACATTGTGACTGGCCTAAGTTGTCAGCCCGCAGTCCCACTTCTAATGTTGACTTTGGCCAGTATGATGCACCTGAAACAGTTCAACATGACGATCTTCTTTTGTCAGATGATAAGCCAAAAGTGAACATTTTTACTGAGAATTTGGGAGTAGATTTAGGAAAGAGAATTAGATCCCCACGAAGGCTAAGCGAGGATATGATAGCTCTCCCCATTTTTTCAGCACGCAAGTGGAACACCTCTCCTAAAGAAAACTCACTGGCTGGTAAAACATTGGAAGACTATTCAGTTCATAATGACATCCTACAAGCAAACAGTGCTCAGCTGAGTGAGTCTTTCAAATCACCGTCAGTAGTGTCAAACAGAAAGTCTGTTTCATTGTGTGCAAAGCAATCTCCTCCTAATGCTCTGATGAGAAGGTCTTCAGATTCAACATCACAAGCAGTAAAGAACAATAACAATTGTACAATAAACAGCACAAAAGGTGAAAGTTGTTGCGATCCAGTTGACAATTGTTCAGAGAAAGTTATATCAGTAGCGGGTCCGAGTGATGAAAAGAATTTGTTTCAGAATAAAGCTAAGGTAAATGAGCAAAACAAGGAAGTGACTAGATCACGGGCGTCCCTTCTGTGTGCCATGCTAATAGGTGGCACAGAAGTTGCAGATAATTATACTCAGGATCGTGGGAAGTACAAGCCGCACGCACCAGATGGCCCAGATTCTGATGGGGTATCTTCTAGTGAACAGACCAACCAGCCCAAGGCACCTTGTGCCCAGCACTGCACTAGTGTAGGAAATGTTACAGACAAAATTTCTGATGAGAAAACACATTTGGATAAAACTGACCACACAAATGAAGATGAAAAGCATTCAGATCAAAGTCAAATACATTTTAATGAGGGTAAGAGAATGATTAGCAAAGACTATAATTCTCTTATGGCCAATGAAAAACAAATGAGTGAAAATGATGACTCAGGCTCAGAGTGCAAAACATCAGACATAATAAATAAAAAGATAGATTTTTCTACCAAGTTAAAATTGTTGAATGAAGATGTTCTGAAGCTATTGGAAATGGATGTTGAAGATGAATTTCTTGATACTAGTATTTGTAGTGCTGGAGCAGAAAATGACAGCACTACCAAAAATGAAAATGTCTTGTCTAACGAGAGTGAAAATGAACTCTACCACCTGATCAATATTCTTGGCAATAGACTTAGTAATACAAATAATGATTTGCCATTCTCATCGCCTGTAGACAAAGACTTTGTGAAGAAACTGCTTCAGTCCTGCCCTAAAAGTCCTTCGGTAATTATGAAGTTGAACGCAATGTCCAGAATGGAGCAACTGCTGAAAAAATGGAAAGAAAAATATGTACAGGAAAAAACTGCCAGCTCAGAGGAAAAAATGGATGAAGGCAAAGATAAGACATCTGAGCAAATGAATGCAGCCTCAGATTCAGGCAACATAGCACCAGATTCACCCGTGCCTTCTTTACCTAACATGACTGCAAAGTCTAGTCTTAGTAATAGTTTATCTGAATTAGATTTAGATGCAATAACTGTGGCAGCCACAAGGGCTGTGCTGAATAGCCAAGCCAAAAGTGAAACATGTGTGGCAGACAGTTTGAACCCAAATTCTCCTCATGGCAAGCAAGAGACTCATTCAAAAAATCAATCAGCTAAAACAGAAGAACGAAAACTTGCTGATAAGAAATCTGACATATCAGATGAGGTCTGTGGCAATGAATCTGTTTCAGTTTCTAATCACACAGGCAGTCCCAAAAAAAGCAACAGCAGCCAACAAATTAGTTCTAAAACAACTTCTGTATTGGCCACATCCACCTTAAACTGCAATAAAGAAAATCAAGTTAAATCAAAGTTGGGCAGTAAGATTCCTGTGCCGGGTTCAAGTTATGCCAGCAGGTCATCTAAAAAAACATGGAGGTTGCCAAGGACAGTATTGGAGCCTAAGCCCTTGTCCATTCTCTCTGAGCTGGAAGAAACATCTTCGGAGCCAAAGAATATTTTTACTTGCCCAAATCTGCAAAAATACTTAAGTGTTCCTTCCAACAGAATGATTGTGCCAACTGAGAAAAGACAAGAAATGGAGGCCATTGATATGAAAGCAAAAGAGGAGCAGGAAAGAAAACAGATTAAGAAAGAAGAGAAAGAGGCTTTTAAACTTGAATCCAAAAGTGATACTATGTTTGTATGTAGCGATCCAGATTTTGATGAAGTTAATGGTGTTTTGTTTATATCATTTTCTAATGAAACAGAGCTCAATGCTCATTTAAATGCAGAGAGGATATTGGACTGGGACAAAGATGACACTATGATCAGAATTTCAAGAGCAAGAGCATTTGAAGAAGCTAAAACCAACCACCAAGACATGGGACAATATAAATTAAAACACCTTAGAGGGCAGCATATGCGCTGGAAAAAATACCGCAAACTCTTCAATGATGAAGTTTGTCACTTATTAGGTATGAAAGAAAATAATTCATTAGAGCTGACAACTAGCCCACAAAAGACTTCTGACATAACCAAAATTAAGGGATGGAGAAAAAAAGTAGGATCTTCAGAGTTTTCTTCTGAAAGAAAGAAGAATGTATCAGAAGAACATTCACAACAGACATTCAATGGCATGCCTAGTCTTGAAGATTCTTTTCAGTATGAAAGAGATCAGCTACTGCTACAGAAAGAAGCTCATAAAAAGCTTTTCAGACAGTTGCATTATGATCGGGAAGATCGCATGATACATCGTAAACTTGGGGGCTGGTCTGTTAAGGGTAACAGGCCAAAAGAATTTACTGATTCTGGTAGGAAGAGAAAGGTCAAACCATATTGTGAGGTTGCAGTCAAAATTGAAAATGTGGACTTGGCAGAATCATCTATTGATGATAGCTTTCAAAGTGATATGGGTAAAGAATCAATAGCTAAATTCAATAACTTCACAAACAAAAGAGATGAATCATCTCATCTTTTAGACAGTAAAGAATTTTTTTACTTTGGGTCTAGAAAGAAGAAAAGTTTACAGCTCATCTGTCCAGTGGTATGTACATTTTTAACTTTACTCGATTCAATCAATGAGGTTAATTATCCTGTTAGTGTTTTTGTCTTGAGCTAGAATCAAGTTGATGCATCCTGGGCTTGTAAGAAAAGCTGATTAAAATAGTCAGGTCACATGTTATTATTTTAATCTAATGGAATCTACTGGTAATCAAATTTAACTCATAGATCTTGGTTGCACCCTCTTAGTAGCAAGGAATAAAATATATGTAGCAATGCACATTTTATTGGGCAGGCTATTAAAAATAGTTGATGCCTCCAGGTAATGCCATTGATCCCGCAGCACATGACTAATAAGAAATTCTAGAGCATTTTAAGGTCAAAAGTATGTTAGACCTATATGGAAATTTTTTTTCCTCATCATAGATATGTAATGTATTCAAAAAGTTCTCCTTTATCTGTGATCCATAACATTAATGTTTCCCTATCTTCGATCTATATTGAAATATGAAATGTTTCAGTATCTTTGATCTATATTGAATTGTTTCCTTATTTTGATCTCTGAAACAAATCCTAATCTTAAATCTATCACATAATTGTTTCCTTATCTAATCTTTAATCTATAGTGGAGATGTTTATATTGAAAATGTTGCCCCATGTTGAATTATTAAAATAGTGCTTGGATGCAGATGAATTTTAATGAATAATAACTACATGTCATGCAAGATAGAATAGTAATCACAAATTTAAGACAGTAGTTAAATGTTGCAGTACTCAGAACTGTAAAAGACATACTCAAAAGTTTAACTGTGAACTGATTGAATTCAATAGCAATTAAAGCTCATTTGAGGTGAAAACAATGTTGAAAAGTTAGTTTGAAATTCTTTAAAGGTGGTAATATAATTTGTATAACTATAATTTATTCTATTTATAACAACTATTTCTGTTTACTGTTTTCAGCTGACTGAAGGAATGGCAATAAATGCTTTGACAGCATTAGAACTTAATGACGGCTATTTAAGAAAGAAACATAAAAAACTCAAGCAGGATATTTCTGTTGAACAGAGGGCTAGGATAAAATCGCTTGATGCTAGCAACCATACTCCAGCTTTAAAATACAGAGAGCTTTCATCTCCATCATCCCCTTTGAGCTGTCTCTCTCCAGCGTCAACTGTGAATTCTACCTCCATGTCCGTGGCCACAACACCACTTGTGGTGGATTTTAAAGAGGAGCCGGTGTCTGAAGGTGTAGAGATAACTGCTGGTAATGTGTCTAGCCCATCCATAGCCGATTCATCATCTGTCAAGTCTTGCAGCAAGCCAGGTAATCCCAGTTTCAATATTAATAGTTTTCGGCATTCTGATATATGAACATAAGAATTTATTGAAATAGCTGCCCTTATAAGATAATGATCTTAATTTTTTGTTTCATGCTTTAAAAATACTTACAGGAAGTTTGCCTATAAAAAAAAAGTTAAGTAAAATATTCACTCTGACCATATGGTGAAGTAGCGTTCATCAGTTTCTGTGGCTTAAACATACTAGATGATTGTGTGGCCAGCACAATGCCCATCGCCTTTACTTTACCCCAACTAAAGTCAGGTACCCATCAGAACTGGTAGATTCAGGGAAAACCTCCAGACTCTAGAACAAACTCTAGCCTTCACCAGGATTCAAACTCAAGACCTTCACTGCGCCAGTCAAATGCCTGACACTCAGCCACCCTGCCCCAACTCTATCAAGAATAGAATAATTTCTTATAAATTGTACAGCCTGGCACACATTGACTCATAAAAAAACTTCAAACTTTTTTTAAATGTAAAAAAAAACGACTTAAATGTATAAAGAATTTCAAATTGTTAACAGAAATAATGTTGCCATATCTCATCTCTTGTCAGCACATTAGAAACTAGTTTCAAATATATTTCAGGTTGCCGCTATGGGTGCATTTGTCACCTCTGTTCTGTCGGTGATGTACCTGTAGCAAGCCCAAAATCCAAGCCTGTGGCTATGTACTGTGAAAAAGAATACTGCAGGCTTGGCTGTATCTGTGATACTTTTGATTCCGAAAAGCCAGTAACCTTCCGCCATTCAGCCATGCCGCTGTCCAGCCATTTTGACATGAGCAGTCAGGATGACAGCAACGACATTCCATATCTTCCGTCCTTGAAAAAGCGCCCCAAACCAGAGAACCGGTTTTCCAATCTACCTCAGCGCCAAAGGACACACAGAGCATCTAAAAATTTGGATGCAATCACGAGAAAGGCACTCATGTTGTATGAGACCAGTGAAATATATTGTGAAAAGGTGGAGAGAATCAGGAAAAAGGTAGTAATGGGTGGATGTAGATAAACATTAAGAATTTTATGTACAATATTACTAATGCACAATAATTATTATAGTTAGATGCACAATATTTTACGGTTGAGTAAATAAAAAAAATGGATGTCCCATGGCTGAATATTCACCTTGAAGATTTTATTTCTTATTTAGATAAGTCAAATAAACACTAAAAAAAAAGGTAAGGTACCCCTTTCAGAATGAGATGGTCCTCATAGCTATTGGCATACAAGGAGACTGTGACCATGATATAATGCCTAGCCTTTGACCAGCACAATGCCCAGACCAATTTCTAGATTCATTTAATAATGCCACCAACTAATTTCAGGCACACATTATTATTGGGTAGACCTGGGGACACCCTCAAGGCTAGAATAAAACCTGGAAGTAAAATGGATTCGAACCATAGACCTTCATTAAGGCAAACCAAACGGGTTTCCAATAGACCACCTTGCCCCATGATTATCATGAAAATATATAATTTTTTATACTTTTTTTTTATAAGGCCCATCTGCCTAAAGCTAATATAATTCAAGGTGCCTTTGCCTCTTCTCTTTTTAGTTAGCACATGATCTGCCAGAATTATATATCATTTCTTTCAAGAATGCTATTAAGCGCATGCCAAGGGGATGATATTTTAAGAGGAGCGGTTGCTTATTTCCCTCTCCCAACCCAGTTTTTACTTGGATCACTTAATGAACAAATATACCGGCGCTATAATAAGTTTATCAATATGCATTTATTAAAGCAAATCATTTGAAGAAGGAAAAATACTTTATGACCATTTCGACTAATCTTTTGTCCCCAGCCTGAAATTGCTTGCAGTCCAACAGTTATGCCCATGCCTGGCGCTTTGCATAGTCACATCAGCCCTACAGGGGATTCTTTTTCTTACATGCCTAAACATGAGTTTGAAATTTGTACAGAGTATGCAGAGGAAGATGACAGCTTTAATTGTTTTCCAGACTCTAGCTTCAAGACCATGGAGGCTTCACAATCTACTGACGTTAGCATCTCAGATATGCAGGTAAAATGAACTTTTGATAAAACAATACATTCAGAGTTTTTGTCTAACATAGATTACTTAAATGCATGCAATTGTTATTGGCTGTTTATAATTAGTGTCCATTAGATGAAATTATTAGCTCATCATTTTTTTTTGTTGCCTGCAAAAATCTATAGCTTTATAAGACATTCCTACCAGGGTTACACTATAACAGTGTTGTCAATTCATGTCATCCCAAGTATCATTCAGCTGCTTTGGGTGACGTTGAGTGATTGGGGAAGGTGTCTTTTTTTTTTTTAAACAATCAGAAACCAAAAGAAAGTGAAAAATGTGCTAAATTTCTCTTCTTTTTTTTTGGTAGCAAAAAAGTATTCCACATCTTTTCAATACCTCTTTGGATACAGATGACTTTAGAAAGAGTATTCCTATGGTTGAACCGTCCACCCATAAAAGGTAATTTTACTGCTTTTATATTTTTAGTTTTTGGTTTAATCCCAATTATTTTTCTATGACTTTATTTTCCTAAGACCTCACTTTAATTTTTTTAAATTATACTTTACCATTTATCTTATTTGTAAACAAAAAGAAATATTATTATCGAGGGAACAGAGACATTGAAGTACATTTGTATCTTAAAATACTCTTTTATTTTGTACCCTCAAATCTATTTAGAGTCTAGTGTTATAATCAGCTGCATTAAATCATTCATTCATTTTCGGTTATTTGATTCTTTGTTATTTAAATTTCAGAAAACGAAAGAGCCATCCATTGTCTGGTGAAATATTTGCTTCCTCAACATGTGCCAGAGTTCAGCCATTCAAATGTCTATTGCCTGCCAGAAGATCATTAGATCATCAGACCTCTGAACAATCTTCTAACACCATTGAGACATTGCAACACAGCAAAGATGATGTAGCTTTGGTGGATGCTGGTGGATCAAATCCATTGAAATCTGACAATGAATGTGTAGAGATTGACATTAGTGGAATGAGCTCCATAAAATCTGAGCATGATGCTGCCATGCCGGAAAGTAACCAGGCATTGCACAAAGTGGTTCTTGAGAGTAGTTCTAGGACAGATGGAGGCTCAAGTTTGGCAGTTATTAAATCAGAGGATTATACCAGAGCAACTGATAACCCAGTTCCTGTATCATATGCAACAATGAATTCCAAGAACCAAGTCTTATCTCAGGTGGCTTCCATAAACTCTGGGAGCTTTTTTGCTTCATCCAGACAGCATCATGGTTGGCACACGTCAATGGTGTGTCTTAAGGCTAGGGCACCCCCAAAGCCCAAAAACATTCCAGAGGATGATGTTCAGGAAGAGGATGAGGTGAAGCTTCTGGAATTTGCTGCCAATTGCAACTGGGAAGGTGCCAAGAAGGAGATTTTGGGGAAGGTGGCACAATGCCTGACTCGTGGGCAGTATCCACACCCTAGAACAATGAATGTCTGTGAGTTTGTTGTTGAAATATTGCCTAAAGCTCAGCAACCCAGCCTGATACCTCCTGAGTTGAGATCTAAGCTGCCTGATCAAATGTTTTCCATCAGAGTACGCATTACAAGGAGAGAGCAGTTGAAGAAGGAGCCATTTGACGTCGACGAACAAGTAATAGATCTTAGTGACTCTTCCCCTGTGAAAAAAACTGAAGAAGTTTGTCTCAGGATACCTTTGCCCAAAGGTAACCATCTCCGGTCCAATCATTCAGTTCTACCTCCAAGTTCAACTGAAATACCTACCTCATCAACCATGGGCATTTCAGGGCTAAGTAAACTGTGCATAGCCAACCAGCCCATTTCACTCTCCAAGCAGCCATATTCTAATGTTATCCACAGACCTGAAATGTCTTTCAACTCTACTGCTCCTGTTAAAGCTGGCCTGGAGGCCCCTACACCAAGGAGAAAATCTCTTTTAGATAAACCCACTGTCATTGACAAACAGGATCAATTTGTGACCACATCAGGCACACAGACATTTGGTTTGGTTACCTCTAAAGGCCTGTTCACAAAGCTTGGCACAGATGCAAAACATAGAATTATGGACACCTCCAGTGGTACTCTGGTGTCAACCACTAAGAGAATGAGGTACTCTGTGAATAAACTGGCCCCCCAATTAGTCCTCACCACATCTAACGCTAAGTATATCCAGGTTCCCAAGCAAGAAAGAATTGTAGAAGTTTTTGTGGACCCGCCATCTGGAAAAAAGCTGATAGCTGTACCGTTGTCTCTACCTAAAGGCAAAGGGATAAAAGAAAAACAAGGTGCCATAATTAATTTACCCGTCAGTGTGAATAAAAGTAATGTGCCACCTGCCAAATTGCAGAATAATGTGAGTAATATAAATTCCAATCAAGAGAAAACTCAAATTACAGTGAATGGATCAGACTCCAAAAAAGGTGTAGAAACTTCTGCCCTTGTGAAATGTAAAGAGGACAAAGACCAAATGATTATGGTTTTTGATGCTGCCCACATAAAACCTTCACCTGGAGTGAAGATAGTAAAGCCTGTTTGTCAAGATATGAGCACCGGACAAATATCAGATGGCTCTAAAGAGGAGAAAAATAAAATCACAGCACAAGTTTCCTTTCCTCAGTTTAAACCTATAGTGGAGTCGGAAGATAGAAATGTTGAGCAGGTTGTGGTTGAAAAAGAGCTAGGTAATTGTGAGAGGCCAGTCATTAATAGTACTAGCTCATTGAAAAACGTATCGCAAGAACTTATTCACCACAATTATGCTTCAAGCGCCTCTGCAGGCAACTTAGATGGCAAGTGCATTTCTGAAAGCCCACAGACAAAAAGTAAAAGAAATTCAACGCCACAGTCAATAGATGGTGCTGACATCCCTCCCACCAAAAAGCGTCACATGTCTGGTGACAACCCAATCATGGTTAACGAAGACAGCAGAGGGTCAGCCCACAGCTGCTCTGACATCCACACGGCGGCCAGCCCTGCGAGCCTAGTGGACAGGCCTAAAAGCGTAATGTCCACCTCAATATCCACAGCATCCACTGATGATATCCTGATTATGTTGAGTTCTGATGTAAGTTCCTTGTGCAAACTGTTCTTCTTAACTTTTACATTTTTTATCATGCATATTCAACCATTTTTGTCATTTTAGCTGTTTTTTAAATGCTGTGTATAATTTTATGAAAAGTAAGCTGACATTTTGCAGGAAGATGTTGATGTTTGTGACTATTACTCTGATGATAGTAAGAAAGCTAGAAGTGATGGAGTTTCACAAATCAAGTCTACAGCCAACATGCAGTTTGAGCCTGTAAGAATAAATAACTTTTTGTTAAACTTTAACTTAGTAGGACAATAAAATGTTAGAGCCAAGCAGACAGATTGTACAATTTACTTTGTCCCTGGAGTGATTATATTAGCTTACAGACATTGGAGTAAATACAACAAATAATCTTCAAGCAATAGCTTTGGTTTTGGACTCGCTGTTCAAATAATATACCAGAGAAAGTGAAGAAACAGCATTAAATAACAAGAATTGAAATAGTTTCATTTTTTTCATTCAGTATCAAATAAAAAGTGAATTCCCCACTCTGATAATACAGTCCCTTTGTTCCAAGCTAGGTGAATAATAAATTGCTTTGTAAAAAAAAAAGATAATGAATTTCCTTCCCTAGGGTTCCAGTCAGATGAGAGATGTGGACGTGCCCAATTTCTTATCTGCTCTTGCAGGTTCCAGGAAAAAAGTGAGTAACACTGGTCTCTGGTTCTCTGATTTTGATTGCATCAGATAAGAAAAAGCATTTGGGGAATAAAATAGTAATGTTTTTTGTTTTCCTTATATATTCCAGCACGGTGGACATAAACATAAAAGAAGAACTTTAAACATAACCCAAGACAAGTTGGAACACCATAATCAGTTGTAAGTAGAATAAGATATAACAAAAAAAAATATTTTCTTTATCAGTCTGCTACACCTGCATGGTCTTTTATTTTTTAATGGACACTAATTCTGTAATGTGTTTCTTGGTTTCCCAACTTGGCCAGCCGTAAGATTTGAATATGAATTCATTTTGAATATGATTGGGAATATGTATATACATAATTAAATTTTGTGTGTGTGTTCTTTCTGGTTTGTGAAGAGAAAGAATGAGAAGATTCAAACTGAGAAATCTGTTTGAGGACCTTCAGGAACAAGTTCTAACAGAATGTGGATTGCCGCCTGATCATGTTATGTCCAAGGCTAACGTTTTAATTGAGGTGAAGAATTTACTTTTGCATGAATATTTTTAAAACTAGGAGACACTCACCCATATAGTTTCTTCTGTGATCAATATTTGTTTGGTTTTTGTAGTACTTTGCACTTTTTGTTGCTGTTTTTGTTTTTTTTAAGCTAAGGGGACGTCCATTAATTACGTCAACAAAAGAGGGGGGAGGGGGGGTCTGAAAAAGTTTGACAATTGTTGACATGGGGGAGGGGGGGAGGTCAAGAAAAGTTGACGTCAACAATGTTACTTTTTATGAAGTAAAAAATGATACAAATTTAGTACAAAATTCTACACTCGTCCTGTTAAACTTACATATATAACATTTATAACAACATAGTTTTACGTTAATTCAAATATATCAATTATGGAAACTACATTTGATATGTCCTTTTTGTGTCCATCTTGCTAGTTTGTGGATATATGTATGGGTGGAAACTATTCAATTCTTCAATTGTTAGCAAGGCAAAGTGTAGCGTAGGGCTGCTAGACACATGGGTGTCAAAAGGAGGACACCGAGAGACAAAAAGGAGGACATTGTGTTTCAATTGCATAGTTTCGCATTTAGCCCGCAAATCAGTATAATTTTATTACAAGAGCTGTCACTAAGTTTAAATGTGTATTGGTAAACTGAGCAAGAATTTAAACCGTTTTGTTAAAAATAACTTATAAATTCAATGTATGCTGAAAGGCAACTTGCATTTGGTTGGGCATCTTTAAAGCTCATGCACGAGTCTTCTAAAAAAACGGGATAATTCTTTTCTTGTACAAATGATCACCTGTTTATTAATTATATTCTTAACATGTTAATACTAATTTTAAATTTATTTGCCTACAAAACATAAAATATTACAAAAGCTGTACATGTTTTGCCTGCCGGACGGAGGACAATAGTCTAAATAGGAGGACATGCCCTCCTTTTGCAGGACGTCTGGCAACCCTAGTCTAGCGGGACATGGTGGCTGGAAACGTTCAGAAACGTTCAGAAACCCAGTTTTTTTGCCACTCAGTACATCTAATTTAGGCTAGACGCCAGAGTCTGTCGTTCGTTATATAAGCCATGTAAGCGATGGCTGGGATTGACAATAGAACTAAAAACAATAATAGTCCCTCGCCGAGATTATAACTAATGTTTGTAAAGCATTGATGAAGTGAATCAAACATGGTTATTTTAAAAATATTTCCTTCAGAATAATAATTCTTGGCCCACCAAATGAAATACGATATACTTAGCCTACCTTATTTCCTTTTAACATCCCTAATTCTGATTTATAAACTAATATATTTTTGCTCACTACGTTATAATAGGTGAAATATTAAAATTAGGTCGATTAGGCTACATATTTAGTAATTTGTACGTTTTCATTTCTAATTTTCTGGAAAAATTTAATGAGATGAAAACGTATTAGGCTAGTATCAGTGGCGTCGCCAGTATTGCAAGGAGTGGGTGGCAAATAGTGCAATGTAGGGGGACAAGGAAGGCAACTACCGTGTGTATATAATGTGTGTGTGTGTGTGTGGACAATAATGTAAGAAGGAATAGTGAACATATGGTTAAAACTAGGTATGTTAAAACCGGTTTTTCTTCAAAACCGGTTTTCGGTTCTACAAAACCGGTTTAAAACCGGATTTCGGATTCTCTCCCCCCCCCCCCCCCCCCATTCCCGCGCAATGTCACAAGTTACAGGCCGAAATAGTTAAATGTGCGTAGTTTTGTAGGTATATTTGAAAAATACTTCAAATTTAATTAGTATTTGCATGCCATTCAAGAGGTTGATTTCTTTGAATACAATATGATTTTGTACGCTTTACCATAAAATTCTTTAGAACTAAAAAAAATCTGGGCTAATTGATTAAAACCGATAATAGCTTTCAATAGTGATAATCAATCAAATTTGCGATTATCGTTGACCGTGTTATTAAAAAGCATATGAAGAGGATGACTATGTTAATTCAGGATGCTTAGTACGCAGATGCGTACGCAATCAAACGGTACTGCCACAGCTCCTGCTTATCTGTTGGGAACATAGTTTACAACGAGCCATCGTTAAAGACTTTTTTTCAAAATTTTCTGACACAATGGATTGTAACTGTAACTTAACATTTGGTTTGATGTTGTTTTCTTCGCAAGCCATACCGTAGTTGGTATTTGGAAAAAAAGAAACACAATACCAAAGACTAAATAGTGTTAGCAAGGCATTTCAAGAATTGTTTTGTGTGAATACACCATTATCTATTTAAAATATTTCCATAAAAAAAAAGGCTGTGCTACTTGAAATAATGATTAGACCTACCTCCCAACAAAGAAACCGAAATCCGGTTTGAAAATCAAAATCAGTTTTCGTTTTCAAAACCGTCATACCGGAATTCGGTATTCCGGTTTTCGGTTAACATCCCTAGATGAAGGCTAATTTACAACTGGTGCACAATTTCCCCCTAAACTATTTGACAATTAACATTGTACCAAAAGCTATTTTAGTGAAACGTAGAATTAGACATGATTAAATATGTAGCCTATATGAAAAGAACGATTGTAAACATATGAGAATTATAGTCAATTAGACATTTTTTTAACAAGTTTTAAAATGTATAACAATTAATTATAGTATAGACCTTTCCGTTTTAAATCTATTTTAAACAAAAGCAAGCGTCTAAAATTGTGTTACTTGTTTTGAGGGGGGGGGGGTAACCAATTGTTGACGTAATTATATAGGGGGGGTCTCTGAAAGTTTGACAGTTGTTGACAAGGGGGAGGGGGGGAGGTAAAAATCGCCTAAAAATTGTTGACGTAATTAATGGACGTCCCCTAAATGATTTAATGATGGTTTTTTTGGTTTCAGGCTAAAAAGGTCATCTTTAAACTGTGCAGACAAGTGAAGAGAGGAGACGTAGAGTGTAAACAATATGAAAAAAAGAACCAAGACTTGAGAAAGACTCTGACTGCTTTGAAACGTAAGCTGCTCAGTGTATATGTGAGTGTATGTGTATAATATATGGGATTTGATCATTTTATTTGTGTAAGATTGGTTAGTATCTTTTTTTTAAAAAATATAACAGAAGTGGGTGGAGATGGTGGGAGGGGGGCGAATGGGGTGAACTCTGCTATTGCAAACATAATACATACACACACAAAAAAAACATTCTGCTACACAAAGAAGTAAAACAAATAAGCGGAGGGTTTTTCATAAGTCGAAACAAACCACACCAAATTTAATTTAATTCGTATACACACTATTAATGCAATGTTCTTAATTGCTATGTAAAGTGGGCTAAACTTACAAGTATAAGTAAATATAATAAAGGATAATTTATTTATTAAAAGAAAAGATATTTAAAAAAAAATTATATGCGGGATGTACTTAGAAGAGCTATATCTGGTTTTAGCAGAGGAGCATTAGCTCAGCCATTGAGGACACATTAAAAAATTTTGTGTATTAATTTTAATATAAACTTATAAAAAGATTGGATGTTCTTTGGAGGGCCCAGACAGAAGCTGTAACCTAATTGACGTTTTACAGTTTGTACGTGGCCTTATACTAAAGAATATTTCATGTACAGTGTTACCTCGGGCTAGGAACTTAATTCGTTCCTGAACACAGTTCGTAGCCTGAAACTTTGAAATCAATGCAATAAACACAATCCATTCCAAGATGAACAAAAATCATTCTTTTTTTTATTAGCATCCAGTAGTTTACCTGACAAAAGGCAAATAATACAAGTACTCACATATTAAATAAAGAGAAAGAAAACAACCAAATAAAAGAAAGTTGCATTTCATTGATCCAGATTAAGAGAAGATTGTCAATTTTCTCTCAAATTTGAGGTTTTTGCTTCTGCAGATTAGTTATGCATTTAGCCACATTGACTGATTTTAGTAACTCTTTGATCTTTATGATGGTGTACCCATGCTGTACTGATTAGCGATGTCACACACACGAATGCCTTTTACCTATTACTAATATTACAAAATTAATTCTTGCTGTCTTTACCTCCACTATTATGAATTTGTGCTTCCTGCAGCACCACTACTGTTCTTCTAACTCATAATTAATTGATAGGGTTTGCTAGGACAATAATGAAATAAAAAAAACTGAACAAGAGTGCCACTGCTAAGAAATTTCTTAATGCTGTGTACTAAGTAGTAAGGCCAATGAAATGGCAAAACTAGGATAGGCCTACTAGGCTAGCGCTAAGTACATCGAGGTCTTCGTTTGTATTGTAAGTGTAAGCGATCGTTTGTCTCCAATGTTTAACCTTCCTATCTGTCTCTCTGCGTTCGTAACCTGAGACCCTGTTCGTAACCGGAGATTTAAAAAAATTATAAATTGTTGTTCGTTACCTGAATTGCTTGTAACCCGAGGTACCACTGTAGTATATATTGCACACAAAAGACAGGAAGTATATAGGGAGAAATTGTTGTTGTGGTAGGGGTAACAACAACTTTTACAGAGAGTGGGGGGGGGGAACAAACCCAGATTTTATTCTGGCCTATATAATGGTAATAGTTTTAAAGGGTGGGACGGGCAAGAGGAATTTGCTTGCCTCCGCCTCCTTTCTGCTTTGGACACCCAGGAGATTGTTGCTCTGGGGTAATCCCCATGATGTTTTATTTCTGCCAGGTGCCTCAATGGTAAGAAGTGATGTCCCGAACGGTCAGGCAGGCTTGCCTCTGCCGGAGTCGCCACTGTTGCACGATGGAGGAGAGGACTGGGACAAATCTGAGATGGTGGATCTGGTGTCGCTGAGCTCTGAAGAGGAAAAGTTTTGCGAGGAAGCAGCCCAGGCTTCTGAGGATGTGAGCGAGCATGAAGCTGTGCAGATCTGAGGGAACAGCTCTAATACTTTAAACATTGACACACACACATATATATATATATATACCGGTATATATCCTGAATAATAATCTGTGGTTATAATGAACAACAGAGGACAAGCAGTATTTGTAAACTTTGTAAATATCTATTGTTTAGTTCTGGTTTCTCATGTTTTTTTTATGAAATGACTCGTGTTTGCTGTATCAGCATGTACAGAAAGGAATTATTGGATACAATTATTTTTATTATTATTTTGTGCCTAAATAAAGGTTTCATGTTATCATTATTCTATCTCTTGCTGTTCTGATTGAAACAGCTAAAAGCTATTCATTCTTTGTAATATTTAAATTTTCATATTTAATCTGTTTAGATTTATTTGTTTGTTTGACAGGATCTTCAAGCTAAGTGCTGTCTTGTATAATTATTGTTTTTTTTTTTACTCTCTTGCTATGTCTAAAATTGAGCACAGGCACCAACAGACATGTTGTTTTGTTTAACTATTTTTTCTACTTGGTGAAGTCGTCTACTACTTCCACACTGCTACTAATAAAATTATTTAAAAAAAACACAATGTGTGCAGGAAGTGCTTGAGATCTTGGAAGATATTGGAACATGTAATGATGTTGTGTGTAATCCAATGAGGGGTGGGATGTAGTCTATTTGTACAGCAACTTTTTGGTCTTTCAAAACATTCTTGACTACAGGCAGCATATGAACATGTTTCAACTAAGCAAACAACAGGTCAAAGTCAAAAGTGAACATAATAATGTGAAATGTATTTATGTCATAAGAATATTGTTTTCAAAATTATTAAATTATTGATACGTTTAACAACTAAACAAAGAAGATTGTAGTGTGCTTTTGTTTTATTGTGACCACAATGTTATGTTGGAACTTCAATGCCATGACAATACTTGTAACCTAGATGGGTAGAATGTCTGAAGTTAAGGAGTGTCCTAGTCTTTGGGTACAACAGTGTAGGTCCCTGGTAGGGGGGAAGGAGGGGGGACCTAGACTTATCAAAAAGGCTGCTAGGTTTGATTCCTTTGTGA
The DNA here is from genome assembly GCA_949126835.1 of Anisus vortex. NCBI lineage: Eukaryota > Metazoa > Mollusca > Gastropoda > Planorbidae > Anisus > Anisus vortex. The sequence continues at coordinate 22,444,954 of OX421502.1, read as the reverse complement.
AACCTAAACATATTTATTGGATTGCTATGGATTATTATTTAATTATAACCTTGTGGTTGTTCATTGTGGTAAATGCAGCTCTATGCTTTGGTCTGATCTAACACGCTTTGACATATTTCATATTGAAGATGGCATTAGATTTTTTATCTACTAATTTACACATTTTTATTTCGTTTGCTTTGAGAGATTTAGTCCCAAAAATATTATAAAATTCATTTCGGAATTCATTTTGTGAAGGGCGGGGGTCAACTAACCATTCTTTTAGCAATGGCTACCATTGCCCGAGCTTTCTGGCTGGGAACATTCTGTAAGCCTATATAATTATGACTTCCCTGGAAAAAATAACACAAAATTGAAAAGTTAAATGCAACAAAATTCTGTTTCAGTTTTTAAATAACCATATTGACAAATAGCTACCTAGGCTCACTGGGTGGAGGACTGATTAGAAAACATGTCTTTATGGCAGTGCCGTTGCAAGGGATTTGGGGGGGGGGGGGGGTTGGCCTCTTTAGGGGCCCCTGCATTTTGACATTTGACATTATTACATTAGAAAAACAAATTCGGACAATCCTTTGGCGGCCTTCCTAAAGTAGGGGCCCGGGGGGGACTTCGAATTTAGACCCCCCCCCCCTCCCCTAGCTACGCCCACTGCTTTATGGTCAGCCCTGTGTCCAAACAAGCAAGAATATAAACGGTCATAGTAAAAAAAAAATATGCCAAAGCACATGGTGTAAACACGTGTAATTGTAAACCTTACCCACGGGCCTTAAAGATTGCGTACCTATGTGTCAACCAGTGACAACCAGTGGGCTTAAAGTTGAGGGATAGTCGCAGTCTAACCCCTACACCGCCCTTTCCTTCCCATGAGTTCGCATGGCTCCGAGGATAAAGGCTCAGGTAACGAATATAATAATTAATGTTCAGCTGGGGCTACTCTGAAAGGAGGCAGAAAGGACAATCCGTCCTGAAACAAAACGTTCAGCATTTCCAAATTCGATCACGTGCCCGCGCCAGACGGTTGCCTAGACGTTAATATTAATAGTTCTTTATGGTGCTGGGCGAAAGCGCAAAAGATCACATGGTCCTGATGATCCAGGCATCACCGGTAGGCCTACACATTTCCGCCCGATTGAATGTGTTCTAAGATTAAGATGCGCTCACTGCTCTCTCGGCACGCTCGTACAAAAAAAGACATGTCCCCTTAGTAACTTAGTATAAAATAATATGTGTGACTTATTTTATTATAAGTTATAATAATAAAAAAAATAAAAGGATTCAATTGTTACTATCTAAGCTACTTACAAAAGTTGTGGGGAAAACAATCCACTGTTCTGAAAGAGAAAGGCTTATCTTACACATATCCTGGTTTTCTATTAAGACTATTAAGAGTCTTTGTTAGACCTATAAAATATAGGCCTAAATAAGCGTGCGGCCTACTGTTCACCTCCTCCCTCTCCATTTTCCCAAAATCCAGTTACGGAGAGCATGGATTTAAAAAAAAAACGAATTCCTTTTCGAGTCGTGTTGAGAAAAATAAGTAATGAAAGCAGATAAAGTGAAAATTATAGCCTAATGCAGGGATCGGGAACCCATGGCTCGCGAGCCAGATGTGGCTCTTTTGATGGCTCGCAGAAAAATGTTTCATTTTTTTAAATGTTTTTTTTTAGAATTTTTGATCTACAAATTAATTGCATTTCAATATTTCATTCTACAAATGAGCTAAAGTCTACTGCAGCTCAGCATCAGAAGAATTCAGAGACATAATATAATTATTGTACTTTTAGTGTTGAAATTACACACAGTGCACACATTTACTTGAATTTTTAGTTTTAAACATAATGTAGGCCTATGGCTCTTACAGAATTACTTTTTCAAAATATGTGGTATCCATGTCTCTCGACCCCTGGCGAGCAATAGCCGAAAGCGGACAAAAAGAACCCATGAACAATTTTATACACAACTGTGGAAAAGTATGTTAGCCTATCTAATCAATATTAATATTAAACTATTTTCTAATTAAATAGGCAAATTCAAAGTTTTAATTTATCATTAGCATTTTCTTTTCGAAAATTTAGAAGGCAAAATGTAGCCTACGTAGGCCTATCAATGCTTTCAAGGATTAGAATCTAAGTATTAAAGTTTAAAGATAACATACCGCTGACACAGTAGACGGCTAGTCTAGTAAGAACAAAGACGCACATTATAGTATACATAATATTATGTTTATAAAATATTTCTATGGAAATAGCCAATATTTTAAGTTAGGCCTACGCCTACCACAATAAGGGCCCCTACACGGTAGGCTACAGAACGGCATAATAAAATGGCCTAACTTGTAAATTTAACAAAAATTAAATAGCCTTCATAAGGTAGGCCTATAATATTATAATAATGTAGATTTATTTATTAGCCTATGTGTGAACTCGATAAAATAGGCCCATAACTGTCTAAATAAGGGCAGTCCATAAATGGCGTCACGCGCCACCTAGGAGAAGGGCGCAGAGTAGGTGTGCATTATTAAAGTAGGCTAAATAAAATATGTCCACTTTACATAAGGCCTTACAAGTTTCACTTAATTAACTAGACTGTAATTAGGCCCTATAGGCCTATTGTTTTTCTTTTTTTTTGTAGTCTAATATGCCAGCTTATAATAGCCGGCTGATCCAGCGGTTAGTTCACCGGACTGTCAACCAAAAACCAACTGACACGTCGTGCTGAAACTCCTGCAGGAGTTTAGGACCTAGTGGACGTAATAATCTTCTATCTAGAATTAAAGAACGTCTGTAAACTTATAAGATAACTTAGCCTATACAACAATAGGCCTAACAACTTGTATAGGCTATAATCTATAGATAGACCTAGGCCTACGAGTGAATTGAAACAGGGCCTATTATAGGCCTAGGCTATATAATGCTCATTTTGAAATTGGAAATGTGATTTTTGTCCCCCTTCTAATTTGGGGGCCGAGCTTTGTGATGTCAATTTGGAATTTAAGGGTCATGTCCAGTTAGGCTAGGGGTATTAGGCCTATAGCCTATAATATGAACTTAGGCCTATTCATATATTATATGTAGCCTAGGACTATAGGCCTATGCCTGTAATACCGGCTATAGGGCCTATAGGCCTATATGCTATTTATAGGCTATATCATATCCCACCCGTTATGTCTCCTAGGCCTATGTCTTCAATTAAATTATTTAGCCTAAATACAACGAATCGATCAGCATACAAAAAATTGTGAATTTATTATAGGGCCTATTCCCTCAAAATGGTCAACACGATAATCACGATGTAGCCTACGGTACGCAGCCTGTAGGCCCAATACCTATACGTTACTATAGGCTACAGTAATACAGGCCACCTAAGAACAATTTGATTAGGCCTAGGCCTAGCCTAGGCTACTTGATAAGACCCTAGCCTAAATCTCACACATTTGTCAATATCTATATCCTAGGCCCTATCCTATAGAGGCCTTTATATAGTTGACCCACGGATCGACACAGCTCATTGTTTTAGAACGTTGCCAGATTTTCTATGTCTATATAGTTTGTTGATTTTGCCTTAAAATAATAACGAAGTTGCGGTAAGTTATAAATAATATATAGGCGCCTATATAGGCCTTAATTAGGCCTACCCTTTATTAAATACATGAAGTGAAACATGCATAGAATAGGCCTACTAATAGGCTACTACTAATAGGCTACTACTAATAGAATGGATAGGGCGATAGGCAAATTAGTCCAACCATTCCAGTTGTGTATATTTCTGTATTTGCAGGATAAATTTTTCACAATAATAATACAGCATTGTATTTTGATCATTAACAATAATACCCTTAATAATTTATCATTACTTGGCAAGGTTTATTTATGATTGACTTTGCCGACTTAGTACTAGGTTTTTTTTTTTATCCTATGCAATCAACGAACATTTTCCGTACATTGTCGGATAAATTCGGATTTGACGGAAACTCCCGAAGAATTTTTTTTCCCTTGCTGCTGCATCATGGGAGTTTATTTGACCAAACCGGTTAAGAACTAAATGATGACCTACGAAACCAAATGAAAATTGAGGAAAACTGTACATTTTGCGTTATACTGGCTGTCCACGGCATTTAAAAAAAGTTTATTTCACTTTTAGAGGTAAGTAAAGTGATTATTGGTATAAATTGACATAATAAAACGCGCGTCTATGGGCGATAACTTCACATCTCTAAATTAATACCAAGTTGTCCTCATCGCTGCTAACAACATGGCGAAATTATGTGCCCTTGGTCCAGGGGGGACAATTTTCTGTAATTTCGATTTGTTTTAGGGGCACTTTACGATAGCGACGAGTTCTATTTAATCTACTTATGTTAATAAAGGTCTATCTCCCTCCAAACATTCATCAAAGGATAAAATTACTAAATGGAAAGATTGCATTAAGGAAGACGCCAGCTTCGATGCCAAATGGCGACCGGAAAAATGGCGGTCCCGAACTGTAATAAAAAAATCTTAATTTCCAGTTTCAGAGTTACAACATATAAAATCTGGTGAACTTCTTTTTTGATCCCATCAACAGAAAAGATGTAAACTTGTATTATTGATTTAAAAAAAAGTACTTTATTTGTAAATGTATTGCTTAAAGACAGAGGTAAAGAAACAAACAACTCAGATAAAACATTTATTTACAAGATAAATGTATAATTATAACTTTTAAAATAAAACAAGAACTTTCAAGAAGACTAGGCTAGGCCTATGACTATGACTGGCTATGACCTATGATTATAATGATGATAATGAATGATCATGATAAATGATTGGACTTACTACAGTACTTCAGGCTTACATGCTCTACTGATTTACATTAGTAGTGCTTTGGCTTTGTAAACAATGATGTCAATTGAAATAAATAAATGTTAAGTTAAGTAGGCTTGCTCTCACTCAACACTCAACACTCACTCAACTTATTTTCATTATCATATTATACATGATATAGGCCTATATAATATATGTCATAGTATGATTTAAGCTATATATGTCTATGTCAACTTATACTAAATGTGGCATATCAGTTTAAGTTGAGAAATAAATCATGCATATTTTCATTTTTGAGTCATTAACCACATTTTAGTAATTTTCCAAATTGTTAATTCTCACAGGCAGAAGTTTAGAAAAAATATTTGTCAATATATATATTTATTAAATAATATAATATAACCAACCCATAATCATCCATAATGACAAGCAAGAAATGTGTTTTTAGATTTTTCATTCAAAATATTTGTAATTTAAAATGCTTTTCAAAAAATGTTTCACGACTATAACCATATATCAGACAGAGCTTAGAGTTAGATAATTAGACCCAGTAACATATACAATTAACTTTTTGACTCCCATGAGCCGGCACAATGAGCTTTTTTAGTTTTTTGTTTCTATTCCATGAGCCAGCCGATTCTACTGGCTCATGATTAATTACAATTTTTGCACAAAGCCTATATGGTGTAAAGATGTAATTTTACTTCGCCATTTTCGCTACACTGTTCTCTTTATTAATGCACTTTATTTACATTTTGATTGATATTTGAGTCTAATTATTTCTGTAATGGGGCCAAGCTGTCCAGGGACATTTCCAACTTAGATAATTACTGCTAATAAAGCTCTAGAACTACTTTATTCATTACGACAGATGATTACCTATTTTGTTAACTTCTAACAAAGAAAACTCCACAGAGCAAGAGAAAAATTAGGCCTATCATTCAAAAATAAAGCTGTAATAGGGGAGGGACCAACTTCAAATAGTGGCACATTTTTTACTATAAATTTTCTCAAATATAGTAAATATATTTAATTTATCAAACACTACATTCCATTTCCTTTCCATTAGTAAAGTACCCGTCGGACCGAATGGGATCCATAGGTCCAATGAAGCAGCGTTGACCAGTTTCTGTGGCCACGGCATACTAGGTGATTGTGTGGCCAACACTATGCACAGCCGCCTTTACTTTACCCCAACTAAGGTCAGGTACCCATCCGAGCTGGGTAGACTCAGGGACACCCTCCAGACCCGGGAAAAAATCCTAGCATGCACCAAGATTCGAACCCGGGACCTTCGGCTCGCCAGTCAAACGCGCTGTCGCTCGGCTACCGTGCCCCTTTCCATTGATATATTACAATTCATGTCTTTTTTTAATAGTTGGCCACTTTTTTTTTTGTTGAGAATATGAGGCGATGTTGTTTTATTTCAACTTTGATAGGTCTACAAATTTTTTTTGTGATGGCATACTTAGTCATAGTAATTGATTATAGTTTTTCATCAAATATGTGAATTTTAAGAAATTTGATAACTATCAAATAGAGTTAAAAAGCTCAAATGAAATTATTTAGGTCTACATGAAAAGGCAGTTTATGTTTTAAGGCATACTTTAACTCGTATACACTCATAGACCTATGGCCTATGTGAACTTAACTTTACTGGGCAGACATTTTTCCATTTTCTAGCTCTGTGCTGGCAAGATTTAAAATGATTTTTTGAAGCGCATATTCATTTATTTAAGAAGCTATTTTATCAACGGCTGCTTCTTCAAAAAAAATTTATAAAAGTAGATCAAACACTGTAAAATTCAGACCATTTTGTTCCCTAAATTCTTTATATTTTATAAATGTTACATATTTCCACCCATGTGCGTCTCTGGATGGCCCCGCCAACTCTACTTCAATATCAGACTTACTATTTTCAATATCCCTTTCTTCCCAGTCGGTAAGATTGGAAGTATGTAGGCCTACACTACCTATGTCACTATCAAACTCATTGTCATCTGATTAAAAAATTTCTCTGACCTCAATGTCCAATAAACTAAATCCTAAGAACTCCTTACTATCACTCGACAACTCCATCACAACACTCTGCAAAAATAATAATATGAAAAATTAACTTTCAGTGCTGAAAAATTTATGAGACACGCTTCCAACATTATGTTAAACTGAAATAAACAAAGGGAAGACTGAAGACTCCCTAGATCTTGGACCAAATGAAATGAGAAAGTAGAATTGTTTAATTGTTAAGACTTATTTCTATTTGATTATATGGTAGATTCACTCAGTTTATCTTTCCTCCTCTGGCTCAGACTCTCTCAGGTGTGCATGACATGAAGGAGAAATTGAAGTAACTCTTATTCTTAATAATAACTTTATTAATTAACCAACATATTTACATCAGAGATGTTACAGTCTATAATGCCTCTAAACAATTATTTTGCAGCACAAACGACTCAATGTTCTATAACACAACTGACTAGTACTCTATCCAAGATGTTACTTCCTCCATGCCCAAGATGGAAGTCACCCTTTTTTTTTCAAATCTGGCTAGCAACTTTCCTTTACACAATTTGCATTCGTTCAGTTACTGTCTGATTATGTGTATTATTTTGTACACTGCTATAGCTATCATATAAATGCTACATCAATATAAATTATCACAGGCGCTTTAGGACATTTTGCTCGATAACTATATCAGTCGTTTTCTGCTGCATTGCCCTGTAAAGGGTTAATTAATGCTACGCCATGCTAAAAAAAACAACATTTGATAGGCATCACATGATTTATAAGAGAAGTCTAAATAAGCTTATATTATGATACTTAATATAACTCATCTTGTAACACAGCTTATTGGTGCTTATATTTATTCAATGTGCATTTTTTTTTAAGAGGCGTAACTGGGCCCTCACTTTGAGCCAATGTTTTTTAGCAATATTGAGCTAAGTAAATACTGTAACTAAGCTGTGAACTAAGAGGACCATTTAAAATCTATACTGTGGAAACCTAGGACCTACTTGTAGTGTTACATTGTATACTGGCCAACTATTATATCTGCGTGCTAAGGTGTTTGGCTTATATTGTCTTCTTTCTTAAATTCTGATACTTATTTGATCTTAAATCTAAACAAAAAGTATAATCTCCATTAGGATTCAACCAGGAAGTAAATTTGTTTTTAATATATCAGAGAACATCATTTTATATTAATATTTAAAAATCTAGCTTTTCTTTTCATATATTGTCAGAACCATCTCATATTGCCTAGTAGAAAGTATATATGGGCGGGACAAAACATTTGCTCATTGAATTTGTATACAAAAAACAAATACATTTTAATACAAATTTTTTTAACAAATAGTTATTATGGCTATTAAAAATGTATTTGCTTGTTTATAATCATTGCAAAAAAAACAACATGCAGTGCAAAGTTTTGTTGAATTATAGTGGCATTTGTTTTGTTGATCTCCATCATAGGCAAATATTGAAATGAAGCAGAAAGAATCCCCACAGAAGGAGGAAGTCATGGTTGAGGATGATGCACCCAAACCTTCTAGTCAAAAGTTACAGCCTGGGGAGGTTTGTTTCAAAGCTTGTTGGTTATTGCGGCGAACTCTAACCCTAGTCTTCAGATAAATTGCTAACTACTTTTGCAGCTTCAACATTAAACTGGCATGGATAAATAGAATTATTCATAAGTGTATTTAAACATCATATAACATGATTGTCATTTAAAATTATTGAATGTCTATAGAACTTTTGAATGTTTTCAGCCAGACATTTTAAACCCTTTTCACTGTAAGCTCTTGCTGTTCACCCAGTTTAGTTATGTTCCTCTTCACTCTCTTCACATCTTACAAATGTTTCATAAAAAAAAATACATAGGCCTAATTAATGATAAACATTTTCTGATTTTTTACTTTAATATAAGCACTTTTAGGGATATTGCTAATAAAACTGAATAATAAATGATTTTCAGATTTACAATAAGTATATGTATTGTGCAATTCAGACATTAAAAGTAGTATTTCCTGATTTTGATGTTTGACATTATGCACTCTTAACACTTTTCAGAATCTAAAAATCATGGATTAAGTATAATCTCTATTTTAAAAAGGTGTGAGGGAATATTCTACAATCTGGAAAAATTTAATTTGAAAAGGGTTTTTTTTTTGCATTTTATATTATATATTTATATTATATATTAAAAAAAAAAAAAATTTTCTTCTTGGTTGACAGGTACTGTCTAGTGATATGACTGGTCAGTCAAAGATTATTAGTCTTGAAGATGGGGATGAACTAGAAGATGATGAAGAAGAGGAACAAAATGGAGAGGATCTTGAAGACAGTAGTCATAATGCCCAAGGTCATTTAGATGAAAAAGGGCTCAGTGCGGATGTTCCAGATATAATGCAACTGCCAGGATTTGTTCATGAGGATCAGACACTGAAAGGAGATTTAGAGCAAGATGATGAGGACATTGAGATTACAGCCAAGGCAAGAGGTAAAAGGCCCATTAGGTCACCGGAAAAATTAGCAGCTGTTCGAAAAGATGCAGAAATGTCATTTGGCTTTGATGACGAGTTAGAAGTGGACCCTAAGTCAGAGAAATCTAAAAAGCATCAAGCGAATGATGAAAAGGTTGATATGGATAGCGAAAGCAAGCCTGCAGCTGGCCAGGAATCAGTTAAACGCAAGGGACGTCCACCTAAGCCAAAGGATGTTGATATGGTTTCTCAGGACTCTCCTAAAGTAAGCAATGCCACGACACCTCAGAGCAAAACAAAAGAGGATGCAGATGATGAAGGAGATGATGAAGATGATAAGCAGCTTTCTTCAAAGAGGAGGGCCAAGCCACCAAAGCGGTACGGTGAAGAATCCCTGCTGCCCTCAAAAGGAGACAAAGTCAAGGCCAGTGGTAAATCAAAAAGCAAGTCAGAAGATGAATCGGATTCGGCTACGAAACCGGTTAAAAGGCTAGACGAAACACCCGCAAAGAGGGGTCGCCCAAGAAAATACCCACTGGAGAACAAAGACCAGGGCCCCCCCAAAAAAAGAGGTAGACCCAGAAAGGAAGTTGAAACAGAGGAAGATGATGATGATGAATCAAAGAAAGCTAAGAGGCAGACACCTAAAAACACAGCAGCTGCAGTGCTGCCTCAGGTGTCTCGAAAGTCCTTGTCATCAAAGGAGGAAGAGAGTGATAGTCAGAAGAAAAAAACTCCAAAAGGGAAAAAACAGGATGATGATAGCGACGACGATGAAGTAAAGATTGTCCAACCTAAACGTGGCCGCCCACCAAAGTCATCTGAAAAGAAACCAAAAGCTAAAAAAGCAGAATCAGAAGAAGAAGAAGAAAATGAGGAGGAGGAGGAAGAAGATGACTTTGAAGAGGAAGAGGATGTTGAGGAGGAAGAATTTGAGGATGAAGATGGAGATGAAGACTATTCCCCTGTTAAAGGTAGTAAAAGAAGTAGCAAGCTAAGCATGTCACCACGGTCAGGTCGCAAGGGTCCACGGTCTCAATCAGAGGTAAATTGTCTACATATCTTACTTCAGCCATTTTGGCACAACACAATTAAAGTTAAAGAATTCTTTTCATTTTTTTTTTGGTCTTCTTCAGATATGTAGATAGTAATTTAAAAAATCTCCTTAATGACTTAAAGGCTTAGTTACAATATCATTTAGCTAGATATGAAAGTTGATGAAGCATGTGTATGTATAAACTATGGTTATTGTCTTGTCATTTATAACAGATAGTAGTTGTTCCCATGACCATGAATAGTGTAAAACAAGAGCTAGAGACGTTAAGTAGTGTGAAACGTGAACCAGAAGATGAAGATGACCTAGTGGAGGTCAAACACATTGTCTCGACACCTTCAGGTATTGCTAACTTTTGTTGTTTTTTCAACAAGTCACCCGTACTCAAACAAAAAGTTACCTTTTGTATATTATATAAATAATACTTTTTGTAATTTAGGAAGTAAGCAAGATGCAATGATAAATTATATTATATAAATAATTCTTTTTGTAATTTAGGAAGTAAGCAAGATGCAAGGATAAATTATATTATATAAATAATTCTTTTTGTAATTTAGGAAGTAAGCAAGATGTAATGATAAATTATATTATATAAATAATTCTTTTTGTAATTTAGGAAGTAAGCAAGATGTAATGATAAATTATATTATATAAATAATTCTTTTTGTAATTTAGGAAGTAAGCAAGATGCATTGATAAATTATATTATATAAATAATTCTTTTTGTAATTTAGGAAGTAAGCAAGATGCAATGATAAATTATATTATATAAATAATTCTTTTTGTAATTTAGGAAGTAAGCAAGATGCATTGATAAATTATATTATATAAATAATTCTTTTTGTAATTTAGGAAGTAAGCAAGATGCAATGATAAATTATATTATATAAATAATTCTTTTTGTAATTTAGGAAGTAAGCAAGATGCATTGATAAATTATATTATATAAATAATTCTTTTTGTAATTTAGGAAGTAAGCAAGATGCAATGATAAATTATATTATATAAATAATTCTTTTTGTAATTTAGGAAGTAAGCAAGATGCAATGATAAATTATATTATATAAATAATTCTTTTTGTAATTTAGGAAGTAAGCAAGATGCATTGATAAATTATATTATATAAATAATTCTTTTTGTAATTTAGGAAGTAAGCAAGATACAATGATAAATGTTTTGTTTTTTAAAATCTAAAAATATTGTTGCAAAAGGAGCAACTATTGGGTATTATACAGTATTTGGGTAATTTGTACAAAAATTTGAATTATATCTAGATATATTATTAATGCCTAACCAGAAATGGCCTTGGATATTCTCTTCATCTGAATATCACATTTTAAAATTTTCTAAAAATATGCCTCAGCAAGAAATACAAACTCTTAGTTTATTAATTTTTTAGTTGGAATAAAATACTCATTTTAATAAATATCAAACCTTTAATATAATTAATTTAGTTTTTAATAATGGCACAGACAATCAAGATATTATTGGATTAGGATGTATTAGACTGAAATGGTGTGAATTGTTATTTTATCCAATTAGCATATAGTAGTTTCACTAACTTTCACCCAGGTGACATAACTTATCTTTTACTGGTTTAGATATTGAAGATTCTTGCTGGTGCGATTCATATACATTACCAATGTATTTACAGCTCTCATTGGCTATTGAGTATTTTGTAAAAACATTTCAATCATTGAATATTTCCTTAGGAGAACATTACATAGCCAATTTAGATGACAGTCAGGTGGAAGAAGAAATAGGCGCAACTGATGGGGATGGCTCATTCAATGACAACTGCATGTCAACACAGACGCCACAGTTTGATGAGTTTGTGGAAGTGGAAACGATCTTTGAAACGGCCACGCGGCGATCAGTGCAAACTCAGACCGACCCTCGGCTAAAGAGAAAAAAGTTTGGGCCCCTGAATCAGGATGCTGGAATCGATGCAGTGGACTTTAACGAATATGATGAGGAGGAAATGTACAGGAAACGTCGCAGGAAGCTTGAAGAAGACTATGGTCTTTTTGAGGACAGTGAGCCTCGGAGAAAGTCTATTCGCCGCAATACAGAAGAGGCTCTCAAGTGTCCATTCTGTGATAAAGCTTTTATTGGTTTAGTTAAACATATTAAAGGGAAGCATAGAGATGAGCATAATTATGAAGAAGAAATGAGAAATGCAAAATGGAGAGAAAGAATTATGAAGGTAATCATATTTGTTTAATATGTTTCATTTAACCCTTTCATGACTTCTGCTTGTCAAATGAATTATAGGATACTTTTATTGAATAAAAAAATCCTGAATTGTAGGTCCTATATTGTTTTAACAAATATTAATTCAACTTCACCCAATTTATGTTGATTATTTTATCATTTGTTTAATAAGTTACATGAAAATTATCAACAAAGCTTAACAAATTTAGTTGCCAAAAATTATTTTTTTAAAGTTTTTTTTTTACTTAAATGCATTCATAACATTTGTGCCGTTTGGTGAATCATTTAACTATGAAAGAAAACTCAACATTTTGTAACAAAAGTAATATTCCGATGTTGTTTTGTTTTTTGAAGGTGTCAACTATTGGTCTAGATGAATCTGGTGAAACATGTACTGAATGTGGAAAGGTGACCAAAAATATGAAGCGCCATATGGAACTTCATCAACAGAATAGAATGCAAATCCCATGCCCGATTTGTTCCAAGGTACACTGCAATTGCCCAACCTGATTTCTTTTTAACATAAAGTGTAAAACTACTTACTGTTTTTTTTTCTTCTGATTTGTTAACAACTTACTAATAGTTGAATTGTAATTAAAACCAAATTATTACCCTGAGCATATTTAAACAAAACTGCTTTACCTAAATTGTTTAATAATAAGCTGTTGTTTATTTTCATGATTGAAATTTAATAATTTGAAATTGAAAATTTCTAATTCTAAAGGGAAACTACTACTACTAGTAAATAAAATAAAAGTCTTGAAGATGCTTTCCCTTTTGAAAATTTTCTTTTTCTTTGTGAAAGTTTCACAGACTTCATGTTCATTCGGTATATTTGTATTGCAGGTAGTTTTAAAAACCGGAATGAGCTCACATATGAGAACAGTCCACTCTGGTCGCAAACCCTATAAATGTCCCCATTGTGACTACGCCTCAGCTTTTCGAGGCAATCTAAACACTCATATAAAGGTAGGTGAAAGCTTTTTTTCTGTTTAGTCTAGTAAACCCAATAAATTTAGATATTGTTGTTATTTGATAATGAAAAGACATTCGTTTTGTAAATGATTATTGCCCGCATTTCAGACCAGTCCTTGCACTAAATAAATACAGTAAACCTTTGTTTAGTTGACTCAATATTTTTGTTAGTTTCAAAATTATAAATTTTTGTATTTGTTTTTAAAATTTTTGTTTAAAAACATATATTTTATTGTTTTTCAAGGGCATGCATCTCCATACCCGGCAATATCTCTGCAATACCTGTAAGGCTGCTTTCAAAACGCTGGGGGCTCTCATCGGCCACACCAAGAGGGTGCACGAGAACTGGAAATCCCCCAACCAGAAGATCTTCATCTGCTCCGTTTGTGAGAAGCGCTTCACAAAGAAGTACCATGTGGACAGGCACATGCTGATCCACACTGGAGAGAAACCCCACAAGTGCACGGACTGCGGCAGATGTTTCAACAACAAGTCCAATCTCATGTCACATATACAGCTAGTAAGACTTGTTGCAAATATATCTTACATGATCATTTTTATTTCTTCCGGTTTCAGACGGGGTTGGGAAAGTCTGGGATAATTGGCCAGGCTTGATTTTTCAAGTTAGGGAAAATGGACCAAAGTTTGGGAAAATTTAGGAATTTAGCTAATGTTGACAGAAAAGCATTAAATGTATTTTAAGTTATTGAAAATTGAATATCTATGTAATTAAGATAAGAAGCCTTTTAACTCCCATCAAAATTTTTGTCTAATATCATTCTATGGTTACTTAAAAAACATTTTAAAAAAATTTTCTGGACTTCCTATGTACCCTACGATACATTAAGATTTTGAAACGCAATCCAGTATAAATTGGTTTGTGATTTTTTGTAAAGTTTGGCAATGCAAAAGTTGAAAATTCTACAATGATTTTAGAGTACTAAAATTTCATTGTAACTTTTTTTTAATCTATTGAGGTCTAAAATGATACATTCCATGTTTTCAAAATTAACCAAAAGACTTCGTAATTTAGTAGTTTTTACATTCTGTAAAACATTCCAGTAAAATAAAGTTGCCAGAAACAATTTTGTTTCCTCTTTTCTTTATGTAAATGATCTTTTGCACCCGTTTCATAACGCTTGGCTATCTAGCTTTACCCATTTTTGATCAAATCTTTTTTTAAATTCAGAATATTAAAAAAAATTTGCTTCTAGGGAAGGGAGGTCGAATACATTGGTTTTCTTTTGATTGGTTGTCTGACTTGACTACTGGACTTTTTTGTTTTATTTTGCAACATGTTTAATTTGGACTGTCTGTTATTTCCTGTAGGCTTAAAAAGGACACAAATATTAACTCCAGATAAGCAGATCTAACTGTTGTTTTAAATCTCTACTACTTAAAAATATGAATCATCATTTTTTCTTGTCAAGGTTCACAAAAAACTCTCCCCCTACATGTGTGACATGTGTCATGAAACTTTCAAGCGCAAGAAACTTCTACTGGAGCACATCGGCAAAATTCATGTCTCTCATGGTGAGGCCGCTAAAGCTATGCAGGCTTACATCAGGAAGATTGAAGAGGCTGGTGACGATGATGATGACGACATGGGGCAGCATACCATCACCATCGCTCCCGCAGGATCCTCTCACCATGATGATGATGGAACTGCGACCGTCTACGCTCAGGTCAGTTGTGATCAAAGAGTCACAAAGTTCCTTATCACTTTTCACAAACCTAAGTAAAAATTCTTATGGACCATAATTATTTTTTTATTATCACTTTTTATAAAATACATCTAGTTGTATAGAAAATACAAAGCTATCAAAGTTAGATAATTTTCGTCCTCGGGACAAGCAGCATTCATGAGTTTCCATGGCATACAAAGGAATTGTGGGGTCAACTTGGTGTCCAGCTGCACTTATTTACACAACTAATGCGAGCTACCTTGAGGAGCTGGTAGACTCAGGGATACCCTTCAGACGCATACACATTTTTTTTCTGGCTTTTACTATATTACTAGGACCTGAATCCAGATACTTCGATTTAGCAATCTGAATGGCTTGCCTCTAGATCACTGGGTCCCTTAGACCTAATAATACTTAAATTGAGTAGTACGGCTAATGGAGTAGGGCCACTCTATAAATGAGGTTAGGTAGGGAAGGCGGTAACACTTGCCGTTCTTTTTGTTTCACTTAATGTTGTTGCTACTTCAGGTGTCAGATGGTACGTATCAAGCCATGGTCGGAGATGCCTCACACGTATTACAAGGCCAGACCTTCACCACCCTCCACACGGATGGAGGTGAGGAAACGATCATCATTGTCCAAGCGGCCGACCCCAATGAGGTCACCCATGCTATTGTGGAGCAGGATGGGCCGGTCCAGTTTGCCATGCAGGCTGGAGATGATAATCCAAACTCTGACGGCCAAACCAGCTTTATTACCATGTGAAGGTAGGATTGATCTGGGCATTAATAAATTAACTATAGTTGTAAACCTTTTTCCTAGCACTATTCATAGTTGCATTGCGACAATTAAATCTTCTACTCTGACCTACTTATAGTAGTAAGTGTTACATATTTCCTTTGTGGACAACTCCAGTTATCTTTTGGGTGATTAAACCAAAATTCATCCTGTAGTTTAGTTATACTGTTGTACTTTGCCAATGGTTTAGTGGAGGTAATGGTTTTCCTTGAGTTCAGGATTGGGATCATGTTTTTTTAAATAGTTCTCTGTGTCTGACTTGTAGCTTTACAAATCACACAATAGATCATAATAGGATGCCAGATAGTTTAGAAATATACCTGCGCCAATGGTCAAAGAGGTTTATAGGGGAAGATAACCTGCTTGCTATGTGAACCTTTCATTTTGTTACGTTTTTACACCAATGTGATCAAAAAGAAGATATTGAGCATTGAATGTTTCCATGGCAACCATGTCATAGCATTTCAATTTTCGCCTAGTGTTTACATAACATAGTAATAGTAGTTTTTTTTGTTTCTCCAAATTTCCAATTTTGATGTTGTTGTTTTTTCTTTCTTCAGAAATCCAAGAAACATTCAAGAAAGAGATCAAGAATTGCTTTTTGTTCATTTTTTTTTTTTTGTTACACTTTATTTTACTCCTCCATCTTCCTACAATGTCACTTTGTGTATATTTTTCTTTTTTTTTTTTGGTGAGTGGAAGAAAAAGTTGTTTTTTGACTGTTAGGAGAAACAAAGGAATGTAATCACTTTGAATGTAGTATGTAAGTTACTAATTTTGGGACTTTTAAACACTGGACTGAAGAAACCAATGCTGGGCTGGCTGACTGTACTCGAGGGGGGTGGGGATATATGTTTTAGTCAATTTTCAATGATTTTACTGTTAGTATCATTTTTTGTTTGTTTTCTTCATTCCAGATGATATGCTTTATGTCCCATTGGTTTAAACTTTTGAGCTGAGGTATTATTGCATACAGCTTGTGTACTTTAATGTCTATGTAATGACTTGCATAGAATTTGGTGTGCCCAGTCTATTGGTTAACTTTTTTTTTACAGGCAGGATTGCATTTGAAATGTACTTCTTGCGTTACACTGCTCTTACCCAGTAAAATGCACTCTGTTTGCGACTTGTTTTTTTTCTTATTGATGGTGGGCGTCCCAGTGTGGCCACTTTCATCAGTATGTGACACAGACAGTGTGTTATCCAGACATCTTGGTATGCCAAGTACATTAGATCTATTCTAACATCAAATGCAGGCAGTATTATTTGGTGAAACAGTTTTGAACAATAGCTCTTGCTGTTTTTTTCTATTGAATCTACACTAATGATTTGCAGTATGAATAAAGCTACTTATACACATTTTTAAATACATTTTCAGGCTATCAATATCAATAATTGGATAAATGTATATAATATTTATAGTACTTTTGTATACCGTCAAGTATGTTTCTTACAGATTAGGGCTTGTATCCTGTGTGAATGAGCCTCAGAATATTTTTTCACTTCAAAACTGGGCCTGCAGTTTGTTCTTGTTCTAGATTGCTGCCGTGCATGAGTTTTGGGCCCAGGACGAAATAAGGTTCTATCTACAAGGAATGTCCGTGGGCTTACAAAACTTATATAACTTATAAGATTTCCAATCACAAACTTGTATTAACGAACGTAAATACACGAAGTCTAATTTTTTATTCTGTCGTTTTGTGCAGGAATTCTAAATGATAGGTTCATAATCTTTACCTGGGTTCTGCTAATTCATAATCTTACTAAAATTCTTAGTGGAAATCTGTTTGGGTTTTTTGTCTTTTGGACATCGGGCATGACCATATTAATCATTAAGTTTTTTTTCATACCAGTACTGACTTACTACTTGAAAGCTGCCAAGTCATCACATTGACAGTGTCCATTTGTTATTCAATGTCAAGTTGCACGCATGAAATTAAGATGCTTTTTGTACACCAAAAAATTAACTTGCATTCATTTTAGAAAATGCATTAATGCGAACAAGTTTAAAAAAAAAAGGGATTGTACATTTTGTGTCTTGAGTACTGTACTGATGGAATGAAATGTTCAATATAAAATGTTCTATGAAATATTGAAAATAGTATTTCATCTTTGCTTGCTCTGTACTATATAGTATACCTGACCACTTTACTGTTGTAGTGTATATAGACCTTTTTTTGAGGGGTGGGTAGGAGGTGTTCCATTTATTGTCAGATTTATGTTTTTCTTCCTTAGAACTGTTATTATTGATTTAATGACATTAATGAAACAGTTTCAGATATTTTAATTCTCTTTTTTTTTTGTGTTGAAAGGAGAGTGACTCTTACTTGTGTGGAGTGTGTTAGAAATCTGCTGACATTGATTGATTTGCTTTTTTCCAGGTTTAGTTACAGAACTCTGGATGGGTGGTATTTCTACAGGTTCCCAAATGAGAAATTTTCATTATGCACATAATTCTTTGAATCAAACAAAACTGAGGCTTTTTTTTTTCAATTCACAGCTTAAGAATGGTTTTTTAAAACTCTTTTTGTTCAGTATATAAAAATCAATGTGCACTTGTTCATATTATTATTTCCTATTCTCGGACAGTTGTGACATTCCAACTTCCCTTGTCTTCAACTGGTGCGTCTGTATGTGGGGGTGGTTACCCTGGCAATCATTTATGTAAATAGCTATTTTGTCGTCTCAGTGTGTGTCTTCATGTACTATTTCTTCAAATATATATTGGACCAGCGCAAAATATTTCTGTGCTTCCACTGTTTAGATGAGGCAGTGATTTCATGAACTTTTTAATTTTGTTGTATATCATACCCAATCACCTGATTCAATAAATCAACTGTTACAAGTATCCCAGTCATGGTCTTTGTGAAAAAGTAGGGGGGAGTTCCGGGAGGGGTGGTTGGTTTAAGCCATGGGTATTATCATTGAATGTCATGTTACTTGTTCCAGTTCTATTAGTTAGTGTGTGTATAATATGTACCCTCTTTATGTTATCCAATCCAATATTTTTAATGTATTATTTGAGTCATGAAAAAAGGCAACACTGTATGAATGATGTACTGAGTGGGCTTGTGTATATTGCTAATATTAAATAGAGTAATAATGCATTTGTAATATTTTCATATTTTTGTGTGAATTAATTCCTTGTTCCTCAAACTGTGGGAATGCAGGCCAAGAAAAATGTCAACATTATTGTTTTGTAAATGTTCAACCTTTTTTTTTAGGTCAGTTAATAGTTCATGTGCTAATAAAAAAAAGTATGACAAATTGACAAATACTTGAGTGTTGATGTCTTTTTTTTTTTTTTTTTTTTTTTTTTTTTTTTTTTTTTTTTTTTTTTTTTTTTTTTTTTAATTTATAATATTTTAGTTCACAATATAATTTATGTTATAGAAGCTGTGCTTAGCACATCACTATATATCACATGAGATTGTATGTCCCTTAAACACTTAAACTGGATAAAGTTTGGTAAAAAAAATAATAATTTTAGTTTCATCTGGTAAATTGTGTATTTCTTTATTCAGCAGTGGTGTATAATGGCAGTTGTCATAAAACAGTGGCTAGTGGCCAGATAGCGTTCCTTAAGGATGTCAACTAGGTCCATCAGAGTTATCAAATTATGACCTTATGCATTGTGCTAAGAAATTAAATTTGACAAACTTACAAACCCATCCTCAGCCGGATGGAAATTTCATTCTGAATTACAGACATTAAATTTTAACTCTCTGATATTATTGATATAGTCAGTTTGTCTTGTTATTAACACTCTCCATGACTGAGATGATCACTGCTAGTAAAATATCAAATTTAGTCTTCAGGTAGATGGAAGTTGAGCTGACAGGCCCCTATAGACATATTCCAGTGGATTGTGTGGCCAGAACAATGGCTTTTCTTAACCGTTGTAAAAAAAAAAAACTATCAGAGCTAGCTGGGTGCAGCATTGACTCGGGAACGAAAACTGAAAATGAAATAATTGTGACATTATCAAGATTTGAACCCATACTTTTTTGGAGATAATCTATTAACATTAGAACACAATGTCAATGTTTTTTACACTGACATATCCTTTATTTTTATGATATACTTGTCGTGCCTTTAAATAAGATAATAATTTAAATCTAGTTGCATTTTGGTAAGAGTTATAAATTATATTCAATAAAAAAAAAAATTCTCCTTAGCCCAGACTAACCATCCCGTGCCAGGATGCTAGAAAAAAATCGATTTTGTATGAATTTATTAAAGTTAAAGTTTAGTGTTTGCAAGGGGAATCATGAGCAGTGTTTTATCACATTTTCCATGCTTTTTTTTCTAGAAGTGTGAACAGTTTTAAAGAATTACAATTAGGTTTCCGTTGAGAATAATTCAAATCTGTACTAAGTTATAACTATAGGCTAATGATAGAAGAAGAAGGATAGACACCACTTATTCTTCTAAAACTAGACTAAATTTATGTTATCTTCGATACATTATTTAACAAGCTCACATAATGTTTTGTAATTTAAAAAAAAAACAAGAATATATCAATTATATTTATTTTCAATGAGTAAAAAAAAAAAGTTAATGTTATTGAATTAGGTCCAGCTGGTGTTTTATCAAGTAAGAGTAAGAAATATACTTTAAAACTAAGTAAAGTAGGCTACCCACTCGGACCCAATTGATTTTAGGGCCGGTGCTCACCAGTAAGAAATATACTTTAAACGTAGGTAAAGTATGCTAGGACAGGGGTCTGCAACCTACGGCACGCGTGCCAGACTTGGCAAGCAGAGCAATTTTAAATGGCACGCGGAAGACATAAAAAAAAGGCTATTCGTATCATCTACAGGAAATCTGGTGCTAGAGCAGGATACATTTTAGGATCTTGGCACGCGGAATAAATAAGAAATCCTACTTTGGCACAATATTATCAAAAGGTTCCCAACCCCTAAACTAGGCTACCCATTCGGACCCAATTGATTTTAGGGCCGATGCTCACCAGGAAGATATATACTTTAAACGTAAACGGCTTAAATATTATACACAGTAAAAAAAAAAAAAAAAAAAAAAGTACAAACTACACATTTAGCAGGTTCAATCGCGATATTTTAAATGCTGATTAATTATTTTTTTTTTTTGCTGCCCCTGATACTTGGGACTAATAAGACAACTCGTGACACTTTTATTGCCCTTGTTTCTCTTACCCAATTACCTGCACACAGGTGCTGAGCGGAGTGTCGGCATGCGCAAAGTATAAATCTGCATACCCCTCTTATCCTAAATAAAGTAAATACTCTAAATATTTATAAAAATTATAAACAATTTCACGCTCATCCCAACTTAAAGAGACTGATGATCATATACGCTTATGGAGAGAAAGGTAAAAAAATATATTAATCTTTCCAATTCCTTTATATTCAAAGATAGTTAAACGCATATGAAATATCTTTTGAATACGTTTCATTAGATGTTATTAATTTATTTCAATACATTTGATCAACATTGATGCAAACGAAAATACGGAGTGTTGTCTGTAACATACTCCCATAGGTCTAATCTATAGGCTATGGTAGAAGTTTGTGTGAAATGTAAATATAGGTCTAATGATACAAAATATAAGAGAAGATTTATGCTACTTGGGTATATCGTATAAAAAAAGAAAAGAAATTAGATCTAGTGCTCTTAAAAACTGTTAATAAACTACTACAATATTAAAATGTAACTTTATTTTTTTGGATAGAGTGAAGCCAATTTGTACAATGATAGTAGGCGTAATAAGTATGACAAAAATATTACGAAATGGTGTAGGCTTACTATTTGTGATGCTCGACATCACAGAGACAAGAAATATAATAGTCTACATATCAATATAAGATTAAGATAAACACTTTCATTGATAACAGCGTTGTGAGCTTGTGTGTGCGTTTGTTGTGGAAAAGGGGTGGGTAACAGGAGGTATGGGATGTGACCTGGCCCACTTTTACCTCGGGCAGACTTCCAGCACGTGCATTCAACGTTTAGGTAAACTCTTCAAGTGTCTTATTTTGAACTTGGAAGCTAAAAAAAGAAAGTGGCCAGGAGAAAATGGGAAGTTCAAGCCATAAGGTGTTGTAAGATTAATTTCGAACATTATAACTTGAGGCCCACATGTAACGTTTTTTTCACAAGTCCAGGGGCACTAAGTTATTAGCCTATCTTTTATGCAGGTAAGATTTGTTTTTATTCTAGACTTTTACTATTGTAAACTGAAATTGCATGAATTCAAGGAGAATAATTAATATTGTTCTTTTGAACCTAATGCAATTTTTAATATTTTGAGTCAACTGGAGTTAGCCATATTGACAAAACATTCGTTATTAGACTACGCCCCTTTTTGGAGTTTGCCAAAACCTGCTAAGTCAACAGAAACTGATTTTACAGAAATTGACTTTACATGTCGCAATTTAGCGTCTCTTGATAGGTGCATCATAAGTTCTATGAAACATATTAGAGTACATTGGTTTAACTAAGGATCAGTATATATATACATAAATACAAATTCCTGAATACAAAAATGAAGCTTATAAGTTTTTGAAAGTGGACTACTCAATTGTCCTAATCAATTTTAGCAGGCCAACTTAAACAGAATTGTATGCTCAATCATTTAATTTCCCATGTTATGTATTATAGCTATTATAACGCTTGTCTCTCTCTCTCTTAGTCTTTATTATTATTATTATTATTATTATTATTATTGAGGCATTTTTATATAGCGCTTACCTTACAGCTCTAAGCGCTTTACAATTTTACTAAAATTGCAAACTATCTAAGCTACTAAAATAAATAGACAATAGCTACATCACTAAAAGGCTATAAAGATAATAGTTTCAGCAATAAAATTGATTTAAAAAATAATAGGTGCAACATTAAAAGTGACAAAAAAAACGATAGTTACAATATTTAAAAACAAATAGCTACCACAGTCAAGTGGCTATAAAAACAAAGACACATTAGCACATACTGGTAATAATAATACAAACAAACCGAGGTGCATAGGGCAGCAACAAAGTTCCGCCAGGCCCCCCTATCCTGGGCGAGCCATCGGATTTCATGCCATGTTTTATTGTCTAGATCTATATTATTATTTTACATGTTTCAGTTGGTTAGGTTTCCTTTACGAGTAGGCCTATTCCCAAGTATTAAATAGGCCTAAATTTTAAAGAGTTAAAGTTAAAATACTTAATAATTGTACCTATCAATATAACAATATTATGTATCTACATCAAAGTACTTAATACGTGAATACCTGTATATATATCAATGGAACCATGTCAAAGTACTTATAAATATTTCTAACTGTAACTATGTCAACCTAGGCTGAAGACCAAATTAGAGTTTTCTTTGTACTCTCTTTTTTTTTCATCTTTTAATTGACTAAAATATAACAAATAAACAAACCAAAAAATCCAATCTATACTGCACTGTCTATGCATGCTTGTATTTTACAATTATCTTATCTATGAATAGATTGTATCTATGTGTAAATGACATTGCGTCTCATTCAGTTGTGCTTTGTTTATCAGTGTGTTCATGAAACGTTATACTGCTCAGTTGTAGTTTAAAAAGATATTTTTACTGCTTTTGTTATTACAATTTCTTTGTGAATTAGCTTTGCCATTCCATAAAATGTGATTTGTTCAGCTCTCACTATTCTAATTGCATGTAAAGCTAGAACTAAAATGTCTGAATTATATATATTTAATGTGTAACAGTTGTTACTCTTTTTATGTGTTGATTAGCGTGGTACTTAAATTCTTAATAGTTATTACCTTGTTTTGATGACTATAGTGTGTTTCTTCAAACTAATTATTTTGCTACGATAATACTGATTGGTATCACTATGTGAATTCGGATTGGATTTACTCACGCATGTGTGTGATTCTGAATGTTCTTATGACATATCAAGCTATAATATTTATCATAATTATGGCAATGGTTATCCTTTATATAGCTCGTCTATCCATGCTAATAGCATTTTAGCATGCTCGGTACGATATATGATGTAAAACTGAGAAACTAAACGTCGTTATTGTAGTGTTAAAACTAAATGCAGGCTATTTTATTCGAAAACATCCAGTAGTCAATTTCAATAAGAAGTTTTGTCTTGAACAATTAGTGTCATTTGAATGCTATCATTTTTATTATCCAATATTAGGCCTAATATTATCCTACTTTTATCCCATCCTGAAAATATTTTGTAGTACATTTAAATAAGGTATGGTATGCGTGTCTTGATCATTTGTATCATACTTTGTTAGATTCTGAATTATTTCATTCTGTGTTTTCTTTTATTGTGCGGATATTAAAATTCATACGATGCCGTGATCAAATTTGATCAAAGCCTACGGTAAAGATGAAAAGCAAGGTAAATAACTCTACCTATTTTATATAATCTATGCCATCTCCCCCTCCTTTCACCACCAAACCAATAATTGCTTTTTAATTAAATTAGAAAGATGTTCTATCAGACACGTTTCACCTGTTCGTTTTTTTTTACTTGACATCCACCTTAAAATTTATCTTTGCTTTTAGAATTTCCCCTTTTTAAAAAAAATAAATAAAATTCTCCTAGAGTTGCTGTTAGTGAGTAAGTTATGCCTAGCTAGTTTACGGCAAACTTAGGTAAAGTGTCATCCTAACGATTTATTCCAGAGACTTTTGTTTCGTTTTAATCCTAGTGTGTAACAGAATATTTAGATCTAAATATTTTAAAGAAAATGTGGCCACTATACCGGATCCATAACACAGAATTCGATAAATTGTTACCGCTTCATTTTTTAAATATTTATTTAGTTTTTTTTCATAGCCGAAATACTTAAAGGGTATTTATTGGAAACAGTTTTGAGTTTTGATCTATGCCATTCTATGGGTATAAAATAATCCCCCGCTCTAACCAATAAGCTACCCATAGAAATTAGTATTTAATGATTTCATAGTCGAACCAATACCGATAACATTATTAATAAAGACTATTGTAGCCTGATCCATTCCCATAACATTAGTAATAAATACTATTCTAGCCTGGGGGTACGGTAGCCGAGCGGCAGCGCATTAGACTGGCGAACCGAAGGGCCCGGTTTCGAATCTAGGTGCAGGCTAGGATCTTTCCCGGGTCTGGAGGGTGTCCATGAGTCTACCCAGCTCTGATGGGTACCTGACTTTAGTTGGGGTAAAGTAAAGGCGGCTGTGCATAGTGCTGGCCACACAATCACCTTGTATGCCGTGGCCACAGAAACTGGTGAACGCTGCTTCATCGGACCTATGGATCTATTCGTTCCGACGAGTACTTTACTTTTTTTTAATACTATTCTAGCCTGATCAGAGCCTTTATAAGCTTATGTGGCGCCCCAGGGCAAAAGTTTCAGCGCCGCCCCTTGCATACTGTAACTGCTTGTTTAATGCTATATTTGCTATATTTAGACTACATTTGCCGCCCCACTGGAAGGGTCGCTCCCGGGCATATGCCCCCCCTCTGTCCTCCCCTATGTGAGGGCCCTGAGCCTGATCAATTCCAATAACATTAGTAATAAATAAAGTGTTGGCCTCAATAATTACCTTAATATTAGTAGAAATAAAATCTTAAGTTCATGTCATTATTTTCAAGTACAAATTGTCATTGCTAATATACATTGCTAATGCCCATTTCTAATGTCCATCGCTAATGTCCTATGCTAATGTCCATTGCTAATATCCATGACATTTCCCCCTTAAAACAAGAAAATCAATGCCGTGGGCATTACAAATGGACATGTCTTAAATACGCTTAGCCACTTCGAAATTCGTTATGGACATTAACATGTGGGGCATTTAGTATCATTTACATTATTCTGTAACCGTTAACTTTTCACAGAGGCAGCGAGGGAGGGGAGGGGAGGTAAGAGATGGTGTAGCCGGGTGATTTAGAAGTAAATCTCTACAGACGTAGGCCTAAGCGTAGGACGCAAAGTACTAGTCTGCTTCAGAAACGGCGTCTATAAAATATAAGATAAGACGAAGGTGCGGGGTGATGTGCTTAATTTTAAAGACATTCACGACACAAAGAGAAATGGTTGTCTTGGGCGTCACGACCACGCTCCCTCTGACACAAACACTTTTTTTCTAACACTACAGTGTGTAGGCCTTAAGTCTATATGCTATTATTAATTTAAAAATGTAAATATTCACCCCGTATTTTGTTTTTGTAAAGCTGTTCGCCTTAATATATTGAGGAGAATAAAATACAATTTTGCGTTCGGCGCTGAAAGTTCCTAAATTTTTATTACTATTTTATTTTTAAGGTTGAATCTTCAGTTCATGATCTTTTTAATTTGTATTAACCACGTAAAAGCCACGTGTTGTTTACGCTACTTTTTTTGTTAATGAATGCAACTTTATTTTGTACAAATATAATTTATATATGGCTTTCCTTGGCTTAAGAAGAAAGAGTCCCATGTTTTATACTTGGCAAAATGGTAATCGGCACTATATTCTATAACTATATTTATATGGCTGCAAATTGTATTATCCATTGATATAAAAAATTAAATTCAAAGTAAACGAACGTGTTACGTCATTCTCGTAGGCTGCAAACAAGACATTGTTACAGAAGCAGTACGTTGGATGTATAGACCTACTCATAATGCTTCGTGTTGGAATCCAGTTCAAAACGTCACAACTATTTATTTTTCTGGATCTGAAGGGTTTCTCTTAACTCTGATATGTGCCTCGCATTACCTGTCGAAAGTAAAAGCTGTTGGACATTTCGCTGGCTTCACTATCCACTTGTCTGGGATATAATATATACAATTTATTTTGATGCTTTATTTTTTTAACAAAATATTCGGACAAATTTCGTATTTTTTAGTTGAATATTACATTTCTGAAAACATGTAATTGAAAAAGGTTAGTTCTAGCATTGCGCACAGAATTCTATTACATGGTATTGCGTGCCGAGTGTATAAAATATTGATGAATATAAAATGAAAACACATCCACATTTACAAAGCAATACTATTATCGTAAACTGTCATACGTGCGCCATATGCAGATAATCAATGGGGAATGGGCGCCATGGGGTTTCCCGCGCGTTTCTGAGTGACTGCGGATGTAGAGACCTTTACTTGACTATATCTACTTACACAACCATCAAACGAAGATGTCTAATAAACAGCCAGACGCACGTTATTAAAAAAAAATATTTCAAGAATCAATTTTGTGGCACATGCGCAACGCCTGGTGTGACGTCAATTGTCTGTGAAACTATATTTAGACTTTGGTCTCCATTAGTTTTATCGTAAAGAACCTGGTTTAACCTTTCATTGTAGGCCCTACGCGTATTTTTTTCTTATATACTAAACTGATGATAATGTCGTAATTTCTGACACGAGATGATTTTTGGGATGCGAGGAGGGAAAACTCCATCGGTTACGTTGCAAAGAACAACAGTAGGCTAACAATTGCTATGTCAGATTGGCTTTTGGCTCTAAATCAATGAAACACCGAGTTGTGGGATTTTTTTTTCCTTTTCGTGTCGAAAGTGCGCGGCTCTGCTCTCGCGCAACGTGTTCAGCGGATCAATGAAGGGCCAGCCCAACATGTTGTATAGAGAGGCGCGGAGGGAGGACGCCGATATGTGCTCACGGAATGATTAACCCTTATCGGACGCTGTACTGTCGTGTGAGCACGACTGTTTCCCCCCCGCAGAAAACTGCGACCCCCAATCACTCGCACAATCATGGATTTGGAATGCTGTTGATTCTTTTTGGCGGTAACTTGTTGAACCCCTGTGGACTCTAGATTTCGCGAAACTGTGTAGATTTTATTTGTTCCTACTTATCTTCGAAAGAGTCGTTCGACAATATAAACGCATGATGAGCTCAGATATAGATGATTCTTGCATATCGATCTAGTGGTTTAGACGTCCTCCCTCCCTCAATCCCAGTTCTATTCGTGTGCAGTGTTGTTTTCATTGCCAGTTCTGGGTTAACCATGGACACTGGATGCATGAGTAAGGAGATGGGGAGAGCTATTCCAGCACGTTCAGGGCTCGTGGCTGAGCAGTGTGAGTCTCGCGGATAATTCTTATTGGTTTTACTGACCACAGCCAGCAGCAGTGGACAGCCGTGTCATGGTGGGTAGAAGTTCTGTTCTAAGTATTTTATAAGTGTATCTACGTAATTACATATTTATGTTGAGATTTATCTACTTTTCTCCATCTCTCTCTAACTATCCATTCATACACCCATCCTTCTATCCGTCTACATATATATCTGTCTATCTATCTATTTATCTATCTATCTATCTATCTATCTATCTATCTATCTATCTATCTATCTATCTATCTATCTATTTATCTATCTATCTATCTATCTATCTATCTATTTATCTATCTATCTATCTATCTATCTATCTATCTATCTAACAATATTTTTATCGATCTATCTATCTATCTATTCATTCATCCACCCATCCATCTCTTTATCTATATAGATGCATGGCTCTCTTCTGGCTCTCTCTCTCTTCTCTCTCTCTCTCTTTCTCTATATATATACCCTTTTAGCCATCAGTCTATCTACCCACCAACCTATCTATCTATTTACCTAACTATCCAACAATTCATGTATCCATCTGTCCATCTATTCATATATTAATCTAACAAGCGAACTATCTAATCTATATTTCCATATACCGATCTATTTGTCCACCTATCAATCTATGTACCAATCTTTCTATCTATCTATATTTATCGATCTGTTTATCTAAATATCTGTGTATCAATCAAGTGTCGGTCGAAATATATTATGTATTTTTATAACACAACTACGTCTTTCCGTCGGCTCATGTACACATATCAACCCCCCCCCCCCCCCTTTTATCATTCCTCGTAGCCACTCTTCAGTCAAAGGCCGTAAATTCGGTCAAGTCTACGAACAGTGTTGACTGGACGTGCCATGGCACTCCTAGAGTGGGGCTCAATGAAGAGGCGGGGCAAAGTAATCGCCCTGGCAACTCGAGTATCGATCCGTACACACATCGATACCCAACAATGGATAGCGTTTACTTTACTAACTATTACAGAACAACTCTATTTTCTTTTTTTGGCAGAAATACTGACAGATCAATAGAATATGCACGCGCCCTAGAGCGCGCGCGTGGGAGGTGGGGATGAGTGGGTTGTCGATCAGCTATATAGGTCAGCCCAATTCTAATGTATGAAATCAATACAGAATACTCAGAATACCCAAGTCGTGAAGAGCTTAATATGAAATAGGGCGTTCTTAGTAGGCGGAGCTTAAGTTTTTTGTGTAAATTTTGTGACGTATTTGTGTAAATATAGAACCCACTTGAGGTACAAACGAAACGTGGTGAAAGTGAAGTACTTCTTTATCATGCAAATTTCACATCTGAATATTGGCTATCCTACTCAAAAATAAGGAGGTAAATAGTAGTACTGTAGATTAATTGATTCATGTGATTAGGCTAGGGCCGGCTAGACCTATTTACACTTTCAATTTCACTTTATAGGCCTACACTTTTAATGTTTCGTAGGCTAGGCTACGATGTCAAGTAGTCAAGTGATATTGTTGGTGAATAGGCTATCTAGTCAAGTAACTATTAGGCTCACATCGTCTATGATCTATGTCTATGATAATAATAAAATAGCCTATTTTATTTAACATATATAATACAGCTTAAATCTTAATAAGACTTAAAACACAACACAATCATTTAAAAAAAGCTCGAGCCTATATGAAACTTTATTAATACAGCGGCCATATTTAATTG
Organism: Anisus vortex; assembly: GCA_949126835.1. Lineage (NCBI taxonomy): Eukaryota > Metazoa > Mollusca > Gastropoda > Planorbidae > Anisus > Anisus vortex. Next base: position 22,415,172 of record OX421502.1, on the reverse strand, counting down.
TACACCATTACTCAAAGTAAACACAAATCACGTGCTTTTTGTCACGGGATTGCAAACGCCCTATAGCAAGTTTTCTTTAATTGTCTTTATTATTACAAAAACTTTCGCGCACGTAAACAGTTCGAACAATCAAACAAACAAAAACAAAAGAATACATTAAAAATATATCGATACTAAAACACACATTACAAAAATATGCAATAGTCCATTTTTACAATTAAAATTCACGTTGTTTCCCAGTCGATACAACGTGGTGCGCCCGCTGGGAAGTACGTCCAGAAATTTAAAAAATGACTGAAAAGCGACTATACTCCATAAGTCCAGGGGAAGCAGATCTATTTCCCCTGGTCATCAAGCCATACATGCCATGTTTCCGGTGCAACAGACATGTCCGTGCTCGTACTTATCTCCCAGAGACTTGAATGAACATTGGATAATCCTCATTGATCCTGTTGGACGAATAAAACTACAGTACAGACCCATGCGTATAACTAACCTATAACTATAATTATTTGCCGCATGAATTGTGTAACTGTCCTGCTCATGGGCATGGCCCATTGTGTAAGAGGCCCAGGTAGGAATGGCTTGGGTTCTGAAACATACTGACGAAATGGAACCACCACAGTTACACTTATGGTAATACGCTACTGCGTAGGTATAATCTATGTAGGAGTTAGAATGAAAATCAACTACGGAATAAATTAAAAAAATCGATGGTCTAGCTGCAGAGCTAATGTGTGTCATTGCCAAAGGTTATTGAGTTCAAATCCTTGTCAACGCTTGAATTTATTTGACGGGTTCGGAGAGTGTGCATGAGTCAATCATCTTCTGAAAGGTGCATAAAATTCAAATTGGGAAAGTAAAATATGCGTTGCCTTGTACTAACAATAAATAAATGGCGGCTAGGCATTGTACTGGCCACACAATTGCTTAGCATGCCGTGGTCACGGAAACTTGTGAACGCTGCTTCACAGGCTCTATAGATCACATTGGTTTGGCGGGGATTCTTTAGTTTAATTTAGACTACGTGCAGTGGCGTACCGATGGCTGGTGTCACCCGGTGCGGTTAACTTTGGGAGTCCCCCCCCCTACGACTTTCACCATAGTTTTCGTCTCCTTAAAACAAGTCTACAGTTCAAATATGACAAAAACAATTAATTACAATATTAACTCTATATTAGAAAGTAAAAGCAATAAACAACTGAAACAACCGTACGGTTAGTTATTTTTACATTAAATGTACTTTATTTTAATTTTTCCTTTCCTGCTCTTCAAAACTGCACACTTGTCAATCACCTCATCAAAATCTATATCATTCAAACAAATTACAAATTACATATTTATATAGCGCTATTCATAACAAAGTCTTCGAATGCGCTTTACATTTACCATCTTTTATTAAAATAAATCGAAAAAGTGTGTTTTTAGTTTTGTTTTAAAAATGTCTATATTGTCAGCTTGTTTGATTTTGTTTGGGAGTTCATTCCCCCACAGAGGTGCTACGACGCTGTAGGAGCAGGCTGCAAATGTTTTTCTTTCTACGCCTGGCACCTTGAGCCGCAGATGCATTCCGTCCGAACGCAATCCTCCCCTCCCCGGTGTGTGCAGCTCAACCATGGATCGCATGTACTGGGGAGCTTGACCATGAAGGCTTTTATAGAGTATTGTCAAAACTTTGAATTTTATCCTAAGTGTTATAGGTAGCCAGTGCAGTTTTTTCAGACAGATTGTTGAGTTGTCTTCATTGTTTAGAACAATTTTTGCAGGCATGTTTTGGACCCTTTGTAGTTTTTTCAAATCACAATCTGGCAGTCCAATGTATAGAGTATAGACAGTTCGCGTAGTCTAAATGGGAGATTACCAGGCCTACGATTAAGGTCTCACATGCCTCTTTTGTTAGAATATTCCTGATACTTTTTATTCTTTGCAGATTCCACATTGCAGATTTACATGTTTTTTTATTTGTTCTTTGAGGGTTAGATTTTCATCTAAACATACCCCAAGATATTTTATTTTAGCTGATTTTTGGATATTGGCATCGTTGACTAGTTTGTTTGGCATTTGTCACAGTATCCCTTTCTTGTTTTTTCTTTTTAAAATGGCTTGAACACCTTCATGGATTCCGGACATCGTGGCAGCATTGTCGTAATCTTGAGCTCTGCACATCATTATATCAAGACCGTCATTTTTTAGATTTTTAAGAATGTCAGAACTGATGTCGTCAGCTTTGTTTCCCCCTTAGAGGAAAAAATCCAAGGAACACTTCTCTCATTTCAACTTTCCCACTGTGGATTTTTAAAAATCTACCGTAATAACTTCAGACATTTGGTCTGTGTGTGATATATCAGGTTTGCTGTCAAACATAATTCCAAAATACCTTGCGGCCTTTATATCCATAACAATATTTTTCTTTGCATGGTTGGCCAGAACATTTATAAATTCATTTTGCATTTTTGGTGAAACATAAGATACAGATGCTTTCCTTGTACATGTACTTATCTTTAGTCTCATCAGATGCTCTTTCAGTACTGGGTCATATTTGGAAAGCATCTCAACCATCTCAAGAAAGTTTCCTTTATTCAACGAAATACCAGATTTCGCTTCGCAAGAAACAATGTAATATCTAGCAACCTGTGTAGGATATCCCTCCACTTTTTCTTCTTCCTATTCATTAAGGCAATACTTTCGGCATCAATGATGAATTGTTTTATTTAGCTGAGGTCCTGCTGACAATGTTTTCCATTTTTCCAGGCAACATAGGTGCACAAATCCTTTAGCTTTTGCATCTTTCCTGCATGCTGTATGGTGATGACACACCGTGCTGCTAGTCATTTTCATTTATTTGATTATGATCTACCATCCGTTCTGTTATCGGACTAGACCAGCACTGCGTGCTCTGTAAAATTATCATTTTTTAAATATTGTTTTTTTCATTCATTTTTTTCCCTGAGAGTGTGTCACCCGGTGCGGTCCGCACCCCCCTCGAGGGGTAGGTGTAGGCCTAGAGTTTAATCGCTACTCTAATGCCAAGTATGACACGCGTTCCTGTCGTTTCCGACACCTACTTCAAATCGTACTCTAGGCTACTTGCGGCACGCAACAACAGCAACATCAAATAGACAACAGCATTTAACGGTTGTATCGTCGTTAGAATATTTTCAATAACACATTCTTTATAAAATAATATATATATATATTTAGGCTTCAGGCCAAGATATAGGCCTACAAATGACTTAATTCATCATTTGCCCCAACAGCACACTATATTAGCCCAATATTGGCCCAAAAGTCCGCCAATATTTAAAATGTTCAAATTATATGCAAACATTGAGCTAATACAGTGCTATTAGGGTGATTCTACATCTAGTAAAATAAAATTGGAAACATTAGACTAGATATAGCCTATCAATGCGAGAGATAGGCCTACTTCAATTAACAAATGTAAAGTTAAAAAAAAAATAACGAATAACACAAAAAAAGATCATTTAAAAATTTAATAAAAACTCTAAATAAAGCACAATTGTTTTGTGAATAAATGATAGTCTAAGCCTTGAGGCCCATGCCGAAATGTACAATACTTGCAAATTGTTATAGAATCTATCCATCGCCCCTCTCTACTTTTCGCGCCAAAAACAGGTTAGCGTGTGTGCGTACATTCACTTCTGCGTGTGTTTATGCGTGTGTTACTAAGTGTGTGCTCTGAGGATCATAAGGGCGTCTTAGCTCCCTCCCCCCCCTTTTTTTTTTGCATTATATTGTACGGTACAAGCAGCAGACTATGTTGGCCCCTTCTTTAACAAGAAAAAAATATTGAAGGTATTGTACGTGTGCGCGCGAGAGTGTGTGTATGTGTGCGTGGGTCGTGGGGTCGGCCAGGTGTGTCGACAACCAACAAGTGTGCTGAACAGTGTGACACGAGACTTTTCCCACTAAACCTCCAAATGGAACGTTGTTTAAAATTTTGAGTTTTCTTTCAATTCGTCCGTGATAGGTATGTAGCTTTATTGAACTAGGTCTAGTATAACACTAGACACTATTTGTTTTAGTCACAAATGCCGTAATATGTAGCCTACTATTCGTCTATATTGCAATAGTCATTAGTCAACGGTAAGGATCTAGTATTATATTGGCACATTTTTATAAGGGTCTTGTTTACTTCTACGACTAGTTACCAAAAGACAACGTATTTTTCTTTTACCGCTACAATTTGAATTTACAAAAGTAGGCCTATCGTTTATGTAGTGAATAGGTGGGGTTGGGGATTATAAGGTTCGTTACATGTGTTTTTGAAATATAAATAATATCTTATCTTATACATTACAGACGCTCCTTCTATAAAGAAGATTATTGCGTCCTACGCTCATCCGTGGTCCGAGTCTAGTCTTGCATTTTTATTGCTGTTTTAAATGATGTTAACTTACTGGTTTTCCTGGTTTGTTCAGGCAACCCATTCCATGCCCGAATGCCACTCGGGAAGAAAGAGTACTTATGTGTATTTGTTATCACATAAGGGACAAGGAAAGTGTTTTTGTCTTTACGTTTATCTGATCTTTGCAACAGGTTGTTATTGGGTTGTATTTCTAAATATGCCCATGTTTATAACTTACTTATAACTATAGACTATAGCATGGGTCGGCAACCTTTTGCTAAAAGTGTGCCAAACTAGCATTTCTGAATCATTCAGCGTGCAATGAGCCTAAAATTCAACCTGCTCTATTATACGTTTTAACAATTATTTGTATGGGGCAATTAATTCCATTGCAAGACTAACTCCAAAAACAAAAGGATATTACTTATCGAGAAAATCGTTAAAGTGTTTTATATTTAATACAATATAAACGTGTTTGTGACAATCATTCTTTTATTTTTATTTATATCAAATACAATAATTTATTACTAAACTTTCACATATACGGTAACCAGCGTCTAAATATTACCATTTGTTAGCCAAGATGAGGATCTAACACCTGCTAATATTAATTATATTTCATCTCAGTTTAACTGAGATATCCTTTATGTGTTTCTGAATATAATTTAACTGGAACAGGGACTACATGTAAGTGGAATAGATAGTTATTAATCATACAAACTGGGTAGTTAATGAAATGTTTAAAAATATACATATAAATTCTTTAGTCATATTTATATAATTTTTAAATAATTTTTACATTTTTATCATATTAGAGTTGTAAATTGTAAGACATTTATTTTGTTTACAAGAAAAAAAGAAACATATTAGAAATATTTGCGAAAAAAATGGGTCCATTACCTCCCATTAATTAACAAAAACGTGTTCACATTTATATTTTGATTCAATAGTGATGCCAAACAAGTTATATTTTGTAATATAACAAATATTACTGACTAATTATTATTTCTTTATAAAAATCCAACATCAAGGTATTCATTACAAGATTTAATTATTAGAGGATTTAAATAATTTACGTTAAACAGTTGTTAATAAACTTTTCCTAAATTAATTGTTTACCCATTTAAGGAGTTTATATTTTAAACATTAGTAATTGCAGAAATTACAAAATATAGTACTATTAAATAAGTCTCTTATATTTATTAAATTAATAATACAAATACATCTATTTTATAATTACTTATATTTATGTTAAATTAAAAAAGGTGAGCATAAAAACCCTTTTAAATGTCATCAGTCTGTATAAAATAATGAGTGGTCAAGTGTAAGTGATCTCTTTGTATGCTTAAAACAGCTTTCGATTGCGATAAAATCTGTTCACACGTGTAAGTTGAACCAAAAGCTGAAAGTAAAAGAGCGAATGCCTAGCAGTTAAGAAGCTTCCTTCCAGATTTTTCGGCAAATGGGCACATTTCTGATTCCCATTCTTTTAATGTTTAAAATTCAACTTGCAAACATTTAAAAATAGCCAATATCCCTCCACTTAAAAAAAGATAAACATCTAAAAAGGTTGTAGTAATACCAAACCAGTTAGTCTTGATGTGGTATGAAAAAAATGAGTCCATCAATTTGAAAGTCTTGCCTTTTAATTAGAAAACTCCGCATTGAGTGGACTATAGTTTGGCGTATGACTTGTGTAGATTTTCTGGGTATGGACTGGGCCATGTGTAAGGGGGATACACGATGCCGATGGAATGGTGGGTCAAGAAACGGACTAAATGGAACCACCAAAGCGACACTTACGGTGCTAGGCTGCTAGAGTTAATGAGATTTATGCACAATTTAATTATTAATACAAAAAAAAAAAGCTCCCCCAACCCCCTAAAAGACACACACAACAACAAACAAACAAACAGCGAACAACAATACAAATAACATAGCATTGTGTTCTATGCATAGAATAAGATTACTTACTTACGCCCGTCAACCCCTGTCGGAGTATGGGCCACCAACAACGGTTCTCCAGATTGTCCTATCCTGGGTCAACCTGTCTAGCTGGTTTCGGCTGAAAAACTGGCTATATAACACATTTTTAATGGAAGGCTGGGAATATTCTTTTTGTAAGCTCTATATAGTAGGCTTAGGTCTAAAAAATAATAATAAAATCCCAAGTGGACATGAGCCCCAAATTCTTTTGTGAACGTCCAGACTATTATATTGACCAGTTATGTCTCTCAGACTACAAACAACTAATAATAAACTAATAATAATGGTTATGGTGCACGGTGATTCGACTAACGTACCGAAGGTCCTGGGTTCGAATCCTGGTGCAGGCTAGGATTTGTTCCCGGGTCTTGAGGCTGTCCCTGAGTCTACCCAGCTCTGATGGGTACCTGACTTTAGTTATGGTAAAGTAAAGGCGTTGTACTGGCAATACAATCCCCTAGTAGGCCTATGCCATGACCACAGAAACTGGTGAACGCTGTTTCAACGACCCTATGGATCAATATGATCATACGGGATAAGCCTACTACTACTAATAATGGTTATTTATATAGCGATTGTATCCATGCTATTAAATTTAGCATGCTCAGTGCAAGTATAATTGTACATTTAATGACATTTAAGTGTTATATATCATATGATAAATAATACATGCATTAAATCTACAATTAAGCTTATTCCGTAGTTAAACGTATGGTCTATTTTAAAATTTATGTAAGTCCTATCATGCATGATATAGTCTAACCGTTTTGTAATTAAATAAGGTAATGTTATTCTTAGTCCAGTGAAGGGTGAAGATTATTGAAGTCATAACGATTGGTGCATTTTATAAAATATCCACACAACGTCTTAGAAGAAACCATTTCAAATCTAGGTTTCACGCTCAGTAGGCCTACGATATACATTCCGAAGAAGAATACATCCCAAGGTTAATAATTGCCTGTTGGCAAACACCGAGGCTGAGAACGTAATGGATTATATAATATTGAACCGCAAAACTACTGAAATCTAACAACATAAGCAGCATAGTGAGAGTCAAACATGCTTGTATGAATTGTATGGTTTCAGAGTTTCAGCGGTTTAAAAATTAAAACTAAGATGGATATTTGATATGAAAACTTAAACCTTGAATATTACTGTAGAGTTTGTTGCTGTTTTATATATATAGGCTATATATATATATTTGTTTTGTTTTGTTTGGCCGGAATAAATAACACAATTTTAGAGGATGTCACCTGAAAATATTCAATTGTTAATTGCTAATGCATTGTAGATATCTAGGAATATTCCTAAACAAGGTTAAGTCGATACACCATAGAACAGGGGGCGGCAACCTTTTGATAATAGAGTGATAACATAGGATTTCTAATTCATTCAGCGTGCCAACGGCCTAAAATTCAACGTGCGCCACCAATCAATTCCTTATCGAAGAGACTTGAATTTCTTTTTTTGTGGGTCTCCCACGTGCCAATGAAAAATGCTTCGAGTGCCACGTCTGGTACGCATGTCTTTGGTTGCCGACCCCTGCCATAGAACACAACATAATATAGACCATGCAGAATGCGTTATATATATTAATATGATTAAAATGATTCCGGAAATGTCAATGTTTAGGTACATATAAAACAAAATGATGTTATAATAAAAATATTCACGCTTTCGTTATGCGTTATAAAGTCGCAGGTGTCTTAGGATATATTCCATTAATTATGTCAACAATTTGTAGCTCCCCTTCTCCCCCTCACTTTTTACACTTTTGTCACCAGCTGTCAAACCTTCAAACAATTTGTGGTAAATTTTAACCGCATTCCCCCCTTCCCTTCCACGTCAGAGACTGTCAAACTTTTAAGGACTCAGTTCAAAAATGAGGTCGAAATTCAACCAATAACCCTTGTTTTTTTGCGGCACAATTACGATGCTAGAGAAATTTAAGTGTAAACAGAATTGTATTCATTATTATAAGCAGGGCTGTGGAGTCGGAGTCGAAGAGTCGGAGGAATTTTGGGTACCTGGAGTCGGAGTTGGAGTCGGAAGTACAAAAAACTGAGGAGTCGGAGTCGGAGTTGGAGTCGGAACATTTATCTACCATTTATCAGTCGGAGTCGGAGAGTCGGAGGAAATTTGGTACCTGGAGTCGGAGTTGGAGTCGGAACATTTATCTACCATTTATCAGTCGGAGTCGGAGAGTCGGAGGAAATTTGGTACCTGGAGTCGGAGTTGGAGTCGGAACATTTATCTACCATTTATCAGTCGGAGTCGGAGAGTCGGAGGAAATTTGGTACCTGGAGTCGGAGTTGGAGTCGGAACATTTATCTACCATTTATCAGTCGGAGTCGGAGAGTCGGAGGAAATTAGGTACCTGGAGTCGGAGTTGGAGTCGGAAGTATAAAAAACTGAGGAGTCGGAGTTGGAGTCGGAAAATTTATCTACCAACTCCACAGCCCTGATTATAAGTAGGCCTACTGATTTAACTGATTTTTAAAAGTGTGCAATACATTTCATTTATGAATTAGTTTTTTGTATAAATACATTTATTATACTAAAGTAACATTGTGGTAGTCAATTCAATATATCTTGACCGCCCCATGCCACCCCTTACGTCAAATTTTCATCCACAGCATATATTATATTTATAATCTACATATTTTCTGTGCTCATACCCCAAGCCTCTTCATATGCCGTTGATATAATTAATGTACGCCCCCTTATCTGCGGTAGCATAATGTCTTGTAGGAAGTACATGGGTACTTCCGGGATCCAAACCAGATCGTGCATTTTGTATGATTCATATATCTGTGCTGGATACATGGAATTTGTTTTGTTGTTCTGGAACTTATACTACTGTTACACTATTAATAGTCACTGTGCAGCTTTCATGTGCATTCCTTTGGTACTGTAACCTATTTAGGTGTCCAAGAAGCGTGTACGAGAAATGTATGTGCCGCAATAGCAGATTTGGCATAATTACAATGTTTCAAATTAACCACAGTGTATTGTAACTGTGACAATGTCAACTTAAATGACATTCAACAAGTTAATGTAAATGCATTTCTTAGTCACTAACATGGCTACAAGTAGTTTAACCTGTGCACTGTGTACTCGACTTACTGGTATTTTTCAAAGACACTCAGCCTTGCCAGAGCATTTATGTTATATATTATTTTATATTATTGTTTTTAGTTTTATTTTGGCGTATAATGTATTTTAAAAGTTAATATTTCTAGGACTATAATCGTTAAACCATTTAATAAACAAACGAATGAATTCAGTCACGAATTTTTATAACTTTATTTTATTTTATAATCAATACAACAAACTCTTATAATGAAGCCTTTACAATTTCGTCTACTGGTCCAGTTTGAATATCAATCCGGTTTAAAATTGGCTATTATTAAAAAAAAAAATTGGAATATGTGAACTTATCAGTTGGGCATTGCATTGTCCACACTAGGCCTACCACCACAAAAACGCATAATAGTAACGAATGACACAAAATTGCAATAAATCATATAAAATGAAATTGTTATAAGCTTTAACAATGGATGTGCATTAAAAGAATCCAAATGCTTCTTTTTCTTTGTTTTCTTAGAAAAAGCTTATATATCTACTCTAAAATATGCAACATAATTTTCTTTTTATAATCACTAGAAAACCCAGCTATAGAATTTTATTTAACTAAATTGCTCGTAGGCCTATAGTTTTTAATTAGGCCGTAACAAAACACACATGGCAATAAAACAAAAAAACTAAACAAAAATCTGCCCCTAAACTTTAATTAGATCTAGATCTATAGGGCATACGCTACAGCAGCCTCTACCAAAAATTATATTTAGCGACCCATTAGCATTGTTCTCACAAATACCTACAGTCTAATAGCCTACACGTAACATAGAGCAGATATAAATTGACACACCACACCATATTTTCTATTTTTGCCACCTCTGTAATTTTATTTTGGTGGCCAAGTACTAGCCCACGACCCTGCATTTTTACGAATCTCTGCACTAGATGTTTTGTTTAAAGTTCAATAACAAGACTTCAAAAAGACCGCGAAAGGAAATATTCAATTACAGAAAGAAATGCAAGGTAGTCAGTCGTCTGCGTGAAGGGAGTGGCTGATTAGGGTCATTTCCGCTGTGGAAATGTTAGCTCCCCTGTATAGATTTGAGTTAACGATAAGGGCGGCCTGGTGGTTTTAACATTTAAATAAAGGAACGCTAAGTAAAGTGCCTGTTTTACGAGCAGAGGTTATTTTGTTATTGTTTCAAAGTGCAAGCGTTCGACTGAATCAAGACAAGTTCATTTGTTGTCTTAATGAGTTGCACTTTTCTCCCCTTTACGAGTTCTACTGTTGCTATTGTAGTCAGCGGTACTTTTACGAGTTCTACTGTTGCTATTATAGTCAGCGGTACTTTTACGAGTTCTACTGTTGCTATTATAGTCAGCGGTACTTTTACGAGTTCTACTGTTGCTATTATAGTCAGCGGTACTTTTACGAGTTCTACTGTTGCTATTATAGTCAGCGGTACTTTTACGAGTTCTACTGTTGCTATTATAGTCAGCGGTACTTTTACGAGTTCTACTGTTGCTATTATAGTCAGCGGTACTTTTACGAGTTCTACTGTTGCTATTATAGTCAGCGGTACTTTTACGAGTTCTACTGTTGCTATTATAGTCAGCGGTACTTTTACGAGTTCTACTGTTGCTATTATAGTCAGCGGTACTTTTACGAGTTCTACAGTTGCTATTATAGTCAGCGGTACTTTTACGAGTTCTACTGTTGCTATTATAGTCAGCGGTACTTTTAAAGATTATTTGAGTACATTTCTTGACCAATTATTTATTGTTTCAACAAAAAAAAAAGTCCAATAGCCTTTCATTTAGACCATTCCCATCAAGTGAATCGAAGTTTATCGTTTTGTGTGTGTGTGTGGCCATGGCATTCTAGGGCTTTGTGTGGTTGCCAGGTAAACCGGACCTTTGGTATAAATTTAAAAGGTATACCGGACACTTATAACAAAATATCAAATTTTCATACGGGAGGGATAACCGGGAAGGTAAGGACGGAAATCTATTCGGTATTTTCTGAAGGTGTCCGGTATTTTATGAAAAGTTATCTGAAAAATCTATGGTCGACCTCAGATGATGTTGTCAATATTCTGCTTCCTTCTGTAGTTCGTCAAGAGACTTCATTGTCAATAATAATTGAATGTTTTCTTCGTCGCTTCTTCTCTCAGCCCATGCTTCTTCTCTCAGCCCATGCTTCTTCTCTCAGCCCATGCTTCTTCTCTCAGCCCATGCTTCTTCTCTCAGCCCATGCTTCTTCTCTCAGCCCATGCTTCTTCTCTCAGCCCATGCTTCTTCTCTCAGCCCATGCTTCTTTCTTTCTGCTCCAAAACAGATGTCAAGGGTTCGATATGGATCGCTCTGCTCCACACCGCAACCATTTATATATATATTTTTGTTGGATTTTACCGAATTTAAAAGTCTCTTATACCGGGCGAGCCTTCCGGATCTTAAGTCCAGGGCGTAACTTGAAAAGGGGTGGTTCAAGTCATCTTACCTCCCAAGACCCTGTCTGAGGCATGGCGAACGGGAATGCCGCACACTAGTTATCCCGCAGACGCATGCACATCCCCCCCCCCCATCCCGGATCATTAGCGAGGTGGTATTACTTCGTATACCTGCACTTTTATTTTAGCCGTAACATATATTTTAATTAATTAAGGAGTCATTTGGCATCTAGGGGAAATAATCACGTGACATGTCATATTATATTAGAAATGTTAGTATTGTCAATCAAACAGTCTTTAAAAAACAGTACTTATTATTTTACAAAGAAATTTTTATTCAATAAATAGGGTCTATATATTTTTAAATTGACTATAGCGAGTCATATAAAGCAATAGTTAATAGTACACAATAAACACTCTTCTATATATTGGTAGCCAATGAGCTTTTCTTGCATGGTGACACGGTGATACCATACCTGGTTTCGAGATAAGTTGGTCTAATATTTATTTTGGATCAATTTTTTTCTGGTAATCTTTACTTTTCCTACAATACTTTCCGTTAAGAAATAACAAGACAACTAAAAAACGAAAAATTGTATATGATACATTCGAGGCCACGAACGAATGCAACCTTATCCAAACATATCAACCAATATCTTCATCTCCTGTCATCTGATGGGGTTTAGGTCTATAGTCTTGATATATAGCTTTCTGATTTGTCACTCACACTTGTAATAAGGCAATTAAAATAAAATAAATAAATAAACAGACTTTAACACAAAAACAAACATCAACAAGGAAAATAAAGAACCTTAACTTCAATTTATTTTTGGATTGTGGTGTGTGTAGGCCATGGACGTAATTTATCTTGCACTTAACATTCTATGGCTTTCTTCACTGTCAATTGAGACATTTTTTACACACATATATTTAATACTGATAAAACGTTGAGATAACAAGTAAAGGTGTCATGATATTAATCGCCCGTCCCTCTCCCACAGCAGCCCCCTCCCCCTATTAAATTAGGTCACTTGAAAAAGAAAAAACAACACGGATATAGGGAATAAATTGGGTAGATACAATATTACTGGGCGAGTTGTTTTACCAAAAGTCAAGCCATTCTCAGTCCTATGGAATTTCCAGCAGACGGCTATTCTTGTATTATCTGCAGGCGGGTTTCGTTTCGGCCTGCATCTGGTTCGTGTGCCAGATTAATAGAAACACCAGAAGAAGAAGAGAAGAAAAAAAAAGCAAGACTCCTGGTGCTAGAGCTTCACATTGTTTAAAGTGCCAGGTCCTTTCTTACGTCAGAGCTTGAAGGCAGCGGTTCCCAAACCGCGATTTTTGTATGCTGTATGCTGTTTCAGTTTGTACACATAGATCTGTTGTTGTTGGGTTTTGTTCCCAAATTGAATGTTTTATTGTTTTGTTTTAGTTATTGTTCCTCTAAAGTATTGGTAGGCTTAACATTTATAAAGTCAATGGCAACGAAACAAGTAACCATCTCCTTCATTTCAATTTTCTGACTCTTTAATTGTGTTAGATCTATCTTCACACAGTATATGTGTGTATACTGTTATATATATGTTATATATGTGTATACATCAGTTGAGAAACGGAATGGTGTGGGGAGGCTTTTATTGGCGGCCCAGAATTTCGGTGGACATATTTCACCTTTATCTTAAAAGCATGGGCGTTTTCATTTTACCTCGGGTAGGTTCCTGGGGGAAGGGGTGGGAGCAATAAAAAAAAACTCCATTGGAAGCAAAGCCATACTTTGTTAAAGTATTGTTATATATTTTTGTAAAAAAAATAAATGATGTGTTTATGACTTTAAAAACGCCCCCCCCTACCCCCGCGCCTTTTGCTCACAATAGAGTTCAGTGTTGGGCGGTAATCTCTGTCTTAGTTCATTTATATTCATGTCATGCTTGTATTGTTCGTTGAAAGTTTTTAAGGGATCGTTGTAGTTGGCGCCCATAATGGAAATAGTGGACACCATCCTCACCCCCACGGGTGGGCGGCAGTGGCGTAGCTAGGTGAAGGGGGGGGGGTCCAAATTCGAAATCCCCCCGGGCCCCTACTTGAAAGGGGCCCCCAAAAGAGTGTCTGATTTTTTTTTACTCATGTCAAAATGCAGGGGCCCCTAAAGAGGTCAACCCGTCCCCCCCCCCCCCCCGCCGGCCACCAAATCACTAGCAACGGCACTGGTGGGCGGGATAGCCCATAGCAAAAAAATGGAATACATTATTATACATTCCTCATATGTTTTTTTAATATTTTATTTTAATATTATCCCGTGTCTGTCGGCTGAAATCTTGGACTGTCCGGTTTAAAACTCAAAGTCTAACACCTGGTAACACTATTTCAATTAAAACTCAAAATTCTAACACCTGGTAACACTATTTCAATTAAAACTCAAAATTCTAACACCTGGTAACACTATTTCAATTAAAACTCAAAGTCTAACACCTGGTAACACTATTTCAAAGGCGACAAGGTTAAACCTAACTGAAAGTCCCTGCTTTTGTTTCTGTTACGTAATGTTTCCGATACTGTTCCCTGTGCTTGGCTGCTCAAACGTATCAGAGCGGAAAGAAAAAAAAGAAAAAAAGCCACTTTTATTTGGCATATCTGAATGGAAAATCTGGCCAAGACCGTATAGGTCACATTGCCCTTTAATAGTTATACTTAAACTACTTAGATTTTTTTAAATTTTAAACTTAGCTATGAATTCTGCTAACGTTGGCATTATCATTCAAATTTGTGAAAAAAAATGTATTATGTTGATAAGACATAGGGTATGACAATAGGGGCCCCGGAAGTTCAAGCTAGAATAATACACAACAGTTGTACAAATAGAACTATCCCCCCCCCCCGGCCACCCTTAAGAAAAATGAGGACCCCCCAAAAAACAAAAAACAAACAACAACAAACAAACAACAAAAACAACAACACAGAATGAAATGAATACCCCTGTGAGATCGCGTGACATAGCGACACATATCAGTGAGATAAACTTGCATATAAAAGGACCACTGGAATAGATTTGCATTGAAACTGGACATATCTTGCCGTAAAAAACAATTTCAAGACATTTAACTACATGTACATCCCTATATTAAAGAATATATTAAGATAGATAGTTGGTCTATTTCAGAAGTACAACTAAGCACTCAAAGCGGAGTTTTTTAACCAAAGGCGAGACTTTCAAATTCATGGACTAATTTTTTTCATACCACACCAATCATAACTGGTTTGATCTTACTACCAACTTCTTATATATATTTTTTTTAAGTGGTGAGATGTTGGCGATTTTAAAATGCAGCAAGTTGAGTTTTAGACATAAAAAAAAAATTGGCATACAATGCCAATTTGCGGAAAAAAATCTGGAAGTTAACTGCTTGAGAACGTCGTCTGCTACTCTCAACTGCTAGTCATTCGCCCGGGCCTTCTACTTACAGCTTTTGGCTCAACTTACACAAAAGTGAACAGATTTTATCGCACACGAAAGCTGTTTTAAAAATAGGTCACCTACCCTTGACCACTCAGTAGTGACAAAATATGTATATGACATTATACAATTAGCGAAGATCATTCAAGACAAGGTGCCCATTAATGTAAACAGACTAATTACATTTAAAAGAGTTTGTAGGCCTATACTCATCTTTTTAAATTAAACATGCATATAAGTAATTCAAAAACAAATTTATTTGTATTATTAATTTAGTAAATATAAGAGACTTAATTAATAGTAGGCCTACGATATTATGTAATTTCTGTAATTATTAATGTTTATGAAATGAACGCCTTAAATGGACAAACAATTAATTCAGGAAATGTTAATTACAACTGTTTAACGTAAATTATTTTAATCCTCTAATAACTAAATCTTGTAATGAATACCAAAGGTTTATATAAAGAAATAATAATTAGTCAGTAATATTTGTTATATTACAAACTTGTTTGTGATCACTATTAAATCAAATGTGGAAAGTTTTTTTTTAAATTAAAGGGATATAATTAACCCATTTTTATTGCGCTAATATTTCTAAAATGTTTCTTTTTTTTTTCTTCTATAAAAGAGTAAATGTCTTACAATTTATAACTAGGAAATGATCAAAATGTAAAAAGTATTTGAAAATTATATAAATATTATGTGACTAAAGATATGTCTATTTTCAATCATTACATTACCTACCCACTTTATATGGCTACTAGCCTACATATTTATTGCGCTTAACGATATTCAAGGGCTATTTTCAGAAATCTCGTCGAACTAAATTAAAGGATATCCCACTGAATCTCAGTTAAACTGAGATCAAAATGGAAATAATAATATTAGCATATTAGCAATTAGCAGGTGTTAGATCCTCATCTTGACTACCAAACGATAAAGTTTATAAAATAATTACCATAAATGTGAAAGTTTAGTAATAAAATATTGTATTTGATATAAATGCAAATAAAAATGATGATAATAAGAAACACGTTGATTTACTATTAAAAATAAAACGCTTATCTTATATTTTTATCTTATACATTACAGAAGCTTCTTCTATAAAGCAGATTATTGCGTGCTACTCTCATCCGTGGTCCGAGTATAGTCTTACATCTTTATTAATGTTTGTAAATAAGTTACTGGTTTTCCTGGTTTGTTCCATTCACGAATGCCACTCGAGAAGAAAGAGTAGGCCTACTTATATGCATTTGTTCTCCTTTGCTTTTGGCCTTGGTCTTGCTACGGGGTTGAATTAATTGTCCTATAAAAATAATATTAAAAAAGTACAATAGAGCAGTGTGAATTTGAGGCTGTTGGCACGCAGAATGATTTAGAAATCCTCGTTTGGCACACTGTTAGCTTAAAAGGTTGCGGACCCTTGTTCTAGTCAATAGTTAGTGGTACGTTTTCAAGTTGGCAACATTTCATTGGCTATTCGATTTCATTTCATTGTGACTTGTTTTAGAAAGCATTTTTTTTTAATCCTTGACATTAGAGGCCAACCATACCGAAAGTTATGAATTGACTTTCGGCAGAAAACAAAGCCGAAACCGAAAGTTTAATTACACCTTCGGCCAAAACAGAAAGATAAACCGAAATTGCCAAACAAAAGATTTAAAAAGAATGCACATTTTTGTGTAATATTAACTAGTTTAAGGGTACTCTATTTAAAAGTAAACCATAGAACATGTAATATAGTTAAAATAGATATTCGGCTGATCACCGAAAGTCAATATCAGTTTCGGCTGAAACCGAAACAGCGCACAAAGAGGTCATTTGCCTTCTTACGGCGCGGAAACCGAGACCGAATTTCGGTCAACCTCTACTCTATATCAATGTTTACCAAACTTATCTTTGCCATGACCCGTTCTTTGTATATTTCTGATTCGTGACTGTTGTGAGCTTTTTTATTTAGGGCATTGTGTTGGCCACATAATCAAGGCTCATCCGTAATTCGTCTCGGACATGCGATCATGTATTTATAATTAGTAATTAAATTAGTAGCCTATATTTTTGTTGAGTAATCTCTTAGAGATGTCTATGAGTGTGACGATACCGATAGTTTAACGGTAGTGTGTAATACTTGGTGGTTTTTCTTTTTAAGTCGATAGCGTGCTTTTGGTAGCGGAGACTTGATCTTGTGATAGTAACGAAATATACTGGTCTTGACAATGGACTATGGGCCTTCATGTATAGAAAGAAAGAAATAAAAGATTGGATTAGCTTTGCTTTTTAAAAGTGTGTCTTGATTTATTGAAGTGCTTATATTTTTAACCGCTCTGCTACAACACACCACCACGCAAATAGTAATACCCCCAACAGTGACCCACCAATATTTCTATTGCCTTTGCTATAAGTAAGAAGTAACTATAAGTAAGAAGTAACTATAGGTAAGAAGTAACTATAGGTAAGAAGTAACTATAAGTAAGAAGTAACTATAGGTAAGAAGTAACTATAGGTAAGAAGTAACTATAAGTAAGAAGTAACTATAAGTAAGAAGTAACTATAAGTAAGAAGTAACTATAAGTAAGAAGTAACTATAAGTAAGAAGTAACTATAAGTAAGAAGTAACTATAAGTAAGAAGTAACTATAAGTAAGAAGTAACTATAAGTAAGAAGTAACTATAAGTAAGAAGTAACTATAAGTAAAAATACACGAGTTCCACTCAGTTGTTTTTCTATATACGGTCCGGAAATTTCGTTTTTTTATGGCCGGGCATCGGGTCTTGACTCGGCATTTGGGAAACGCTGCTCAATATTGACTTCACGAAACTGGCTGGTTTTCTTAGTGGTTCTGAAAAAGCTTGTATTCCAGCTCTGCTATTTCAATGCTAAAACCAAATTATCATTGAGATTCCATAAATCTTTGTCTATCTCCTCCAGCTTATCTGAAAGAAAATTTAACGTGTAAATATCGAACGTTCAAAAATGGCATTCCTTTACTCTGGTATTAATTGGCTTGTTTTAATAAATTGTTTAGCCACTTTGCTTAACGTTAATGAATTCATAAAGCCCATTGGTTGGCTCAACTAACCAGGAAAACCATTGGTTGCCTCGACTAACCAGGAAAACCATTGGTTGCCTCGACTAACCAGGAAAACCATTGGTTGGCTCGACTAACCAGGAAAACCATTGGTTGCCTCAACTAACCATGAAAACCAACAACTTAACATCATTGAAAATCCTAAATGTTGGACAGATAAGCGTAAGACGCGACAATCTTCTGTATCTGTATAAAATGAGCGTCTGTAACGTTTAAGATAAGATTGAACAGTTCTCTTGAGTTAAAAATAACGCCAAAGGTGTTTTACTAATTCAAGGCTTGGTGTTTTGCTTGCAATATCAAAAACCTTTTGGAAACATAAGTACAAAAAAAAATAACTATTTCAAATTCAAAGTAATAACAATCAGAATCACTATACCAGCATGCCTAAACATTTTGCATTATTAAACATATTTTTACGATGAAGCCGATACCAGTGTGACACAACTCCCACGCCATAACAGTAAACCTTGTTTGTGACAACTGAAACTTTGGATCACTCCAGGATAGGGGGCGTACACCTCCACGTATATTATGTCACAAGAAGCCTTAACAAACTGAGGCGGTAAGGGAGGTGACTACCTTTCTTGTCCTCGGTGAGATACATGTCATTTAGACAAAAATGCCAAACCAAAATATTTCAACCCGTCGCCTCAGTCGTTTCCCATTGTTGTACAGACTAGAACATTTATCCTACAGGTGGAGACAAAAAAGTGTAGTGCGTGTGACTGCGGAAACCGAATTCTATGTTTCGCGGCAGGTATCTTGTCTCGGACAGGATCTTGGTGTTCACTCCCCCCCCCCCCCCTCCGTTGAGCCACCCCTTTCAACGTTATGCTCTTGACGTAAGAGCCTTGGGCTCATCCTTTTTAAAAAAAGAAGACGTTACATATCGGTGCCCACCATAGCTACCCATACCATCGATTGTACTTGACAGTATTTTCCTCTTAGTCATTAGGGAAGCTAGCAAAGAGATTTTCTCGCGCTCCAGTTGGCTAACCCATGGTTTTGCAATTTGTATCTTATGTTTAGCCAATCATATCTCTGCTTTGGCAATTTGTATCCCAAATCCCATGTTTGGCCAATCATATCTCTGCTTTGGCAATTTGTATTCCAATGTTTGGCCAATGATATCTCTGGTTTGGAAATTTGTATCTATGTTTGGCCAATCATATAATATCTGCTTTGGCAATTTGTATCTCATGTTAGGCCAATCAAATCTCTGGATAATCTGTAACTTCCTAGTAACACACCCGGGATAAATGAAAGTTGGGGCTTCTAACGTCTTTTTAAAAACCAAAAATTAACTGTCCTAGCCTAGAACGTAACCATAATAATCTTTTCCCCCCACTGGAACCATAGTGTGTGGCCCATCAATTGGCGCGCATGGTTTAAGGTCAATCGTTTCGCGCCACAATTTTATCATCGTCTGATTCACTTTACATAACACGTGTTTTTTTTATTACTCCCTTTCTATTAACTTGTATTTTCTGTCTGTCTGCTTGCTTTCTTGCTTGATAGCAAAACTTTGCATCGATTTTTCGACCACTTCCCGTGGCCCAATCAAGCTGAAATTTGGACAGCAGACTTGTGGTGACTAACAATACATTCTATCAAATTTTCAGTTAAATAAACTTAATCATACTATACTTATGACAATATTCATTTCTTAAAAGGAAAGTATAAGAACAATTTTGGTTTCACGTTAAAAATGCCTGTGCAACTTTTTATCTTTTTTTTCGGCACAAAGCTAGAAAAAAAAATGATGCGCTGAGATTATTTTTAGAACAATTCATACGGAGTAAGGAGATATTTTTGAGATTTGAGACACAGATATTTTTCTGTACATGTTTCATTTCCACTAGTCAATCAATTATTTAATTACATGATGGTAAACTTAGTTTGCAAAGAAAGGGAGTATAATAAAAACTTTGTTTTATGGGTTATTCTTGTTCTATATTAGCTGTAGGCATTTCTAATAAAATTTATGTAAAACAAAAATCCTAAATTATTTACTAAATATGACGTTTCAAAACGTAAGTCTCGTGGCTGGTCTCCCTTTGGTGTCTAGGTGTAAGCAAACATGACCTAATTAGCTAGATTATACAAGACGGACAGAAGAGAAAACTTAGCTTGAACCCTTTTTTTATGTTTAAGAACCAAGTTGTTGTTTTTTTCCCGTGGGTGCTGGAATAGCGTCTAACCTCAGCGCTATTTTTAGATGACACCTAGACAAAAAACAAAAAAGACATAGAACATAGAAACAAGGCGTTACACGTTTAGTCAATGTTGTTGGGCCCTACTTCCTGATCTATTGTTACACCTACCACATTGAGTGGAGTCTTAGTATGTCTCGTTCAGACTGAAGTGGTGGAGATCTTAACCCTTACAGTCCCGGGCGCGTACATAGCGGAACTGAAGGCAGCATAGATAGAAGTAGGTCGGTACGGGAAGGGTTAAGTTGGGAAAAAATAAATACAGGGGGGGGGGAAAGAGCAACGCACCAGGGGCGGGTTCGGGAGGTTTGTATGTGTTCTCCTTCCTCCCCCAACCCCCCCCCCCCTTCATCCCGGCTCACTCATTAGTTGTACCACCATATTGTAAAATCCCAATATCGGGCCAATATTAAGGGGGCTGTTAAGGGTCCGGGTCCAATGTAGTTTTATAAGAAGCGGAGGATCATCGGGGTGCACATGATGCATTTTAGAATTATTTAAACGTTTCCGCCCCTGACACCCACACAAGCACATGAACAAATTGACACACATTTTTTTAAATAAATGGGAAAAAATGATTGATCATCATTTAACATTGTGGCGTTAGCGGCAGATGCGCAGTGTGCTTGTCACACAACCACGTAGTATGCCTTGGCCATGGAAACTTGTTGTGAAGGCTGCTTCATATCTTTTAAAATAACTTTATCAAAATGAAGTGTGGACTCAATGTAGCCACAGGCGCGATAATATTTCATTGAAAAGGAGCGTCTGTATCGAAAGATGAGTAATGCAAGTTTGTTAACTGCTAGTTGAAAATACAGTTTGACATAAACGCGTTTGAAGGCGTGGAAGGAATGCAACGTCTTTTGAAAATATTTAGACTTAAGTAATATTTCGTTGTGTGTGTGTGTGTGTGTGTGTGAATATACATCTCAGCGCCGCAATAAAGTATTACCGGATCTTGCCGCACGGCGTTCCGCATGTCACGGTGTCCCGGCATTAAACAGTCTTGTCGAACATAACGACCAGACTAAATAATTCCTCCCCCACCCCTTTTTTTTTCTCTCTTCGGTGTTTGACACTCGGTGACAACTCTCCGACCCAGATCGCGCCATTGAATTGCGAAGTTAATCGAAGGACGAAATTGAATTAATGTATGACATTCTTTACTCTCGAAACACCGCCAGGGTAAGACCATTTCTTACAAAATGTCGCAACGTTCCCCGCTCCTTTCACCCCTACCCCAACAGCAATCCACTTTGCCCGCTACTAATTTCTTCCCTATGCGTGTAAAATTTTCGATTTTAGTTCTGTTACTATATGGTATATAGGTCGGGGGCTAAATGTCGCTAGCAAAGGTGTGCGTTTTTTTTTTTGACGTGTTTCTTTTTTTTTCTTTCTTCTTTTTTGTTTTTTTGTTGACACCTGTGTTCAATAACTAGAACTTTGGCATCGATTTCGATAGAACAAGGATACCTTATTTCTTGTACTTTTTTTTTTAGATTTAGACTAACGCAGCTTTCAGTTGATATACCCCATTATGGCACTCAACTTGCATGTTCGGCCTACGCTGTATCGTTTATACAATGGAACGTAATATTTGATTAAATGATATACTATTTACATCAAAGCGCTTTATTTCAATTTCACTATTAGAGCCTAATGAAGATGATGATTATTGTTATTTATATAGCGTATCTCCCCATGCTATTACATGCAGCTCAATGCTCTCTTGGTATACATTTCAGTTGCAGATGTATTATACACGAACTGATGAACGATATAACTAATACATAAGGATTGTTCAATGGGCATGTATAGGCTAACTAAATGCACGAACGTAATAGTTTAAAACTACCATTAAAAGTTTAAGACAGCATATAGATCTAATATAGCATAAAATAAAGCCATGAAATGGGATTTTTTTTGCGATAGCTGGGTTCAGGGATAAAGGGAGATTACCAGCTGATTTATAAAGAAACATATCCCCATCCAAACCCTCGGGCTAGTAAAACAGTAAAAAAAATCTATAAATAGCGCATAGCGTTTTAAGCCGATCTTAATCCTGGTTCGATTGAATCGTACAAGAACATTTTTAAAAAAATGGGGATTTTTGACCCATGGATTTTTTTCAGCAGCCACACCCAACTCCATTCCTCAGTCAATCTGGCTCATGCAAACAGTCCTTCTGGCTCATGGATATTTTTTTAGACATCCGACAAACACATCATCTATTAGACATATAGGTATTTTTTAAGACATCCGACAAACACATCATCTATTAGACATATTATAGGTATTTTAAAGACATCCGACAAACACATCATCCATTAGACATATAGGTATTTTTTAAGACATCCGACAAACACATCATCTATTAGACATATAGGTGTTTTCAAACTCATCTTCTATTAGACCCAAATGTATATTTAAGACATTTAGATATTTTTAAATACACCCAAGAAACACATCTATTTTGGCTCACAGGTCACAAGTCACCTTGCCTACGTTTTTTTTAAACAGCGGTTCTCAGAGAATGTAAAGGATATCTTATATGGCGGTCCCCTAAAATTTGTTTAATGGCTTGCTGTTCCTTTGAAAATTTACAACAAAAAATATACTAGAATTACATAACCTATCGGTCTATAGAATACTCTTAGTGAAACAGGTTCTGACACACAATTAAAAAAAATTAAACATCTTAGTTATCAGGTTTCAATGGTATGGGTGAATCTACTTTGCACAAATCATTACTTTTCTGTATGGATTTGTTTTTGGAGGCGTTGTTTTTCGCATTTAATCTGTTTCTGGATTTTGTTTTGATAGCAAAAAGCGTAGTGAAAGGCCATCTCACCTTTATTGATGGTTGCAAATGGAATCAACACTCTTAGAGACGTGTCTGGCTTGTCTATTGTTATAAATATTATTTATAGAAATGTATAAAAGAAAAAGTAACCCGTTCACGGTCGTCTTTCAGGAACGCGGACCTCAATTTGATAAACACTGGTCTAAAAAGAGCCATTACCCTGATTGTACAGCTCACAACATTACGAGAAGTATGTGTTCTTTATACAATGTCAACATAACAGTTTCTCACATATTGTTAGAATGCAATACATTAAAATCTAGTGAAATTCGACGTAAATAATATTATTGTAGAACTCTTCGTGAACTTTTCAGCAAAATTAAACCAAAATATATAATAAACTATATTAAAGACATCCAACTTTACTACAGAATTTAAAGATATTAGAAAAAAAAACGGATACAAAAAAACATGCCAACAACGTTAACAAAAAGGCCTTATATAACCTTCAATGTTGATGGGCCGGAAATACAATATTATAATACAATAAAAAAGATTGTTTGGGTAGTTATATTCTGTCTCACTTTAACAGTCAAGTTTCACAACCTATACACCCCATCATCATCATCATCATCATCATCATCATCATCATGATCATCGACTTTCCAGCCTATTTTGTTTACCCTGCAACTAGGTGGCTTTCTATTCAATAGTTAGACCAGACCCAGCCTCTTCACCTGTTTACCGGAATTAGGACCTGTGCCGTATTACCAAAACAACTAAACAAGACATGTAGAAAATTGTATCAGCAAAAGGTCACTGTAGACTGTAGATGTTTCACATACGAACTAAGACTAAAACTGTATTTAAAAAGAAGAAGGGATCCTTAAATCTCTTCGAGTTGAGTGGATGTGATACTGACTTATTCCCCACTTTTCCTTGCTTTGCCCAACTATACCCTTCTCTGAGTATAAAGTATAACGAACAACGCCAAGAAATGAAATAGTACGTTACTTTTTAAGACGTGGAGGTCAAATCACGTTTCATTACCTCCGGGCTAACGATTCTCTGGTCACTGAGCGCAATGGCTATATAGTAAAACCGCTCGGGCGGTCTAATGACGTCATCAATGGAGACCTAACTCGTGCCTGCTGTAATGGCAGTGAGACATATAGATTCCTTGTATGTATGTATGTACACCGTCTCCAGCCGCCTGGTTGAATATAGACAGAACATTTGCATTCATTACTCCAAGGCAGTAAGACTTTTGTTTTTGTGTGATATTGTATTGATTCTTTTCAACATTCTGATTTCAAAAAATCACGCGCAGAATGTTTTTCTAAATTCTAAACTATCTAGTAACACTACGAAGAAACAAAGCGAGTGGAAGCACAAATAATTGGACTTAGAGACTTACGTATTTTCAAAAATTAATTTTTAACTAAAATAATATTTCTAATCGAATCAATTTCAGCTTTTAATTAGATTGAATGGTTTGTGTTAGTAGACATTTATATACGAAGTTATCTGATTGAAATCTTTATACTCTATCTTCTCTATCTACTCTATGTAATCTATCTACTCTGTCTACTCTAATCTATGTAATCTATGTAATCTATGTAATCTATGTAATCTATGTAATCTATGTAATCTATCTAATCTATCTAATCTATCTAATCTATCTAATCTATCTAATCTATCTAATCTATCTAATCTATCTAATCTATCTAATCTATCTAATCTATCTAATCTATCTAATCTATCTAATCTATCTAATCTATCTAATCTATCTAATCTATCTAATCTATCTAATCTATCTAATCTATCTAATCTATCTAATCTATCTAATCTATCTAATCTATCTAATCTATCTAATCTATCTAATCTATCTAATCTATCTAATCTATCTAACCTATCTAATCTATCTAATCTATCTAATCTATCTAATCTATCTAATCTATCTAATCTATCCAGTCAATCCAATCTATCCAATCTATCTAATCTATCCAATCTATCTAATCTTTCTAATGTCTGTCTAATGTATCTAATCTATCTACCCTATCACCTCTTAGTAATTTATCAAATTTATCTTATGTATCTAATATATCTCATATGTCTAATTTATTATCTAATCTATCTAATTTATCTAGTCTATTTAGTCCATCTAATCTATCTAATGTTAATGTGTATCTTTTCTAATCTTTTTAAAAACATATATCTTATCTATCTTCATATCTGGGTTTTTGTGTATGTAAACAGTGTGTATGTGTCAGTTCGCTTGTTTGAATATATATCTGCCAATCTGTCCGTCCATCCTATGACTAATGACTAAATGTATAGGCCTCAACACACACTACCTGAATTATTCATTCACTTATACTTACTCATAATAATTTTCTTTCCTTTTTTCAACTTCCACAATCCCATGGTTATATATAGGGCTATCTAAACACCTTTCTTTTCAATATTCTTAAACAACAATATGTGTTTTTTGTTTCGTAATTATTGATTTCATTACTTCAAAATACTGAGCAATTTAAAAATAGTTAAAAATCAACTAACATTTAGAATAAAACCCAAGGAAGAGTGCATTATTCGTGTGCGTTTTTTTAACATTTCCCCCCCCCCCCCCCCAAACGTACAGTGCATTACAGACGTAAACGCTGCAAATATATTATTTTTTTACCAACGGTTGGTTTCCGCAGTCACAATTGTATGTATATCGTTCTATATATAAAGCTCTCTGTGTGTGTGTTTCACCAAACAAATTGGTTTATTTAAAGACACGGAACCTTATTGCCTCATATTTTACCATACCAATTTGACTTAGCACATGTGTCCTTGATAGCTGAGTGGATAGCGTATCGAACTGCCATGCGGTCGACCCGGGTTCTTGATAGCTGAATGGATGGCGTATCGAACTGCCATGCGGTCGACCCGGGTTCTTGATAGCTGAGTGGATAGCGTATCGAACTGCCATGCGGTTGACCCGGGTTCTTGATAGCTGAGTGGATAGCGTATCGAACTGCCATGCGGTCGACCCGGGTTCTTGATAGCTGAGTGGATAGCGTATCGAACTGCCATGCGGTTGACCCGGGTTTGATTCTCCATTTAGTCTATACCTTTGCTTTTTCTAATTTGTTTTTCAAATATGGCTTTTAAAAAAAAGGTTGTAAACCCACGGGCAACCACGGGCAATTTAGCTGTTTGTTAAATATAAAGACTTGCCTATTTTTAACCCGATTACAATATTTATTTTAAATTACTTTCCTAACTGTCTTCATTAAAAAAAATATATATTTTTTTTTAAATTATTAGCTCTAGAGCTCTCTGTTCTTTGTAGTTTATATTTATTTTTTATCTGTAGCTTATACAGGCCTATTACGTTTTCCCCCGGGCAAAGCCGGGCAATTTAGCTTGTAGCCTAAAATTGTATAGCCTAAATGGACTGCATTTCTGTAAGACCATAAAATAAAATATACAAAAATACAAATAAAATAAAAAACAGCCTTGGACGTTTTTCACCCTTCTCTTTAGTGCGTATATTTACCCCCCCCCCCTCCCCCACAACCCCTTTCTTCCCAAAAATTACTCGCGATAATTCCACACACATGCAGGTTATTTTGTTTCTACAAAGTAACTGCAGCTTGCATCTTCATACATTTTCTAATATTTATACATAATATTCTTTTGAAAATGGTTTCAAAAGCATTTCTCTCAAATCTTGCAAAGGGATGATAGTTGCCTCCCTGTGATCAACCCCAAAATAGTCGGCTACACATGAGGGCGGGTTGGGGTGGGGGATGAGGAAGGAGACGGGGTGCCATTTACATCTTTACGCGCTGAGAGAGAGAAATGGTTTATAAGTTGTGTACACAAATTTGAGAGAGCTTTCTACAGTCTCTAAAGTGAGGTTATTTTAGTACAGAGGAGCTAAATATAGATCCATTGGGTTTAATCTATTCCACTTTTTGGTTTTCAATGCACCCTTATTCATTTCACCCCCCTCCCCTCCCATTTTAACCTTTCATAGACTTAAAAGTATAGTCATTTAAAAAAAAAATCTGCGGTAATGGTTCTTGAGATGGGAATTTTAAGTAGATTGACCTTGTGGTACCGTCAAGCTTGAAAGGGTTAAGTGAAAAGAAAGAATAAACTTAACACAATCCGACCGTTATAATGCTTTTGTTACTTATGCCATATATTTGTTCATTATATATATAGGCCCGTAATGTGAATACATAATAATGCTACTTTAAAAATATTTGGTCAACTAACCCGAACATATTCTTGTGTTTTTTTCTGTAAGAAAATATGTTGATCTAGTCTATATTTATTTCTTTCCAAATATTACACATTATCTACAAGATGTTACAAGTTTTTATAAGAAATAAATCTATGTTTAATCGTTGTTAAAATGAATATGATGTAATTAACATACACACATATATACATATATATGCACAAATAAGTGAACGGTGGCCGATCTGGCAGCGCGTTCAAATAGCGTATCGAAGGTCCTGGGTTCGAATCCTGGTGAAGGCTAGGATTTTTTCCCTGGACTCGCTTTTGCCCCTGAGTCTATCTAGCTCTTATGGGTACCTGGCACACGCAGGGGTAAAGTAAAGGCGGCTTGGCATTGTGCTGGCCACACAATCCCCTAGTATGCCTTGGCGACTGAAACTGGTGAACGCTGCTTCACTGGCCCTATGATCAATTTGTCCGTAGGCTAGGGTACTTTACTTTTAACTATTAAAGTTTTCTGTGGGTTGACTTTTTAGTTTATGTGTTTTTTTGTGTGTTTTTTTTTTTTGTTGTCTTTTTTGTTTTGTTTTGCTATATAAAAAAAAAGTAGAATTGTAAGAACTAGGCCTACATAATACTTTAATTATAGCCAGGAATAGTAAGCGTAATCAGATCCCATATTTTGTGTATGAGTAAACTAAAAAGTCAACACATAGAAAACTTTCATAAA
Source organism: Anisus vortex (assembly GCA_949126835.1). Classification (NCBI taxonomy): domain Eukaryota; kingdom Metazoa; phylum Mollusca; class Gastropoda; family Planorbidae; genus Anisus; species Anisus vortex. The sequence goes on along the minus strand of OX421502.1, from coordinate 22,386,744 downwards.
ACAACATGAACTACAACACAATAAAAAGAACACGAAGAACACCAACAAAACTACAACACACAATACAAGCAGCAACAACAGAAAAAGCTTAACAGCCAAAACTAACAACAATAAAGACTACATCAGCAACAACAACAAAAAAAAAACTCCAACATCAGTTACAAAGCAACATTGACAACAACTGGTGAACGCTGCTTCAACGGACCTAAGGATCAATTTGGTCCGACGGATACTTTAAGTTTTTTTTAACAACTACAAAATAAAACACAGTAACAATAGCAATAATATACAGACACGGGCAACAACAGAACACAAAACTAAGACCAAACACAACAATAGTTAGATATTTACAAACAGTCCAACAAAACCTGTGTTTTCTTTTCAAGCTCACGAATTGTTTGTTTGGCTTAAAGTTTTCATACAATGCTTTGAGTGCAATCTGGCCCAGTGTTAAAACTTAAAACTGTGTAGCCTTTGTTGAACTTGCAGCAGAATATATCCAACAGTAACAAATAATTCGTCTAAATGTACCACGCATTTAAAATAACAAATTGAACTTCAATGTAATGTCTTTCTTAGATTTAGCATTTTTTTTTCGTAAATGAAATATCTTGAGTTTAAATGGCAAGAATTGATTTTTTACTTTGCACTTATGGAGGTGGTTAAGTGTGTTTTATTTATGACAACCCTTAGAGTTGAGGTTAATATAAAGTATAAAGTACTACATTCATTAAGTGCACAGGGCCCACATATTTTGTAGGTCATAGTAATAAGTGGGGACAGAGCCCTTACTTTATTTAAAATAATAGTGTAATTATCCAGCAAAACTGCACACGCGTTCAGTTCCTTAAGCTCCAGAGCATACTAAGCATGAATCTCGATCTAGTTTGCTTTCAGTCTATCTAGACTTATGTTTATATTATGATTACTATACATTGATATACTATAGATTTAATGCTGTTTGTTTTTTTCACCCACAGGCTTCACAGGGAGAAGGGAAGAAGCGTCGCTCATTTCTGCCATCCTTTCGTAAAACTCCAGCTGCTACCCCAGCTGCAGTCTTAGCTGCAGCCCCAGCTACACCGCCAATACAACAGTCACCCGGGGGTCCGAATTTGTCTCCAGTATCACAACCCATCGTGTCTCTGTTAACCAGTTCTCCTGTAATACGTTTGCCCCCACAAGGGCCCATTTCTTCACCGGCAGTGGCCCCAGCTCCGGTGTACGCTTCTGTCCTCACCGCAAAGGAAGATCCATTAAGCGCACCAAGGAGAGAAAAAGAACCAGAAACCCCAGCTTTTGGCGTCGGGCTGCGAGTGGGCGCCAGGGTGAAAATTGGAGGCGTGAAACCTGGGATATTACGTTATCTGGGCACAACCCACCTAGCACCTGGGATATTCTGCGGGATAGAGCTCTTTGATTCCGACGGAAACCACGATGGCGAGGTGAACGGCCATCGGTATTTCCACTGCGCGCCCAACCATGGTATTTTTGCGCCCAAGGAAAAAGTTTGCCTGGATACGTCCAGCGCCCTGAATCGCCTCACCTCCAGCTCCGAGGGAAGCTACAGCAGCACAGAGAGTCTCAGCGACAGGACCAACAAGGCTTTTAGGTGTTTTGAAGAAGGCGAGCTGGAAGCTATAGACTGCACCAAACCGAGTCCAACCACTAGTCCGCAGGAGGTGGACATCAAGTTTGAAAGTGACCAGTCCATTCATCACAGAAGTACCAAACTTCACAAAAAGAGCAAACTCAGTTATGGCCTCGCCGACCCTAATTTTCCCCCAGAGGTTTTAGACTACACAGAGATTCCCCAGAAAAGGGTAAAGTCCAGTCTTCCAGTATCAAAGTCAAATTTACCCACAGCCCCAACGTCTAGGTTACCGACTTTCTCACGTACTTACAATAAATATGAAGATTGTGCAGAGGTGTATACAAGAAATACCGGACAGCCACTGACGTCCGCAACAAATTCTCAGGTACTTGGGTTCTCCGATCAAGAGTATGAGGCGTATAAAACCGCTAGTGCTAGATCGTTAGAAGACTCCGAGGATGATGGCTTTCAACGCGATATGCTGAGCAGAGACATCAAAAAACAGCTGAGGGCTGACAGTAGACAGTATTTGAACTTTACCTTTGATCCAGAGGAGATGTCTCATTCTGTGGACCAAGAGGGTAGCGAAGAAGGTGAAGACTTCAGATCAAGTCTATGGTACGGAGATCCACGGGAGAAGCTACTGGATGCCGAATGCGCTCATCGTGAGAATCGTGCGTTTTCGGAAGAGCCGGCAAGCGATGAAAGTGTTCCATTTCACTATCAGGATACAGTGATGTTAGATCAGGTGTCTTGCGTTAGTTACTCGCTTAGTAACTCGCAAGGAGAATCAGGGTGGAATCGCCCAGACGAGGCCAGTCACCTGTCGGTTCCTGACGGTGATATCTTGGCACCTGAAATGTTAACGGAGCTGGTCGACTCGAGGGAACGGATGGCGGCACATTTTGACGTGGATCCAAGCTCAGCAGGTGGGTATGGTAGTACAGTTAAAGGTGGTGGTTGTAGTGGTGATTTGTCCCGACCCTTAGACAGCTTGACCTCTCAGAATGGCAAAATGTCTCAGGCACGCGGCGCTTTGTTAGAATCTCAGGGCCAGGTGTCGTGCACTCAAGAGATCGATAACAAGAGGGATTACTCTAAGGTAGAGAAGAGTTACGTCCACACAGCCCAGACCCAATCTGATTCTGCCACCTCGTCGCCGTCGAAGAAGTACAGAAAAATATCCACAGACAGCTTCAATAACGAAGGCGGCGACTCGTCGTCAAGTGGCACCGAGCCGAAGACCGATTCCTCTGGCGAGGCGAGATGCGAGAACCTGGAAGACAGCTCAACTGGAGCATCACCTGAAGTATCCCAGGCCCTTGAGTGGGACTACGGCCAGGAGTTTGAAGGTAAAATCCCATTGAGCCAGCAGGACAGCACCATGACCACTTCGACCAGCACTGGGACGTCAGAGTCGCTGAGTGACGCGTCAAGGGATGTATCTGAGCACAGCGACGGCGCCATAGAACCGGAAATGCCATCAAGCGTAATCGACGACTCTGAGATGTTTGAGACGCCTGACAATGAATTTGAAAACATTGACAGCCTGGAGGACTTCCCGATTTTCGGCAAAGACTCTAAAAGCCTGTTGACGGATTCGGGGATATCCGATAAAAGCTTCGACATGTGCGCCAGCAAATCCTCCACAGTGTGTGGCAGCTCCTCAGAAGATTGCTCAAGAGAAGATGACGCTTCCTCTCACACCACCACGAGGGCAGTCAGCTCGGATTCTTCGCAAGAAACGCTGGCTGCGGAATATGCAGCGGACACACCCGTCTCCGTTGAGGACAAAGAATTCCTTACCGACGAAATCAGCCCGACGCCACAAGCAGGGGACTGTTTCGACGAGCTCAAACGAGAAGGGGACAACTCTTTCGGGGACGGAAACTCCAATTCCCCAGCCTCTGTTGTCTCCCTGGAGGACGTCAGCCTTTTACAGGATAGGACGATCATCGGCGAAGCAGCAGACGAAGATGTAGAAATGCGTCACGGTCCCGAAACGTGCACAGACGGGCTCGGCCCTAACAGCAGGGCTTTGAGTCGAAAAGATCGGCCAATTTCTCTGATCTCTACCACAAGTGCAGACACAGGTAGATATCTTAGTTCACTGGTAGATTTATTGTTTCACGTGTAGATAACGCGCCGTATCTGTCATGTATTTTTTATAGAGATATCCAAATGCTCGTTTTCATAAATTGAACAGGCATGTACATACTGTTATGACCTCAACCTTTTTTTGTCTTTTGACTTTAAACATTTTTATCTGCATGTCATTGACACTTGCACGCCAAGGATTCACCCTTTTGGTTTACTGAAATCTGTTTAGTGGTTTTGTTTGTTTGTTGTGGGTTTCTTTTCTTAGTACATTAACTTTTGATCAAATGTTTCGTTCCATTTAGGCTGTACATCATTTACATTTATGAGTTTTTAAAAACTATCAACCAAGTGAGATAAGCCTGATTAGCAGATTGCCTTTAACAAAAGCGATACACATATTCAACAAGTCTATAATAATAATTCTATTTGTATAGCGCTGCCAACTAACATAATGTCAAGTCAGAGCGCACTTAAACATTGATTATGCAACAAACAACCAAGAACACGGATATAATTCTCGAGGCTAAAAATTCTAAAAAGCTAATTAGTAATCTCAAAACTGTACAAACATTGGACCAAGCAAATACATGTAGTAAAACAATAAGGGGTATAAAAATGTTTAACAGAGGTATTAAAATTATATGTTTTCAAGTTCTTTTTAAAAGTGGCGATAAAACCCATACTTTCGGGCCAGATATCTAGAAGTCTCTGAGGCCAACGGTCGTCAGAAAGAAAGGGGCACCTCCAGAAGTGAGGCGTCTGCACCTCGTTCTACAAACGTCAGATAGTTGAGCACACATCGTCGAATTATCAAGTTAATACCTATCTCCAACTACTACTTTTACTTGAATTTCTTCTGCAGATGTAGGCCTACCTACATGTAAGAACTGACGACCAAACTTTTTTATTGCGATGACTCTCTAAACCAGGGATCGGCAACCTTTTGCTTATAGTGTGCCAACCTAGGATTTCTAAATCATTCAGCGTGCCAACAGCGTGAAAGTCAAACTGCTCAACTATATTATTTTTATAAGACAATTTATTTAGTGTCGTAGCAAGACCAAAAGAAAATTAGTGTTATAGAGAAAATCATTAAAACGTTTTAAATTAAATAACAAATTAACCTGTTTGTTATTATTAAATTAAAAAAATCCATTCATAGCTAATACACAATTTAAACTACTCAACTTACACATTAATGGTTATTGTATCAACATTTAAATTTAGTTGTCGAGATATTTTTCGAGTAATAGCTATTAATTCTTTATACTTTATAGTTTGATCTCAGCGAGATTTAATTTACGCTAAAATATTATTGAATATTACATTCAAGACATATATTATCTATAGTTAAGCGGAAGAGATACGTAATAATCATACGAACTGTGTATTTAATGTAAGGTTTAAAAATGTACATAGGCCTATAAATTCTTTGGTCATATAATATTTATATTATTTTCAACTATCTTTTATAGTTTGATAATTTTTAAGTTATAAATTGTAAGCCATTTTTTCGAAGGAAACAAAGTTAAAAAACATATTAGAAATATTAATGCAAAGAAAACGGGTTAATTATCTCCCTTCACATTCACTTGATTTTTCCAAATTTGATGCTAGTGATGCCAAATGAGTTGATTGTTTTAATTTTAATATAACTAGTGTACTTATGAAAACGCTCATCTATCTTAATTTGCCTTAAATTAGGGAAAGAGTTAAATGTTTTGAAATTGATTTCGCGGCAAAATATTTCCAGTTTCAATGCAAATCCGTTCCAGTGGTCCAACACTTCAAGTGCTTTTCGAGCCGTCTTATTGTAAATTCAAGTTCAACTCACTGAAGCGTGTCGACATGTCATTCAGAAACACTGGCTTCAACAGTCATTCTCCTTATTCAATACCGGGAATGTTTTTTTCTTCAAGAAAAACCTTAATTGTTTCCAGGCAAGAACCGAATCTATCCAAGACTCCATATCACTTTCTTCTAGACGAGACTTGATAAACTATAAAATTGACCAATATATCTTAACAATAGATTCAATCACAGATCCCAAGTCCAATCTTGAGAGCTTTGCATTCCTGTACTAAGACAGTCGACATCCAATGTGATTCTCATGTAGTTCGCCATGCAGCACCAATTAATTTTGCTGACAAACGTTGTTTTGACTTGCATAAAAAATAATCCTGGAGGTCTCTCGCGTGCCACTAAAAATCGTTCCGCGTGCCAAGTCTGGCACGCGTGCCTTAGGTTGCCGACCCCTGCTTTAAACTACTTGTTCTAAAAATCAATATCAGCTAGATTATACTTTTATTTGATATTTCAATACGGAACGATTTGATCAGTTGCCAAAGGTTGTTACATTTTCATTGGCGATTGTAAGGGTGTGTAACTCAGGATTATTTCTGGTACAATTAAAGATGTTGTGCACATTTCACTTCCAGAGTTAACATTGACTATTGGACAAGCTGGACAAACTCATTTTACTGCAAAAAAAAAAAAAATAAACAACAAAATACAGATTTTTCATTTTTATACTAATGTATTGGAATTACCATATAACATGCTAATATCGGTATATTAATAGATTAACACGATGAAGCAATGTCAATTCGTCTAGTTACTGTGATCTGCCATGTGTTATTATTTTTTTGGGTTGTGTTCTTTTGACGCGTGCCATGTTTACGCTATTTGCAGTTTCTGTGTAATGATCACAATTAATTTCATAATGTATTTTTTAAACATACGAATGATCGTTTATTATATGTTTATTTTGTGTGCATCAATATTGTTTCAGAGTTACGTGTGGGTTTATGCATGCGTGGATAATTGTTACAAAAAGTCAAATTGGGAATAATTTTGACCTAGAATTACTTTAAATTCATTTGATTTATGTTAATAACTTCTTGGGTCACGTGGTCTGACTGACTGCGATTCAGAATGTACCTGGTTCGAATCAAGGCTGAAGCCATGATTTGGAGGGTGTTCCTGAGTCTACCCACCTACCCAGGACCAAATTGATCCATAGGGCCGGTGAAGCAGCGTTCACCAGTTTCCGTGGCCACGGCATACTAGGTGATTGTGTGGCCAGCACTATGCACAGCCGCCTTTACTTTACCCCAACTAAGGTCAGGTACCCATCAGAGCTGGGTAGACTCAGGGACACCCTCAAATCCTGGGAAAAAATCCTAGCCTCAGGGTTCTCACACAGTCTGGAAAGTCTGGAAAAGTATGGAATTTAAAAAAAAGGCATTTTAGCCTGGACAAATAGCCTGTCAGCCTGGAAATTTACCTAAATCTATATTTATTTCTAAATGTATTATAAAAATGAAAATCAGACAAAAAACGCCAATCCCATTTTTATACGCCATAAACGTCCACTGACCGAGCCTTAGATTAATACCTCATTCACTTATGGGGAGGAGACGTGGGACCGTTTTCCAAATAACGTGTTCCAGCAGCCTGGAAGGTTCTTATAGCCTTGAAATTGTCTGGAAACAGCCTTGAATTTTTTAAAGAAAAAAAATGTGAGAACCCTGTAGCCTGCACCAGGATTCGAACCCAGGACCCTTGGATCGCCAGTCGAACGCGCTGCCGCTCGGCTACCGTGGTCCGACAATCCTCTTGTAGGCTATGGGCGAAGTAAACTTGTAAACGATGCCACATGGTCATGGATCAACCTGGCCTGAAGAGGATATTTTGCTTATAATAATGAAAGTTAATTTGGCTTAAATTGAGCAGACTCGATAACATTGAGAATGTTGCAAACTTATGAGAGAACTTTGTCTAGAGGTATACTAGAAGTATGCATTGAAGTAGATTTATTTCACAAATTGAATGTTATATTCATGTTTTTTTCTATGTTTTGTTTGATTTGATTTCTCCTTGTTTTTGTTTGCAGGTTATGTTCCAGACACAGATTCTGAGCTCGGGACTCTAACGACGAATTCGCCTAGCGTTGATTGGCTGGATAAAAGATGCGTGACTCACTCGTCGTCTTTTCAACCAATGGATGACATATTTGATGAAGGTGAAGATCGTGTCGAGTAATAGGTTGAAGATATATAAACTTAATGTGTGAATATAGTCATGATTTTAAAACGACATACCACATGGGCCTCTATAAAATATAGTTCAGTCTTTAGCTAGTATTTATACAAGTGTAAACATATCACAATTCAAATCAAGATTTTGTATTTGTGTTTTTTTCCCCTCTCTCTAGGATTAAACAATATGGATAGCTGTATGGAGGATAAGGTAAGGTTATAAAAAACTTGTGTTTTTTACTACTTTACGATATCACTTTGATCAAGGCTTATTCAACAGGTGGTACATACGTATGTACCTGGCAGATGGTATTTAAGTGATATAAAATGCAAGAACCTAACTTTGTTTTTACTTAAAGGCAGTATACTTAATCCCCCCTAATCCAGTTAATCCTGTTACTTCCGAATAAACTGACCTATCATAAATTTTAACTATAACAGACCAACGATCGATTGTATACTTAGTCTCCGGATCCCATGGTTTCAAGTTTCATTATCTGATTTGCCTTTACAATCACGTAGGTCATGGTGGCATATACATCTTCCTAAAAACACAAGAAATATCAATACAGTTTGTCACGTTTGGTTTTTGGACATCTTGTGGTCTTGGAATCAATGCTAAGATATTTTTAAAAGTTGAAAAGCACTGACATATATTTTGTTCTGAAGAGAATTTCCCAGCATTCCGTCTTTCGCCCTGACCCTATAGATATAATTTTCGTGGCTTTTAGAAGAAACAAAAACAAAAATACCGTACATTTACAATGCCTTTCATAAATCTAGCTATATCTGACGATTACTTGAAAAATATGAAAAATATACATTATTTTTGATTTGCATGTTAAAAAGTAAAAATTCTAGTAACAATATTCTTGTGAAAAATAAAATAAACTAGTGACAATAAAGGTATGTAACTTTTACAAACAAAAGGACTTAAACCAGGCTGAGCTTAAAATTAACATTCTGTTGTTTGTTTACAATACCTTTAGCAGACCATCTATACTATAGAATACGTAACAGTTTTTAACTTGAACTATATAGTACTGGTTAATACCCATCTGCATTAGCAGCATGTTTATAATATAAATATTCATACCTTACCAATACAGCATTTAAAGATATGTGTAGACATTTTTTGTAGAAATTTAAATCAATATTTCTCCTAGATGTACATAGTATGTGATGAATATTTCTCCTAGATGTACATAGTATGTGATGGAAAAGTATCATCAGACCATCCCAAGACTACAGACGATGAAGACTACAATAGTGACCTAACGACCAACACGGAGGATGAGAGGACTGAGGCTGACCAAGTGTATGGACTAAGTGGGGACACCACACTTTCACAAGGAAGTGCCTCCCCAAAGCTAGTCCACTCTGAGGACATAGGGGACAGGAACCACATGATTGGGGAGTCCCACGAAATGCTGGCCACTGATGACACTGCAATGAGTGTTGACCAAACCCAAGAAGAGGCAAAGAAAGAGGCAGATGTCAAGAATGATGAGTCCGCTGTTAAAGGAAAACCCAAAAAGACTATGAGAATCACAAAGAAACGTTCAGAAAACATTGATCACAAGCTACCCAATATCAACGTGACGTCCAAACTGGCGGACTACATCAAAGCCCCAGTTCCAGTAAAACCCAGAGAGGAGAAAGAGGCTAAAAAGTCTAAAATTATAGCCAATAAAAAATCGAACACTCTTGAGGCCGAGAGCAAATCTGCAAAAACAGAAGTCAGCATCAGCAGGCAATCTTCTGCAGAAAGAGAGCCCGTGATTATAGCTAAACCGAAGGTGATAATCAAGCATGCTCCCCCAAAGTCCAAGTGGGGAAACATCATGACTCAAATTGAAGCCAGTAAAGACACCATCAAGCCCAAACCAAAATCTGAGATTAAAAGTTCTTTAGCTGCATACTTGAGCACGCCTCTGCCCCAAGTCCCTGGTGACCAAACACCCAACTCAACAACTGACCAACAGGCCTATACGAACGTAAAGAAGAAAGAATTCGTGAAAAGAATAAAAAATCTGCCTCCGCCTCCTCCAAAATTGGACTTGAGTAAAGTGAAAAGCAAACTGAATGTACCAACAGCTGCCTCCGCAATCAAGGCTGTACCCAAGAGGGACAAATCACCTAACGCCAAGACCAGGGATGGATCCCCTGGAGGTCACATCAGCAGAAAAGACCTCACCAACAAGAGGCTGTCAGAAGCTTACATTGTTCTAGAGAGACAGGATTTGTCAGCAAATGTTAGTTCAGTCAGAAGTAGCCATACAGACTTGAGTACTAACATGGAAATAGACATCTCTGCAGAAGAAGGTACAATTGTAACATATTCTTTGTTTTTAGATTATGATTTAATGTATGACTATTTAGGTCCATACATTTATTGAAGAACATCTGAACATTTTTTTTTTACCGTGGAATACTAGGTGTCTGTATTGTAAACATAAAGCTCTGTCAGTCTTCCTGTCCAAAATACTAATAACAACAAGCCATATTTCTAATGCAGTGCTATCCAGTAATGAATGGCTTCATGTAGCCTAAGATAAGACTGTATCGTACTTTATCATTTAGATATTGAAAACAGAAATTTAATAGAAGATTGATAATAATGATTGTAGGAAGATGGTTTTGTAGCAAATGATTATTCTAATGGAATGTAGTTTTAAAAATGATAAAATAAAATAGGATAAGATAAAGAAATAAACAAAAAATACTCCAGAATAAAAAGCAAACTGATTGGATGAGGCAGAACGGACAATTTCGGCTACTGCATTGATTGGTTTGAATTCCCCTGTTGCTGAATTGACCAATCATAGATAAGCTTGTCAACAAATATCAGCTCCATCAGTTTATACTTTTTTTCCCCAGGCTTTAGTTGAATGAAAGTGTATTTAATAGCCCAACTATTTCAACATATTTAGCCAGATCAGGATTTTCTTTTGATCATGGCTAAATATCAGGCTAAATATAGTATGAACAATTAGATGCATAATTTTATTTAATTTAGCTTTTTATCTGCAGTTTTTTTTTCTTTTTACTTCAAATGGTCATTAAAAATGAACAATGCTTATGAAATATTAGTTTTTATTAATGTGATTGAGTATTTAAAGATTGTTTTTAAATTTCTAATCAATTTGATTCCATTTCAGAGTTTTCCAAACCAGCTTCCACTATTTCCCAACTAGCCAACCGAGATGGGCACAGGTTGAGTGTATCAAGTATCAAGTCAGTGCAATCTGAGGTGTGGACAATTTGAAAGTTTTAAACAAAACAGATTAAAAAAAAACACAATAAACATAACCTACACACATATAAATTATACAATTATCTCCCTTGCATTTGGTTTTAATAGCAATGTTATCTCCCTTTCAAATGGAAAGACACTAATTGTAAGGAATGTATTTAATTGTTGAGGGCCTACTAAATTGAATGTTAAAGATTGAAGCAAAGCAGTGGCCTAAATCAAAATCCCAGCCAAAGATTCCCCATCTCTGCTGTTTTTTTGTAAGATGCAAAAACAAACGATTAGAACTAAACAACCAGCGTAAAGACTTCATTAAAAATAAAATGAAATGGTTCTTCATTGTTAAATCACATTATGTTGAAGTGCATTGGCTAGTGATTCATAATAATTCAGGTTTAAATCCTTACAAAAAAAAAGTTGAAATGATCTTTCCTGATTCTCCAGTGTATTTTTTAGTATATTCAGAACTATTTGGATATCTGGTGGTAGGCAATTATTTAATTTTTTAACAGCTGAATTAGATTGGACAAGTCCAGGAACTCCCTTTTCATTTATCTCTTTGAGGGGGTGACTTACATGCACTAAGGGCCAATTGATGGTTAATGGAGAATATGCAATTGTGTCTAAACACATTTATGAAAGCCAGAAATAACCAAAGTAGTGGCGATCTCTTCACTAAAAAGGGAGATTATTACTTGTAAACCCACAACTCCCAACATAAAGCTTCATTATCCACAGATGGCCAACTAGCTCTTTACCTAGCAGTGTTCTGTCCATATGGCTAGTAAAATTGCGTTGTGGAAAGCGGCAACGCGTTTAGATTGCCATTTCAATGAGGTTTCTGGTTCGAACTCCAGAATTCTGCTAGTTGACTGTAGGGCCTTGCATGGGTGTAGAGTGGGTGAGAGCGGCCAACCTTTCCTGATGAACATTTATGGTCACGTGTCAAACTTTGCGAGATGCAGCAGAGTTCGTTTTCCGAGCCCTAAGAAAGAGATTATTCTTGGCTCATGTTCTCACTTAAAGAGAAAAGGGGTTCAAGTCTGGTTCGAGTTCCACGCTAAACGCCAGAATCTATTCCCACTAAGCTGTAGGGTGTCCCTGCCCCCAACTGTGATGGGTGCCTTACATTAGTTGTGGAACAGGAGCTGTTCATTTTGATGGTCACAGATATCTTTGTATCTCATGGTCATCAAAAGGCTTGTGTGAGATGTTGGCATTGAAAACAGCAACAACAAAAAAAAAACTTAATACAAGGGAGAGAAAAAACAAAACTCGCTGCTGCTCTAAATAACTAACAAAAGCTACGCCAGAAAAAAATTCAAACGTAATGTAAATTTATTTTTTCTGTATGTGCATGTTTCAAACGAACATTTGATTGGTCAGTTTATATTGTATTATATATCCGACCAGGCAATGCAAAATAAAGTAAATGAAATGAAATCATCCCAAGATGGAAGATCTCGACCGTCTGTCCGGAAAAATAGTAAGTCTAACTTTTTAACTAATGAAATTGGTGCTAAGGTGACAATAATATTAGGCTAATAGGCCTGCTACTAAATATTAATACTACTATTATTACCAAAACAAACACCAATAAAGCCTAAATGTAACAAATTTTTAATTTACAGTAAATTTCTTGGGAATTAAAAATGGTAGTGCTTTCTGCTTTAATTTGTACAAAAGAAAACATGTAAAATTCTGTATTAAATTTTTTCCAAAAAAACATAAATTTACATTGCAGACGTTATAATATGGATTTATTTAACAAAAAATAGTCTTGTATAACTTAGTCTAATTGTCTTGGATATTTTAAAACAAGTTGTATAGTTAGTAATGAGAAAAATATATAACAAAATATATAACAAAATAAATACCGGTATGCATTCTGTTAAGACATAAACTTCCCCCAAAGCATAAGAAAAGGGATATATTTTTAATATAAAATAGTTGCAACAAGCCATTTGAGAAAATGTGAATGGTGTAATAAAAGTGCTTCAATGATATTATTCTAACAATTTATAACCTAATAAATCTTTCGTAATAACAATGTAGCCTAATAATGTATTATTTATGTAAAAATGTATAAAGATAACCTATCTATAAAAAGTTATTGTTCCACTTGTGATTGGGGCATGTAAATATTGGAAAAATACTAGATCTATGTTGGATGAAAATGTATGTTCGTTCAAACTTTTTTTTAAAGTCTGCTTTTTTAATGGTTGCAGTGGGGGAGGAAAGAGACCATTAATTTAGTCTTAAAACTAAACCGACAATTTGTATGGACTTAAATTAAAATCTTCAAGCTCAAACATAATAGAATAAATAATATTAGGACCTTTTTTTGAATCCTTAAACTCAATCGTTATCGATTTGTTTATATGGACTTTATTTTAACTTCTGTACCAAGTCAGTTAACTTTGTGTGTGTGTATGTTTGTTTATTATTGACACAATTGTCATGTACCGATGTGGACATCTTTACCCTGACAGCGCCTCTCAAACTCCCATCTCGAGCTGCGCAAGTTCGGGACAGCTCCGCCGTGTCTTCCCAGAGGTCTTCGCCTTCGCCCGTCATTCTCAAACCGATAAAGCCGAACCCCAAGGCTATCACTGGCGCCAAGGCGAACGCGACCAAATCTGTCGCCGGGCGCTCCATCCCATCAGTCAAAGGGCGCGACTCCAGCGCCAGTAAGTTCATCTTGCAATTCTACGTGTGGCTTGCTTTAAAAAGAAACACCAATACCACAGTACTGTTTTAATTTGCCACCTACCACCTAAATATATTGTATCCGTGTGTTTATATAACAAAAAGTCTACAATAATTGAAGTTAGATGTTCTATGTCATTGCAACGATTGCCTCGCCTAAGATAAGATAAGTGAAAATGAGATCTTATTTTATCTTGGTTATTTCCACATATTTGACGTTCTGATGTTGTATTGGCTGTTTTTATGTGTATTTTGATTTCGTGCCTCTAAAAAACAACAATTCTCTGTGTTTGGTGTGCTTTAGATTTGATTCCTGAAACTGCACTCAAAGTAAATGGTCATCCACATAGGATATCCTGCAATTTCAGACTTTTTTTGCTGCCATTATATCACTTTAAAAAATCTAAACACTTAGACTATATGTCGCCTCTCTTCTTAACCTATAACTCGCATTACACGCAGTACGTTATAACAAGTTTATCTAAAGTATTTTATAGCACCTTTTTTTAAGGATGAAAAAAACTCAGCTTATAATAAACTTAACTAGTAACCACTTTGTGGTCGAAAATTCAATTTTCAATTTTTATTTAGATGAAATAAAATGAAGAAAGGAAATAAATGAAAATAGCCTACGCATTTGTTTATAACATATAAGTTTCATAAAGAAAAAAAAAGAAAACACTTTTAAAACGTTTATACCGTTTATATAACCAAAACCAAACCCTCTTTGCCCACTTTGCACCCAGTCTCATTAATTATTATTGTGTAACCTTCCCCATTTTCAATGTGACGTGATGTGTGGACGTACCCTTTTGAAAATAGAACTTCTTTCCCAAATATATATGTGCTAGTCAATATATATATCTATGTATCTTTATTTATATTATATTATATATGTTTATTATATGTACATATATATTTATAATATCGGCACAGATTAATACATTTAACATCAATTTATTAAGTATACATATAAATAATCTATGTATATTATTCGTTACGTATAGTATCATTGAAACTCGGGGCTGTGTTAATGGGTAGGAGATTGGCAGAAGTACATACATAAGCCTTTTTTTTCGTTTGTTTATCTTGCATTTATATTTGGCAGACGTGAGTACAAGGGGTAAAGAATCCGCGCTAAGAAATGGGGAAACTTTTGAAGGGCTTAAAATAGCATAATTTAACTTATCATTTGCCTGAAATGTTTAACGACCACGCCCTTTCCCCATTATCGATAGTGAATAAAGAAATACGTTATTATAATATACGTAATCAATATGCCTTCATTTAAACAAAATATTTATACATAATAGTTAATATATATTCATAGGGACGGAAACGACTACTGTTAATGTCTTTCCTTTTATTTAAATTTCATAGCCCGTTATTGTCCAAGTTTAAAACCGAAAATCGTGGGGTTATATACAAAACACTGAATGTAACGCACACGCTTTTCTTATTTTAAATATTAATCAAATATTACAATAGATATAGGGCCTATAGACAGATCAAAATATAAAACAACTGTATAAGCAAATATTTTAGTTGATTACGATATAGGTTAGGGAGTTCTTGTAATAGATCAAGGGACTAATGGAATAAGCCAGAGCAGGAAGGCGGCACATCAAAAGCAGACGTTAATTATTTCTACGTCTGAACTAGATTATTCGTTAGAAAGAAAAAGGATTCGGGCATTTTTGTAATCATTGCTTTTTAATTAACTGCTGAAAATGGTTGCATACGAAAACAGAGTTTAAATTGTGCAAAAGAAGAAGCAAACATATATATATATACTTATATAATCGAACTGGGGGAAAGCTTTAAAATATTTTCGGATTTGCCCTTATTCGGAGACTAAGTACCGTACTGCAGTTGATTTTAATCTCTGGTTATTTACAAAGGATGGAGAAATTCGGGAACTTTTGTTAAATAGAGTCTATTAATTCTTCTTATATATATATATATATATAAAGGGTGTATTTTGTGGTTTTTTGAACAATACTATACCTGGTAAGTGGACCGAATCAACCCCATGGCGCCGTATTGATCACAACTAGTCAAAAAAAGATAATCGATTTTATCCGGGTATTGAATGAGGGAAGCTTTGAAGTGGAAATAATATATTACCCGCTCCCCACCCCCTCTTACACGCCCCCATACACACGAGTGTTGACAGTCACACGTAGCACCAACATGGATTCAGACCTGGATTACTGGGCTGGCTTCTAAAGATTAAACTCCAGGTCAATTTTTGAACTGACTTTAAGTTCATGATTTCTACTTGGAGAAAGCCATATTTGTTTTTAAAAATGGATTTCACATTTACATGGCCAGATTTTTTCACGTTTTCACGGACGTTTTTCAATACAATTATTTGTGTTGTGGTGATGTTCTTACTGTTGAAACTGGCACCAACTGTAGATCAAATAGTAAGATGGTGGCAGTCGAGTCGATGGATGTGGACCGACAATGGAAAGGTCAAGAAAGCTGCTGAAAACGTCGACCTGAACTTATCTGATCAGGCCAACGGAAATATGAGAAAAACAAGTCACGAGCATACACCGTCAAATCTCCAACATACACCATCAAAAACGCATGAATTCATGGCGTCAAATGTTTCTACTGAAAATATATCAACCGTCCATCTGAAAACTAACGCGCATGAATATTGTCCAGTAAAGGACGTGACCAGTGTTTTTTCAGAACGCCAACTTGAGGCAGCGGACTCCGTGGCGTCAATCAGGTTCAAGCTGGGAAAAGTAGTTCCCTGGTTATCGGCGTTGGAGGATAAAGAAGTTGTTTCACTGATTGATATTTGTTACGGCGTTAAAAACAACACCAGCACCGGAGGAAGAAGAGACGCTGACTGTCAACACCAGTGTAAGGAATCGTTGACAATATCCGGGTTGAAAGGTATGTAACAAAGCGGTTCTCACACTGGGGGGGGGGGGGGGGGGTTCACCCATGGTGATATGAGACACACTTCTTACATTTTAAAACCAATATTTGTTTTCTATTCATAATACGTAATTTATATTAGATACACTGAGATCTTCACATGTTAAGACCCTCTTCATTGTACAAGATAAGTTCTTCCCAGATACACTGCCTAACAATATCGTGGTGTTTATCCTTACATTAAAGGTAAAACAAATGTTACTTTAAAAAAAAAAAGAAATGAGTCACATAGTTAATTGCTATGAAATCGTAAACCGGTTAATTTTTGGGGCCTTCTTTCATGATCAGGTTTAGTTTTGTGTGTGTTTTCCTATTCCCACTTTCTGTGTCGAGTTTGCCTAGCGCGTCTCTAAAGCCATTCATTAATTTCTCAAGTTCAGAGCTCCATCCCACGAATACCTGTAACGTAATTCTCTTCTTCTTTCTTTCCATCTCTCACTCGCCCCCCCCCCCCCCCCCCCGCCGCCCAACTTCTCCCTTCACTAACTTCCTTGCAGTTCCGTATTTCTTTCTGATCAACGCGAACCCTTTCGTTAAAAACAATTATCTTGAGCCCAAGCAAGTGTCATTACATTGGCCCTAATCTGTCAGTTCTGACAGTATTTACTTTAACTACACAACTTGTCTGAGTTCCAATGCTGCAATATTGTATCACATGTAGCCTACTGTAGAAACAACATTGATAAACAACAGGTACAGAAGTCTGGACATTTGTACCCAATCGTCACAGTATTGTCAAATAAAACAGGGCCGGGTTTTGAGGTCGTTCAGAAAAAAAGGAAAAAAAAAGAGATAGTAATAAGAGTTGACGTCATTTAAGAACGACCTACAAGTTTTAATCAAGTATTACGCATACAATTAGCTTTAACGTTTACACTCCCCCACCCCCACCCCCCCCCCCCAACTGTGTGGCTTGTGTATTTTGATTGATTTAAGCCGTCAGTCGAAGTAACAGATAGGGAGAGAGAGATACAGAGGGAGAGAGACAAAGGGAGAGGAGACAGAGAGGGTGAGGTGGATAGAGAAAGAGATATAGTTAACGAACGAAAGAGAAAAGAGGAAAAGATAGGCGAAGAGAAAAAGAGAGAGTTAGTGAAAATGAGAGACAACAGTGTGGGAGGGAGAGAGAGAGAAAAAAGAGGACAGACAAACACGGCTAATAAAGCTACACACACACACACTCTTACATACACTTACTCACACACGTAAACACATACATACACACACTCACCACACACACATACACAGACAGGCTGTTATTTGGCAAGTGCCGTGAGTTAAAAGCCAACCCCCCCCTCCCTCCCTGAGTTATTTCTGTGTTGTGATAGAACATGAACTCCCACCTACCATCACCAACGCCATCACCATCAACATCGCCATCACCAAAACTACCTGTTGGAGTGAGAGAAACCTGGCAGTATTCTCTGACATCAGAGGAAAGCTGTGCCGTGAGAGATATAAAGTGTCATTTCAGAAAGTTGTTGTTTCATCCCCCTTCCCTGTAATATCATCGAGTATCATGATAGTCGGAGCTCCATGGAAGTATCGCGATTCGTTCTATGTTGATAATTCCCCAATCATTCCTGGATAGTTTGGATACATTCTGGTTCATTCGTTTCCTTGTTGTATTTCCTCTATAGTGACTTTGGCGTGATACGTTTTTATCGAGTTGGTATAAATAACATGGTGTGCTATTATGATATTGCCACTCACTGTTTAGTTCTTTTAGTCTTAGTTTTACTTTTTTTGGCGTTAGGTTTACAATAACTGTGGACAGTGTTGGGAATACTAGTTTACTCTGTCTTCTTTTTGCCTCTCGAAAATCTTGCGCTGTCTTTTACTTTCAATACCTTTTCTCTCTCTCATTCTCTACGATCTATCTATCTCCGTCTCGCACTCGACGCTCTCCCTATCTATTTCTCTCTCTGCCTTTCTCTCTCTCTCTCTCTCTCTCTTTATCACTGTCATTCTCTCTGATCAATCCCTTTTCTCTCTCACACTCTCCACGATCTGTCTCTCTCTCTCTCTCTCACTCTACGCTCTCCCTATCCCTTTCTCTATCTCTGTCTTTCTCTGTCTTTCTCTCTGTCTGTCTTTCTCTTTGTTAAATTCACAATCTGACTGTTACATGCGTTAGTTTTAACATTTGTTTTCTTACATTCTTCGTTGTCGTTTCCTGTTATATTATCCAAGTCCACAGAGTGCGGGACGCGGTGGCCGAGGGGCAGCGCGTTCGGCTTGAGTTCCTAAGGTCTCTGGGTTCAAATCCTGGGGAAGGCTAGGACTTGTTTCCGAGACTGGAGGGTGTCCCTGAGTCTACCCAGCTCTGATGGGCACCTGGCTTTAGTTTGGGTAAAGTAAAAGTGGCTGGGCGTTGTGCTGGCCACACAATCACCTAGTATGCCGTGGCTACAGAAACTGGTGAACGCTGCTTCACTCGCCCCATGGTCAATTTGGTCCGACGGAGTCCACCGAGTCTATTATAAATATGCCACAGCAAGGATGACTTTGGGTCCCTTTACAGCTAAAATTCTGAGCCCAATGATCTCTCTATATGTACTGTTTTATTTCTAACCAGCCTTTGAACTTCGTGGGCCCTAGAGTTATGTGCAAGCAGCTCCCCCCTCCCCCTTTCATCCCTGGTATTATTTCCCTCGCTTTAAGTTTCATTATCTTTCTTACGCTCCCTTGGTAAACTGAACATTGGGGCCCTTTTTAAGTTAAATGTCCATTTCTAATGCCCCCCCCCCTTTTCATTAAAATCTCATAAGCGCCCTCTGGTGGAGGGGGATATCTGCTTTAGATCGTCGCTTACACTTTAGAAATTGGGCAACCCAGCAACTTTTTCGTGTCTTCAAAAGTGACTCTCCCGTATATAAAATATCTCACTTTTCATCTGCCTCTCACTGATGTAATTTTTTAATATTATTAACTTTTTCTTAGTTTAAAAGAGTCTAAAGGAACACGACGCCCTCGCCCGTGTTGCTAGTGCCTAGAGCCGGCATAGATTTTTACTCTTGCATTTTCTCTTCACATCTGCTCTCTTACGTTCTCTCTTTACATTTTTTCTCTCAAGTACACTTTACATATTCTCTCTTACATTTTCTTATTACATCTCCCTCTTTACATCTTCTCTCTTACATTCTCTCGTTAATCTTCTCTCATTAATCTTCTCTCTTACATTATCTCTTACATTCTCTCTTACATTCTCTCTTACATTCTCTCTTACATTCTCTCTTACATTCTCTGTTACATTCTCTCTTACATTCTCTCTTACATTCTCTCTTACATTCTCTCTTACATTCTCTGTTACATTCTCTCTTACATTCTCTCTTACATTATCTCTTACATTCTCTCTTACATTCTCTGTTACATTCTCTCTTACATTCTCTCTTACATTATCTCTTACATTATCTCTTACATTCTCTCTTACATTATCTCTTACATTATCTCTTACATTATCTCTTACATTATCTCTTACATTATCTCTTACATTATCTCTTACATTATCTCTTACATTCTCTCTTACATTCTCTCTTACATTATCTCTTACATTCTCTCTTACATTATCTCTTACACGCTCTCGCCACCTGTCTCCCACTCACTCTCATGGTCTCATTTTCATTTTCTTACTTACTTTCTCTATCTCTTACACTTACAGTGTTTCTCTTACCCACCCCTTCTCTCTTCTCTCTTACATTCTCTCATTAATCTTCTCTCATTAATCTTCTCTCTTACATTCTCTCTTACATTTTCTGTTACATTATTTCTTACATTCTCTCTTACATTCTCTATTACATTCTTTGTTAAATTCTCTGTTACATTCTCTCTTACATTCTCTGTTACATTCTCTCTTACATTCTCTCTTATTTTCTCTCTTATTTTCTCTCTTACTTTCTCTCTTACATTCTCTCTTACATTATCTCTTAGACGCTCTCGCCACATGTCTCCCACTCACCCTCATGGTCTCATTTTCGTTTTCTTACTTACTTTCTCTATCTCTTACAGTGTTTCTCTTACCCACCCCTTCCCTACTCACCCCCTTCTCTCTCTCTCTCTCTCCCCCCCCACACACACACACACTCATACAGACCCACTCGCTTTATTTCACCATCCCACACATTCTGCCATGCATTCATTAGATGTTGTGCTGATCTAGTGAATTTCAAGAACAACCTGTCACCCCTCCCCTCCCTGCCTGTTATTTTTGTTAGCTTATGCCCAAAAGAAAGTTAGAAGACATATCTTGAACTTTTTTTTTCTGTGCGCCTTTTTGTGTTCTTAAAAGTTGTATCACCCCCTCTCAACCAATATCCATTAGGCAAATATTCATGTTTTACAAACCGATCCCGGCAAAGAAATAATAAGGCGCTAGAGGTCATATGATATGGTTTGGTTTTAACTTAAAAATGAGATCGTTCTTTGAAACACACGAGTGAACAAAATAGAAAATGAACAATAAACATGATGGATTATGACAGAACGATATTGTACTTTTTATAATACGATACTGAAAACATTTTGTAGAATATAATAGAACAAAAAATAATACGATAAAACATGATACAATATGATTGAACAATGTTAAACATTTTAAGCAATGCCACATGACATGATATAATATGTGTAAGAACATGACATAGATCAGGGTTCGACAACGTTTTGAAATATTGTGCCAAAATAGGATTCCTAATTAATTTAGCGTGCCAATAATAACTGCGCACTATATGGGCCCAGTTTATATAGGCACACTATTCTGCCAATGTTTAAATAATGTCCTAAAGTTGAAACAATATTGGACCAATAATATATAGTGTGCTGTTAGTCAAACTGGTCTTTTCTTATAGATAAGACTTGAATTATCTTTGTGGTGTGTGTGTGTGGAGAGGGGGGTGTCTTCCGTATGCCTTTGAAAATCGCTGTGTGTACCGTAGGCTGGTGATCCCCAGGTTGAGATAATGTAAGCGATCTCAGAGCAGTGAAAGCGAAAGTGTTCAGAACTACTTCAGAACTTAGTTCTAGTTCTATTGCTGGGTTGAATGGGCCGTATTGCTGCTGAGAGTTAACACCCTTGCCCCTTTTACAAGTCAATCTTTTATGACTGACTTGTAAATTACAAGTCAGTCATAAAAGATTGACTTGTATAAGGGGCAAGGGTGTTAACTCTCAGCAGCAATACGGCCCATTACTATGGAAAAGTTTTGCTGCCACAGCGCGATGCTGCAGCAAGTTGAGGTGTGCGTTCTCTTGCCAGGGGTCATGGTGACCTTTGCCTTTCATCAAGGTACAGGCACGTGCAAGAAGCTGTCACAACGCCATCTTTCGTTCTTCTGTAGAGGAATAGGTTTAACTGCGTGTTGGTGTGCTGATATCTGTAGAGGAATAGGTTTAACTGCGTGTTGGTGTGCTGATATCTGTAGAGGAATAGGTTTAACTGCGTGTTGGTGTGCTGATATCTGTAGAGGAATAGGTTTAACTGCGTGTTGGTGTGCTGATATCTGTAGAGGAATAGGTTTAACTGCGTGTTGGTGTGCTGATATCTGTAGAGGAATAGGTTTAACTGCGTGTTGGTGTGCTGATATCTGTAGAGGAATAGGTTTAACTGCGTGTTGGTGTGCTGATATCTGTAGAGGAATAGGTTTAACTGCGTGTTGGTGTGCTGATATCTGTAGAGGAATAGGTTTAACTGCGTGTTGGTGTGCTGATATCTGTAGAGGAATAGGTTTAACTGCGTGTTGGTGTGCTGATATCTGTAGAGGAATAGGTTTAACTGCGTGTTGGTGTGCTGATATCTGTAGAGGAATAGGTTTAACTGCGTGTTGGTGTGCTGATATCTGTAGAGGAATAGGTTTAACTGCGTGTTGGTGTGCTGATATCTGTAGAGGAATAGGTTTAACTGCGTGTTGGTGTGCTGATATCTGTAGAGGAATAGGTTTAACTGCGTGTTGGTGTGCTGATATCTGTAGAGGAATAGGTTTAACTGCGTGTTGGTGTGCTGATATCTGTAGAGGAATAGGTTTAACTGCGTGTTGGTGTGCTGATATCTGTAGAGGAATAGGTTTAACTGCGTGTTGGTGTGCTGATATCTGTAGAGGAATAGGTTTAACTGCGTGTTGGTGTGCTGATATCTGTAGAGGAATAGGTTTAACTGCGTGTTGGTGTGCTGATATCTGTAGAGGAATAGGTTTAACTGCGTGTTGGTGTGCTGATATCTGTAGAGGAATAGGTTTAACTGCGTGTTGGTGTGCTGATATCTGTAGAGGAATAGGTTTAACTGCGTGTTGGTGTGCTGATATCTGTAGAGGAATAGGTTTAACTGCGTGTTGGTGTGCTGATATCTGTAGAGGAATAGGTTTAACTGCGTGTTGGTGTGCTGATATCTGTAGAGGAATAGGTTTAACTGCGTGTTGGTGTGCTGATATCTGTAGAGGAATAGGTTTAACTGCGTGTTGGTGTGCTGATATCTGTAGAGGAATAGGTTTAACTGCGTGTTGGTGTGCTGATATCTGTAGAGGAATAGGTTTAACTGCGTGTTGGTGTGCTGATACTGCCATTTTTTTGTGTGCTTCTTTTTGTAAAAGCCTTTATAATAATAACTTCGCTTATGTGTTTTTAGCTTTTAGTGAGAGGCCGGCTGGTCCTGCGGTTGGTTCACTGGACTGTCAATGGACAAGTCGCGGGATCTATCCCTGCCGCCGACCGTTTTGGGTCTAGTGGACGTAATAATCTTCTAAATCTAGAAGGAACGTCTGTAAAACATAAGTAAAACTTCTAAGACTCCCCTTTCCCGCCATCATAGCGAGACAAAACTTGGCATATAGTCTAGTATAGACTGGTTGCCGATGACAACATATTTAGGCCCATCCGTCCACTCCAACACCCCAAAATCCGTTTTTTTTTAATGTTTATTTTTTTACCTTGGTTTGTTTTTTTGAGATACGTAATGGGGTAACAGTAATTAAAGACCAAGTGAAGAGCTTTTTATCAAAATTGAGTAAACATTTGATTTTGATAGTAAATAGTGTATTCAACATCTGAATGTTAATAAAAATCATTTATACAAAATATCAAAGATAAATTTTAAGTAACAAGTTCAATATTTGCACTTAAATGTGTGTTTTTTTTTGGAGGAAAAATCCAAATCTCGTAGCCATTTGAGATGTTTTAATTTCCGGCAATATAGGAAAGTGACGTAAGAGAAAGGATTTCGACTAAGAAAAATGAATATTGTCACTTGTTTTGAATCTATTGCCACATGTTTTGAATCTTTTCCCGGTTCTTATTTTTAACAAAATGGTTAAATATAGATTTAGCCTATAGGGCGTTTGCAATCCCGTGACAAAAAGCACGTGATTTGTGTTTACTTTGAGTAATGGTGTACAATTAAATATGGCCGCTGTATTAATAAAGTTTCATAAAGGCTCGAGCTTTTTTTAAATGATGTGTTGTGTTTTAAGTCTTATTAAGATTTAAGCTGTATTATGTATGTTAAATAAAATAGGCTATTTTATTATTATCATAGACATAGATGCATAGACGATGTGAGCCTAATAGTACTAATAGTGACTTGACTAGATAGCCTATTCACCAACAATATCACTTGACATCGTAGCCTAGTCTACGAAACATTAAAAGTGTAGGCCTATAAAGTGAAATTGAAAGTGTAAATAGGTCTAGCCGGCCCTAGCCTAATCACATTAATCAATTAATCTACAGTACTACTATTTACCTCCTTATTTTTGAGTAGGATAGCCAATATTCAGATGTGAATTTTGCATGATAAAGAAGTAATTTACTTTCACCACGTTATGTTTGTACCTCAAGTGGGTTCTATATTTACACAAATACGTCACTAAATGTACACAAAAAAACGTAAGCTCCGCCTACTGAGAACGCTCTATTATATTTATTTATTTCCTTTCTCAAACGTCACTGCCGTAAGAGGCTATTCCAAATCTCGTTCCTTTGAGAAAAACCTCTTCACTAGGTCTTTATTTTTTTTCTAACGACGGAACGGTTGACCACCAAAGACATAAGAAACGTCCGCAGAAAGAAAAGAACAAACAAAATCAAATCACGGACATACGCATACAAAACATATGTTGCGAAAATTGTCGCCGCACTTGACCTAAATATTGGCACACTTCTAATCTCTCTCCGTTGATAGCACTCTCTTTTCTCTATCTGCCTCTTCTTGTTCTCATGTTACTCGCAATTATCTTAATCCCTTCCAACCTTTCACTCTCCATATTTCTCCTTTCTGTAGCATCTCTCGCTTCTTTCTTTTTTTTTTCTACAACACGTTGTCTCTTCCTGAACTATCTCTTTCTCTCTGTCTACCACTTCTTTATCTCTCTTTCTCTCATACCATTCAATTCGCTACATCTCATGCTCTTTCGTACACTTTCTTTCTCATTTCTTTTTCTCTCTATCTATCTCGTTTTCTCTCGCTTCACCTTCTTCTCCTTTTATCTCATACCTCACTTTTTTTTTACTCTTTCATCTCTCTCGCTTTCTCCTACTTTTATTAACTGGGACCAGTAAACGGGACTTCTCCCCCCCCCCCCACGCCCCCCCCCCCCCCCCAGAAACTTATATACACATGACATTGCCCATAAGCGCATCCAGCGAACGCCCTCGCAGCGATGCTCGCGCGACATTTTAAAAAGAAAAAAAAGGTAATCAACTCTCGCATTATTTACATTCACATTTATTATTTGTTGCCGTCGCCAGGAAAGGTCACGTGGCGTCTCGCGGAAGCCGGAGCAACGCTTGCAGCATTTTGCTGCACTTGAGATGTGTTAGATCTAATGCTTGCATGTGTGACCTTATTGCCGAGGCATCTCACTTTCCGCAGATGACAAAAGTGCTCACCAAACGCACGCCGAAAAATATTGAAGAAAAAAAGAAAAGCTTACTAAGTATCCTTCGACCTTTTGTCCGCTGCAAAATTTCACTATATTGTGCATCATGATTTCTCAGTAGGGCAGAATTCATAGGCCCATTTTCTTTTCTGGTTGCCCATACGGGCGGTGGATGGAGGTCGGTGGTCGATTCTCTAAACTTGTGTGCGATATTATTCTGGGTGCCCAAAAATGTTGGGAACCAATAAGCGTGTAGTACTCTGATCATTCCAATTTGTGGAAAACATGCTTGTCTTTACACTTAGTATAGATAGTGTGCGCTTTGGAATTAAGAAGAAGAAGAAGCGGTAGCGCGTTCGACTGGCGTTCCGAAGGTTCTGGGTTCGAATCCTGGTGAAGGCTAGGATTTGTTCCCGGGACTGGACGGTACACAGATCTGATGGGTAGGCCCCCTACCTGACATTAGTTGGGGTTAAGTAAAGGCTGCTGGGTATTGTGCTGGCCACACACCCCCCAGTAGGCCCCTATGCCGTGGCCACAGACACTGGTGAAACTTCACCGGCATTATGATCAATTTGGTCCGAAGGTTTCTTTACTGAGGTGCTGAGAATTTCTTAAAGTATTCATTCCTCCTTTGTCGTTGTTTCTTGTGGGATACTTGTAATTAATGATGTAGGCCTACAATATACATATCGCCAATGAAAGCCATTTAGCTGTGTTTATCTTAGAAGATGACGCCTCCTCACTTCCGTTCGAGAACTATCACTGATATATATAATAATATATAAATACATTTTTAGATCTGCGTTGGTGGCTGGTGGTATATTTTTTCATGACTAATCTAATATTTTGGGCAACAAGCGATTGACATATTCTACATCGTTGCTTGAAACAATGGATTATGAAAATGTGTTCACTGTCCATTTTAAGCGAGATATTCTGGATTATTTTAATTGCGGGGCTTAGGTTAGAGTTTAAATTAGGGGATATTTCTATCCATCCACCCATCAAGCCAAATTACATTTCTGTCTATCCGTCTGCCCGTCTATCTGTCTAGGTCTCCTTTTTCGTCATTCTGTCTGTCCGACTTCCGTTTTAGTATCTCAGTCTGTTTATCTATTCACCCCTTTATATGTCTGTCCGTCCGTCTGTCTGTCTTACAATCTATCCATCTATTTCACATCATCGCTCTATATTCTACCTCTAACCAATGGCACACGTTTCCTTGCGAGTGATAAACTATAAGCCAACGTTATCCAACAAGAGATAAACACTTAGCAGTTTCGGTTTTATTTGTTGGCCTATCTGGCAGGTGAAGATAGAACGGAAAGGGAGATGAATCTGGCACTAAAAACAATGTATTGTTGGCCCCGTGTCTGCTGGAGGACTGATATCTTAGTTATTTCTCTTCTCTTGTGCCGTGTTAATGATAACACGGGTGAATTTGTGTACCGCTCACTCAACAGTGCTCACCAACAATAGACCTAATGTTCACTTGGATTGGAACTATCTTTGAAACATTTTAAAAATCATTTTAGAGATCTCATTTAGCTTTCAAATATGTTTTTCTGAACTATTCTTTATTAAAACTATTAGAAGTTTAAAAGTGAGGAAAAAAATAACGATACTTTTTGGCGGTTTATGCTAGTTTATAGTGTTTAAAAAAGGATTATAACTATACATTTTTTGTAAATCAAAATATTATCAAAAGTACGTTCAGGGAATGAAAATGTTTGTTTTTTTTAGTTTTGAATAAATTGAACATTTTGCTATAGACCTTCCGCTCTTAGGCTTACCTCGATGCTAATTTTGGCGTTGTTTTTTTTTTTTTTAAATATACATATTTTCTAGATTAAAAAAAAAATCTTTAAGGAAACAAAAGAACAGTGTTTTAGAATATACTGGAGATTTTTTTCTGGAGATTTCTTTTTCGATGAGCGAAAATGACGAAGTTGACATTACTGGCAGGAATGTGGGTTTTGTTTAGTTCGAAACCGAACTTTGTGAATTCTAAATGGCAAGAGATATTGTTTAGTCGTTGCATTGGTGGGTGATTGTCAGAATGTCAATGTTGTGGTGGCAGTTCTGTTTATCGAATTTGTGAACATCTTTCAGTGAAATAAATAAACCATGTCTGGGTCGTACTCAAGATCGTTTCGTTCTTCGGGCGACAGGTTGTCCAGCAGTAGCAGCATTAGCACCCTGGGTAGCAGTAGGTTCAGCACTGGCAGCAGCTTGGGTAGTAGGTTTAGCACGGGCAGCACCTTAAGCAGTCGGTCGAACACTGGCAGCAGTGTGGATAGCAGATTGAGCTCATCCAGCAGTGTCGATAGCCGTTTGAGCTCAGTCGGCAGTCTGAGCAGCAGGTACATAACTCACCAGGATCGTGCCGCCATAGCTGGGTATACTCGATCATCAGACGTGACCTCCACAAGAACCGGCCTGTACCCCGTGAGCGGCACGTCTTCCATCAAGACGCCCTACACGAAGCCAACAATCACCGATACTTCCCACAGAAGACCGAGCTACACTGGAAGTTCAGGAAGAGTTTTTGAATCAAGCAGCAGAGATGCAAGAGCGGGTGTTACGGCCTCCACTGACAGAAGTTTGAAGAGGTCTACGGAACAAATTTCTTCAAGTTCTAGATCTCAAAGGGAGGCAGATTCTAAGGCGGAAGAGTACAGGACAGTTTCTCTACCAGAGAAAGGTAACCACACAAAACCTGAGGCAGACGACCGAGAGCAGAAATCTAGCTTCCGGAGGCAGGATTCAGGCGACGATAACTCGACTATTTCAACGCGTAGTGATCGATTCGTGAAAAGTGCTCATGAACTGAGGCATAGGAAAGAAAGCTCTCCAAATACTATTACCACACATTCCCAAAATGAAAATACAACTATAAAGCCAAGACTAACAAGGGATGAAAGAAGTAGGCAGTTGAATTGTGATTCTTCTTTGAAGACAAATTGTGATGTTGCTTTCGAAGAAACGGTTGCGCCAGTGTCGTTCGAACCTAAGTCTGATTCTTCACCAGGTGCCTGCATCCATGTCACAGACGAAGGTAACTCTTGCATGGTAATTAAATGTAGGTCTAATAACTAAATCTGATTGGCTAGTACTCCAAATGCGCACGTGTTCTACTTTTTAAAGTCTAAATGCATTAAGCGCGGAACAGTAGGCCTACATAAATCTGTATAGAGAAATAGATGCAGAGATAGTCAATGTTATTTCTGTCTAAATAAAAACTTTTATGAAAACGAGTGTTGAAGCAAAATATTAGGGTTCTGGTGATGAAAGGGGGGTTGGGGGATGCCCATGCAATCATAAACCTTCCCCTGAGTTCGAACCCTAATCTTGTAATTATTAAGAAATTTGTTAAAGGTGAGAAGAAAAAAAAAACAGCAAATCAAAACTTGAAGTACGAGGGAAGAATTAGAAGTTTGCATAATATGTCCCCGTTTTACAATAATACGCACGAAACAAATAAACGCTTACACTAATAAACGCTTACACAAACGCTCACACGAATATACGCCTACACAAATAAACGCTCACACGAATATACGCCTACACAAGTAAACGCTCACTCGAATATACGCCTACACAAATAAACGCTCACACGAATGTACGCCTACACAAGTAAACGCTCACACGAATATACGCCTACACAAACGCTCACACGAATATACGCCTACACAAATAAACGCTCACACGAATATACGCCTACACAAATAAACGCTCACACGAATATACGCCTACACAAAAAAACGCTCACACGAATATACGCCTACACAAATAAACGCTCACACAAATATACGCCTACACAAATAAACGCTCACACGAATATACGCCTACACAAATAAACGCTCACTCTAAGACACGCCTACACAAATAAACGCTCACTCTAAGACACGCCTACACAAATAAACGCTCACTCTAAGACACGCCTACACAAATAAACACTCACACGAATTCACGCCTACACAAATAAACACTCACTCTAAGACACGCCTACACAAATAAACGCTCACACTTATACACGACAATCAGGGCTGAAAAAAGACGTTTAGAGATGCTAAACATTTTTAAGATTTTACTGCTCCTTTGAAGGGCCAATATAACTAATAAACCATACAATACACTTTTATTTTTTGCTATTAAACAAAACATACAGTTAGCTTGAAAATAATGCTGTTGTTTTTTCATACATTTTATTTTGTATTATACGTTATAACCTACTTTTAAAATTGTTACTTCTGCGATAAGGCTTTTATTTCTCATTTTCTGATGGATTTCCTTTTTGTGAATGTGCAATCTGCACCATTTGAAGTACGAGTATTTCGGTGGGCCTATTGCAGCAGATTAGATTTAGTTTAGGGTAGACAATGGTTAATTTCTGTTATGAAAGTATATTTATATGACGCCTCTTTCTTTTGATTAAGTTTTGATTCCCTCGGCACGGCTACACAAAATGCACACCCCCACAAATGCACCCTCACACATAACATACGCCCACCCATAGATTCATGCTCACATTAATAGACCTACACACTAGGAAACCAAAATTAGCTATGACTAGACTAGAGCACATTCTTTACTTGACATGAAAAACGTATTTTCAATTCAACACCCTCTGCAACACGGTATGCCCCACGCCCCCTCCCCCTTCTACGTGTGAGCACCTCACACATTATCTCTAAAAAAACAAAGACCCCTTATCTAACCGTGCTGTGTGATCCGACTTCTATGTAGGTCACAGCACACCACCGACATACACGAGTGTAAACAACGCGCATAACAACCATATCAACTAAGCATTAAAAGGGGAAGACAATCCAGTTGTTTACTAACACAGCGGTTCCCAGCGATTATAAGCACATTGCATTATAACGCACACAGGCTCTTGCGCGCGCAGAAACACACACGATCGAGAGATCATATTTTATAACAAAAGCCTTTAATTCAGGTCCGATGGAGAATGTCCGACAACTAGACGCCTGCTATCGTTGATACAGTCTTCCGGCGTCTACGCCAGCAACTAAAGAAAATATAAATTCCTAATCGCAATAGAGACATTTCATTATAGGCCTAAGTTACAAGTGAATTCACACCTGGTTCAGAGTTACAACAGGAGTTAAACCATTAAATTCTAGAAACACTTCGAAACAAAACATTGTTATAAAGCACATTTGTTAAAAGTTTTAAAAATGCAAAAAGCATTAAATTCTAGCTTAGAAATACAGCTCAATGGGCTCTATGAATAGGCCCCTAATCTAATAAAATGCACAGAAAGACATAAAATGAATAAAACACACCTTTCTTATTCCATAAACAAGTCCCTTTCTGTTCGAACGTAATTCTGGCATGTAATGGGTTAGCCTACCTGAACTTGTGAGGAAAACCAACAACTTTACATTTAGCCTACATCACTTATCACCTATTGTTTATGACTAGAATCAAACCACTGATAAACGTAGGTCGCAAAAATTTTCTGTAACATCGGCTATATCAGGGGTCGGGAACCCATGGCTCGCAGACAAATGTTCGATTATTAAAAAATGTTTTTTTTAGACTTTTTGATCTACATATTAATTGCATATCAATATTTCATTCTACAAATGAGCTAAAGTCTACTGCAGCTCAGCATCAGAAGAATTCAGAGACATAATTATTGTATTTTTAGTGTTGAAGTTACACAAAATGCACACATTTACCGGTACTTTTTAGCTTTAAAACATAATATATGGCTCTCACAGAGTTACTTTTCAAAATATGTGGTATCCATGGCTCTCTGACAAAAAGGTTCCCGACCCCCGCGGCTATAAGATAAGAAGATGTGATTAGCATTAATTCTGTGGATACAGTTCCCAATAACTTGCTATAAAAACAAAGGAAGTAATACATTGTGAGATCCATTGCACTAAGCCAGTATAGGCGCAGCAGGAGAAGACAACCTGCTGCACATTCTTGCTTTGATTTATCTCCCCCTTCTCGTCAGACTCGATAGCTTTCTTGAAGTTTCTCCTACCAGAAAAAAACTCACTCCTGCTAAACGCACACCTGTGTGCTTTTTTACTCCTGATTTAACTTTATGGGGGCACCTGGTAGCCTATTATTCCAAACAAAAGTTCCCAGATTTTCCTTTTTTTTTTAAAGTTCTAGAAATTTTTTTAAAGAAAAATCAAAAAGAGTCCTATTACATATAATATAGATCTAGGTAGAGACCTATAGCCTACAATTTACTGTAAACTGTAAAGCTGCTAAACCTGTTATTTCCAGTTGTTGTTTTTAAACACTCAACAATTCAAACGAAAACCCAACGTGAGGGGGGGGGGGACTATGTAGGCTTATGATTGTATTCACCAAATCTTCAGTTTTGTGTTGAAATTGTAGGTATTTAAAGCCGACCTTTAACAATTAAAAATGAAGCATTCCATTCTTTCACAAAATTACTCTTAAGAAATATCTTGCCCTAGAAATTCTTCTCATGCAATCGACAACCCAAGCATTCCCATTAGAGTAGGGTTGCCAGACGTCCGGCAAAAGGAGGACATGTCCTCCTTTTTAGTCCTGTGTCCTCCGTCCAGCAGGCAAAGCTAAAAACCCTTAAAATGTCCGGCTTTTGTACGCCAAAGGTTTTAAAAGTCCTTAGTACACATTTTATTTTCTTATTTACTTTCAATAAGTGGCTGGGTCGAGTAAAGCACAACACTGGAGTATTTAGCAGGAAATGTAATGAATTAGATTTTGTTATCTAATGCATTGTTAGGTTAATAATTGCAGTGGAGTTTGTTTTTTCAAAGTTTCCCAAATGTAAGTTGCTTTTCAGACTTACTAAAAATGTGTGAACTTTTGTTCTGTATCCCTGGATACAATGGTAGGCCTAATGTTTAAAGAGTGTTCTCATTGATAAATTTAACGCTCAATTGAGAAAGAAACAGACTCTCAGTTAACTGTTGCAAAGCTCAGATAAACATAAGGACAAAAACACTTTCCTTATCCCTTATGCGAGAACAAATGCATATAAGTACTCTTTCTTCCCGAGTGGCATTCTGGCATGGAATGGGTTGTCTGAACAAATCAGGAAAACCAGTAACTTAATATCATTTAAAACATTAATAAAAGTGCAAGACTAGTCTCGGACCACGGATGAGCGTAGGATGCAATAATCTTCTTTATAGAAGGAGCGTCTGTAATGTAAAAGATAAGATTAGAAA
Organism: Anisus vortex; assembly: GCA_949126835.1. Taxonomy (NCBI): domain Eukaryota; kingdom Metazoa; phylum Mollusca; class Gastropoda; family Planorbidae; genus Anisus; species Anisus vortex. Next base: position 22,354,006 of record OX421502.1, on the reverse strand, counting down.
AATCTCACATGTAGCCTATACAGTTTTATGCATTTGTGCTTGCTAACGAGGATCTTGTGCAAAAAGTTGGCTCGTCGGAGAAATATGATGTATAATTAAGAAACATCATAATGTATTAACTTTAGATTAACTGTTTAATTTTCCAACAATAAGCTTATAGCATTGTTGCATTTTGGAAAAAAAATGCAATTGAAATCATTTTTTTTTTCACAATAGTTTTATTGGTTAATTTATTAATGGATAATTATTGGCAACCATTGTAATAAAATTGTACTGATTGCTGGTTAAATCAGCATTCAATTTAAAAAAATTAAATGATTTAAATGGAACACTCTATGTGTCCTCCATTTGGTACCCATGTGTCCTCCTTTGTCCTCCTTTTTGTCTCTCTGTGTCCTCCTTTTGGTACCCATGTATCTGGCAAGCCTACATTAGAGAGCTTTCACATTTTTACCACATTTCAAGGCTCAAGACTAGACTCAAACCACTTCTGTATAGAATGAGCTGGACTATTAAGTGGAATGATATCCCTTACAGCTTTCTAATACAAATTTTGAACATACACACAAATTGCAAACCTCATTGCAACTGACATGGATTGCAACAGCATTGGAAACCATCGACTTCAGCTTTCAACTAGATATCTCTTTATTAGAAATATTTTTTTTGGTTCTGGACTTAGACAGGGACGAGTTGGTAAATCCATAGGCCTGCATGGGACCTGGATTTTAGAGATTTAGAATTGCTCAAACCATATTAAAAATTGTGGGACCAATTTAACCCAGTTAGTCTGTTTTATGACATATATGTGTTTTCAGTCTTGTTTATCACATCTATTTTCCATCTTTTTATATTTGCTGTTACATTGTGTGTAATTCCATTACTCAATGTGTGCATTTTCCCCTCAATGTGTTTGATCTTTTCTTGTCTTTTTCAAAACTCACTATGCACTAAAATCTCTGAGTGCTTCTTTTATTCACACTAAAGCTTTATAGACTTATCAATACCATATTTATCTTAATACAAATGTGACTATTTGACTCTATTAATAAAAAAAGAAAATGAAATAAATTTATTACGAAAAATTTTTATTACAATTTTTAAGTTATCTGATTTAGTTAACATAGTAAAAGAAAGATACATTAAAAAAAAACAACTTTCTTTCCATCCAACTTTTAAAGTTATATTCACTTTTAGAAGTAGGCCTACTTTGAGTATCTTTTAAAAAAACTGTTGGAGAAATTAAATTAAATATATGTGTGAATAGGTTTTTCATGTTTGTGAATTGCTTTTCTTTAAAATGTTTGATGTTTTGGACATTATATTAATTAAATTGAAAGATCCATATATATTTATGTTTAAATATATACATATTTAAGATGAAGTAATTTTCTGTTGTTTTTTTCTAAATAGATTTTATGTTCATTATGTATATAAATATACCTTAGTTATTAATATAAATAATAATAATGTTTTGTTTTGATATAGAATATCAATATTGCAATGTTATTTAATACAGTACAACTTCAGTTTTAATTGAAGCATTAATTGGTCTTTATATTATCTCATCTTCTTTAATAAAATAATTATACTAATAATTACCAATTTATAATTACCAAAAGTTTATTATATTTTAAAACTGTGTTGTTGTTTTTTGTTTAATTTTAACTTTAGCTAATTTTGTTCAATTAAAACAAGGTTTGATGAAAAAAATGATGTAGAACGAATCAGGGGTAAATAATGAAAAAAAAACAAATTTAAGTCATTATGTTTTATCTAGCTTTAATGTGGTTTTTAATTTTCTTTGTAGATCAAGGTAAAAAGCTAAGAGTAAACACCACAACAAAACCATCTGTCTCCAATACAGCTGTCAGCAACAATGCAAGTCTATCTCAGAAAGAAATTGTCAGACTGGAATCCCTCTGTGAGGCCAGAACCAAAGAATTAATTCAGACCAAGATAGAGCTGAAAGCTTGTGCCAACGGTTTCGATGCTATGGCCGTTCTAGTCAATTACTGTTGCAATGAGGTTTGGAATTTTGTACACTAGTTTTCAAACAATTATTTTTAGAAGGCTGTAAGGGAAGTAATCAACTATTAAATTCTCCACCTATGAAATGGTAGTCCTTGAATTGTCTTGGTCTTGTGAAGATTTGTTTCCTGGACCAGGTACTGCTAAAATTATTTATTTGACAAAGGGAAGGAAAGTTAAAAATTACATTATTAATATTTGGGCCTTGAAAGAAAGTTGTTATTATTATGACTGGCTATCAAATTATATAATTAAGGTATGACTAACTATGTGGGCTGTATTTTTTAAATTGACTTTTGAGTACTCAGTCCTAAATTTTAATTATTTAAATTACCGTACTAATTTCATTATTTGAAAACCTAGACTTTCATCACCTTTATAATTCATAAACACTAATAATGAATTTATTCTAAATTATTGATTTATAATAAACTTTGTATACAAATAATAGATGAAATGAACATGGATAATGTAGCCCCTTATATGTCTTCATTATTTTTTTTCACAGTTGAATGCATTTGAATGTCCTTTCCTTGCACAAGAACTGGACAAAATGAAAGGAAAACTGGCTGAATATCTCATTCAGATAAGTGAGTAATAATTGCCTGACCAAAAATATGATACCTTAATTTCAGCTGAGGATGTTCATTGAGTTATTTTTGTAAAAACTCTAATTGAGATATTTTCAGCCTCCTATTTACTTGAAATTAACATTACATTGTTTTGTACCTTTTAGAAAACATGTAAGCAACTCTAAAATTTATGGCCTGAAAAATGGGCTAACTAAACTAAAAGGTTTACATCATATATGTATTAGATATTTAGCACCTTTTTAATCACTTAATATGAATCCCTTATGATGTTTTGTGTAAATAAATTGTGAATTAATCAATAGATGAACTGAGTGCCGAGAGAGAAAGACTCACTCAGAGTTTAACCCAGGCCATACAAGAGAAAGAGGAAACCAGCAAACAAATCCAAGAGGCCTTAACTCAGGTGAACCTAGAGAGAGAAGAGCACACGCGGATCACCCATGAAATGGACCACACTCACAACGCTTCTCTGACCACACAGCGAGATGAGCTCACCAAGAAACATGAAGAGGCAGTCCATAAATGTGAGTGTTGATGATGAAAATGGTAGTTTGCTCTGTTTTATAAAGGTGTACTTAAAGGCTATGAGGTAAGGTGGCCGTGCGGCAGCGCATTTGGCTGGCGTACCGAAGGTCCCGTGTTTGAATCCTAGTGCAGGCTAGGATTTTTTCTCTGTTCTGGAGGGTGTCCCTGAGTCTACCCAGCTCTAATGGGTACCTTACCTTAGTTGGGGTAAAGTAAAGGCGGCTGTGCATAGTGCTGGCCAAACAATCACCTAGTATGCCATGGCCTCAGAAACTGGTAAACGCTGCTTTACCAGACCTATGTTTCAATTCGGTCTGATGGGTACTTTACTTAAAGACTCCAAGCTCAAGTGTGGTTTTAGAGTTTTACTAGTTAGGCTGTAGTGGCTTGTGGTCTTTCAATCTAAATATATAAGCTGATATGATTCCAGTGTATGAGATATTGTCCTGTCACATTAGCTCCTTATATGCTATTGCTTGATCAAGTTACTACTTTTTAAATAGCTGGTTTTAAAAGACTAACACAAAGTTATCGGTATCTATAAACAGCTATAGAAATGTTTTTTAAAGGATACATCATGAGAAAATGTTGGGAGTATGAACTGACACAAAATTGAACTGTAATAAATAGAGCTAAACATTAATTAATTACACACATTATTTTGTTTAAAGGCGCAATGAGTGTCAAAATATTTTTAACGCTCAGCAATAAATTAATGCATTGATTAATGCATTTAAGTAGATAAAGCTATAACGAGACCAACTTAAAAAAATATTGTATTTTTTTAATAGTTTCTTTAATTTAGATAAAAATATGTGGTTTAAATGTATAACTTCTAAACAGCTGTTTAATTATTTGTAATATATTTTTAAAATTCATTTATTTTTAGATGTTCAGTTTTATGATAAACAGTTGGACTTAATGAAACATGGTCATGAAAGACAGGTAAGTTGCCAGTTATAAATATTTAGGCTGAATGTTTTTTTGTTTTTTTTTATTGTCCTCCTAGTTTTTGTTAAATAATAATTGAATTATGTGATGCAAACCAAAAATACAGACTACTTGGTAAATTATCAATGAAAAACTGATCTTGGGATTATCTTTTTTTATAAAAACATTTTTTTACACATATATCAAGTGCATGAAAAAAAAAGTGCATGCATCTTGAGTCTGAAACCCATCAACTAAAGTAAAAAAACTGTACAAATTTATATAAAAAAACTGTAATATTTATAAGGAGTGAATATTTTTTATATTCTATTCCACTTTAACTTTTTTTAAAGATTCATTTAATGTCAACTGATTGAATTTGATAAAAAATGCTGACAATTAAGCATATCTGAAAGAAAAGTTATGGAATTTTCCTGTAATTGTATAAAAGTTATCTTTGTCTTTTCAAAGCTAATAGCAGAAAAAATACACAAATGATTTTATATGTTGTTTTCTTTGCAGCTAATTAAATTATAAACAAACATAAATAAATGTGTTTTTTGTACCTGTTTTGTTTCAATTTACAAAATACATCTTAGGAAAAGAATCAAATGTAGTCTAGGTCAGGGGTTGGCAACCTTTTGATACTAGTAAAGTAGAATTTCTAATTCATTAAGCGTGCCAACAGCCTAAAAGTCATCCTGTTGTAGCACTAAATTTCTTGTAGAAGAGACTTGAATAGACTTTTTGGGCTTCTTCCACGTGCCACTGAAAATACCTTGCCAAGTCGGGCATGCGTGCCGTAGGTTGCCGACTCCTGGTCTAGGCTCTAAAAGTTTTTTTAAGGGTTCAATTGTAAAAGTCTCTTTTCATATTTGTACTTTTTACAATCGCTACACTTTTTTTTAGATCAGATTTTGTTATTCTTCTATATTTGTTTTTGCGAATACAGTCTAGCATTTCAAAATAATAAACCTGCATATTGCAGCATGAATCAATGCAACAGTTATAACAGATTTCTAAAAAGTATCATTCATATCATTAAAATGAAACAATATATATTGTTTACATTGTCAACTTAATCTGTACTCAATGTTTTATAATGTGTCATATTGCAGTTGTCAGAGATGAAAAATGAAAATAAATTAGAAATAAACGGTTTGAAAATCTCACATCTGGAAGAGATCCAGGGGCTCAGGAATAAACATGACAGTCAGATGGAAGGTAGAGTTCATTTTAATGATAAGTTCAAACATAAGCAGTTGGTCTAAGGGGGGGGGGAAAGCAAGAAGGAAAAGGATTTAGAAAAGAATGTCTGTTGTTCTTTTTTGCATGTGTATAGTTTGAAAAAAAAACTGAAATATTTTAGACAAGAGGATAAGCTTGAAACCAAATTACATCTTATATAGACATGACAGTTTAGCAGAAGAGTGTTGGAAGCCATTCCAAGGGCCTGGTACTCTCATTTAGGTAAAAGACCCTAACGTATTGGAAGCTAAAGTTCTATGCCCTGTTGGCAGAAACTAGTTAAGTCTGCTTCACTAGCTGCCATTGATCAATGTGTCCTGAAAGGGAGACTATTCAATGTAGGCTCTATTTACTGATTCAAGAAAAAAAAAAAGTAATGAAGGCATTATTGGTTGTGTAATGTTGATTTTCATGAAAACACCTCTTTGTTTAATCACAATGAATAATGAAGATCCATAATCTATGGGATATATCTCATTAAGGACACCTTTCATAAAACAACAAAATTTACAATGAATTCAGTCAATTTATGCAAATGCATTTATTAAATTATTTTTTATGTTGGTTTCTTTTGCTTAAAATATATTTTACTAAGTGAACATAATTAATATATATATATATATTTGAATTAATCAGTTTAAATTTGAATTTTGAATTTTTCAGATCTCCACCAGCAACACAGGAACAAATTGGAAGATATAACACATCGGTTTGAGAGTATAAAATTAACTCTTTTAGTAAGTATCTGACAACTCATAGATAGTCCACATAATAAGCTAACTGAAGGTTTGCAGTTTTCTTATAGAATGACTTTGTAAGTTTCACTTTATTTTAAGGAGTTGTGTGCTTCATGATTCATGTGATATTTTTTCCTCAGGATAAAGTGGAGTCTTTGCGGGGAGAATGTGAAGAACTAAGGCACAGAGCCAGGAACAGTGAGGAGGCTTTACAGAGAGATGCTGATGTTAAAGTCCAGGTGAGGATGAAGAATATGAACAAATAATTGGTGGAAAAAAGGATTTGTAACAAATCCTGGCAGCTTTTCTTTGTTCTGTTTCAATACAGAATAATGACCTTGAGTCCAACAAAGTCTTTTGAATTTCAGACTGAAAACTTTAACATCTATTCAAATAATTATTAAAATAATTGCAAGAAACTAAATCTTATTGAAGGCTCTTTCTCTAAAATGGTCCATGTATTACATTCTTTGCAGATGGCTCTAGCTCCTTACATGAGCTTGCCGAAGGAAATAGAAAGTTTAAAAACTGTTCTTGAGATGAGAAATGAAGAGATTCAAAAACTGCGAAACAAAAACACTGATCAGGAAAAACAAGTAAGTCCTGTAGAATTATTTAATATTGTCTAAATTGTTATATCTGCAATCAAATTATGTTGTTATTTCTAGATTGGACTTTTTAAGAAAAAACTGTATTTTTTTTTTTTTTACTTTTAAAGCTTGAAGAATTGCCAATAGCAAAGGAGAAAATTATTTCCCTGCAACAAAAGGTGGAGAACTTGGAAGCTATTATTAACATCAAATCAGATCACGAAAAGTTAGTATTTAAAAAAAAAATCTCTTACTACATTAAACTTGTAATTAAAATAAGTCATTTATTTTACTTTTCTTGGAATTTAAACTAAATTAACAGACTACTAAATAATAGTGTGACTTTAAATATTTTTTCAGTTTGTAAAAAAAATATCCCCAGAATATATGTAAAAAGAAACACTTTTAGAAATTTATCAAAATTTTAATGGCCAAATATTTATAATTAAAGTTACAATCATTTAAAATTTTTTAAAATGGGTATTAATTTTTATTCCAGACAACTTCATGAACATTGTCAAATTTTGATGCGTAAATATGACAGAGCAAGTAGAGCAAACAAACGACTGTCCATGGATTACGAACAAGTTGTATGGCGCATGTCTCAGAGCTCTGATTTCGGTTCCACTGAAAGCTTAACTCACCGTCAGTTAAGTAAATCACCCCCTTCTAGAAGTGACCATGGCTCTCCAGAGAGCAGGCATCGGAATGCCTCCCCGAATGTTGCAGGTGAAGTTGTGATGCGAAAGAAGAGAAACAGTCACAGCGTTGGAGATGGAGATAGAAAACTGAGGTCAAGGTCGGCAACATTTGTTGTTGACAAAAATGAGAAAGGGCAAGCTCACTCCCCATCATCTAGTCCGCAGCCAAAGCTTAAGCGGTGGAGGAAAAAGTTTGAAGTAGAAGACAGCAAACATCTGAGTGTTGATGTTAGGTCAGAAAGGATGTGTCGTTCAGCAGGATCTGAAATTCTTGCAGACATTCCCCATACAGAACTGGATGAAAATGTAATACCGCCTGAGAACACCGACAGCATGATATCGTCCGCAGAGATGGCTGACTCTTATTCACGATCAATATCAGGTGTCAGCGATTCTGGTGTCTATGACAGCATGACAAGGTCAGACATGCTGAACAGTTCTGTGGTCAGCACGGACTCGGAGTGGGCTATCTCAGGGAACAACTCTTTGATATTGGACAACAGTGCAGATGAATTTGGTCTTCAGTCTGGGGACTATGTCTCAATGAATGATGTGCTCTCAAGGCATAGTGTTGGCGTGAGGAGCTTTATAAAAACTAGCAATACTGTGGTTTTTTGTCCTTCAAGTAAAGCTACAACTGATGATGATACTCTAGAACCTGGAGCAGTTGACAATGTTTTTGATGACAATCTGTCCATGGAAAGTTCAATATGTTCACTCGACAACTTGGATATCACTGATAGCGATAAACAGACTTCTTAAGGATTCATGGAATAATTACTTACCTTTCGCATAATTTTAGCTATCGCACAGTTTTTCACATCATAAACTTGACTCTTTGTTCAAAAATCCTTTTTTACAGGCTTCTTAAATTTAATATAATGTATGGATGAATAATAAAAGCAACTAACTGAAAACTAAATATACTTCCATTATGATAAGGCTGTTTAAAAACACTAAACTACTTGTTAGACATAATGTCCCCACTCCCTCAATAAAAAAAACATTGCTTTAAAATTCCAACAGAATATTTTGCTTCATATTACTTCAATATTTCAGTAAAACACTTGGGTAATACCTGTTACTGAGAGAGTGGCCTTGATTTGTTTTGTTTTATTACTGTATGTAGAACCTGTTTATTTTTTATTTTTTTTTACAAAACTCATCGTACTGTATTTTTTTTTTTAAAGAAGAAAACTAATAGATTATGTGAAATTGAACATTTATAATGGGCCTATCCTGTGGCCATTGTTTTAACAGTATAAAATTTTGTAAAAAAATTTCTTTAGTCATAATCCAAATCAAAATTGTGTTTTTAAATGTATGTCTGATAAAAGCGCAAAATGTTTTATTCAATCTAAAATAAGAATTTTTTTGTGCAACATTGTGATTGAAAGTGAAGCGCATCTAGCTAAATACTAAGTTTTACTCAATTATTTTTTTTTTAAGTTAATATTGTGATATATATAGGTCTAAATAAAAATGCACAGTTTAGATTTTGATAAAGGTAAATCACCCTTTCTTTTGTTTTTAAAAACTAAAATTAGTTATGACCCTTGTTTTGTAATAAGAAAATGATGACTGCAAACTTTAAATCTGATAAAAAATGCCCCCCCCCCTTTTTTTTTAAATGTAAAATATCATGCAACTTGCTTATAATTAAGTCTTTTGATAAAGAAATGCTTTAATGTCAAAATAAAATTTGAGCAGAATTGAGTAAATGAACAATTCTTTTAAAAGTAATTTTTAACTAAAAAAAAAAGTTTTACCATTTCACATTATAATTTGTTTCTTTTGTTTTTTTCACTTAAGTGCTATATGAATTGAGTTTCATTTCTTTTGGTAAGAAATAACTGGATAAATATTTGTACTAAATTGTATAGTGCTTTATAGACTGAAGAATGTGTTTCTATGTAAATATTAAATTTGATTGTTTGTTTTATAATTTAACTTAGAAGAATGCACATAATTTCCTGGAATGGAATGTACTGCTAAGTTATTGAATCAATTAATTTAATATATTGAACAAGATTTGTGCTGCCTTCTGTGTCATAATTTTATAAATATATAAATTTAGCTTTATTTAGATTTGTGTAATAAAAGACTATTTTGAAATGTGATTCTGTGCAGCAGGTGATGATGACCTTTGTATATTCTGTGTTAGTACTTATTTTTTATTTCATTTTCATTATTGCATTGACTGTTTTGCTAGTATTAGCCCCCTTACCCCTCCATCCATTACTTTGTTATTATATAATCATACCACACTGACTTGCCGATTCAATTCTGGTCACTTTATAAGAAGCAAAGCCCATTTTTTGTTCTTAGTTGGATAACTTTACATCAAAGTTGGTAAGGATTTAGACATCCATTCTTAATTAATGTTTTGTTTCCATTTACAAAGTTTACTTTTGAGGACTGGTAAAGCAGAGTTCTTTAGGCTTACTGGCCATTTAATAAAAAATTTGTTTGGCCAATACATTGCCCTGTGCCCTACTCGGTCCTCAATGGAAGTTCAGTGTCTATTTGATGTCATTAGACCTGGGTTTATACATACCGTAAGTATGCCATTTAGGACCTGGTAAGGAAAAATACTGGCTTTATAGAATTTCACTCTAAGAGCCCAAGGATATCAACCTATGCTCTGCTTCAGAGAAAACCACATTATATATATTTATATATATAGTATATATATATAGTTGGAGATCTATTGTATTCCAAATGATAAGAAGTGCTTCATGACAAAATATATTTGGAGAAAATTATTTCCACATTTATCTGTTTGAAAGTGTTATTTTTTTATTTTGATTATCTCTCTTTATTGGTTGAAAGGAAACACCATGAAAATGGTATTGTACATTTGAGACTCATACTGATGAGTAAAGACGGCCGTTAGATCCATTGGACTAGTGAAGCAGAAGTTTACAGTTCTTTTTAGCTACAACATACAAGGGTTACCAGTGAACTAGCACAATGACCATCTACCTTTACATTCTATGATGCCTTGTCTTGGGTACACTCTCCACATCCAAAAATTATTTCATGGTAATATCACATGGAATTTGAACTAAAGACCTTCAGAGTGACATTCAAAGCTAGAACACTATAACTGATAGTCTAGCAGTTTTGCTCACAGGAACCTGACAGGCTGAACATCATCCCCTTCTGTGTCATATTTATATATCAATAAGAACACACTAATAGATTATTGTAAACACTAGAAAGTCCCCCATAAAATTGTATCACACAGTTTGTATAATTAAGCATGGGGATGGGTTCTTATGTCATGAAGCACTTCTATTACCTTTGTTGTATATTTCACTTTCCTGAATTGAATTCTGTGATAGCAAAATGTTCATTTTCTTTTTTTATGATGTCTGTAAATAGTTTCTATAAATTCTGCAGCTTGATGTCAGCTTAATATACTCATTTATTCTGAATAATATATATGTAAGTTTTTATGAAAAAATGCATTTCAACCATTGTTCAGGTATTTTAAGAAATACTCCGTGAGCTTTAATTTTTTTTTACACAGGAATTATAGAAATGGGTGTATAGTAGCAGAAAAACTAAGCCTTGTAGCTTTGGTGTAGAACACTTTGCATTTCACCTCCTTGATAAGCCAAATCCACATTGCCTCGCCTCATTGTTCTTAATTTCACATATGCTGGCATATTCTAGATGTGCATTGACTATTTGAATCTTCTTTTCTTTTTCTCTACATTTAATCTAGTTTTAATGCAGCCTGATCACATTTCTTCAATCATGCATTGGTGTGTAAATTGAATTTTTAAAACAATATTGAACTACCGGTGAGGCCCCTAATAAAAATTGTTCATATTTAGACAAATCCTATTTCTTTTTAGATGTTTCTTTAACTCTTTTTTTTTTTTGCTTAGCTTTTGAAACAAACTTTGGAAAGCACAAATTTAAAACAAAATGAATGAGCATTGTTAATGATCACAAGGCTAGTGTTTAAGATAAGTTAGTTGTCTTTTTTGTTTCATTTTTTTGCCAAAATTTATCTTTGTGCTTGAAAAAATAAATTAGAAAGATATATTTATTAAAATTTAATTGATAAATGTAATTTTAAATTTGTTAGTTTTAATAATGACATCCATAACTTATTTTTTGTTCTAATTTATTCTATCAGTGTAAACAATTTTCTTCTTTTAAGAAGGAAGTTAATTTACCCATTAAAAATTCAAGAAAACTGTTACTGGATTTTTATCTTATCACACAGATATATAGAGAGATAAAAGTAACTTTACTATTTACAACTTTCCTCACAGTCCTTTACAATCTTTTGGGATGTTTTTTCAAGTTTTATTGATTAAAGTCCAATTATCTTGACTTTCTTCAGGTTCGTCCACTCTGGGTATACTCACATTTAATTGATAGAGGTACTGGTAATCCAACACTTTGTTGCTAGATCACAAACATCCCCATAATACAATATTCATCCAGAAACCATTTTTACTAGAGATATTATTCTTCTGCAATAAAACTGGGTGAATTAGTAAAGAATGTGTGTTAACCTTTTGCACAGTTTACTACAATTGAACTCAGTAAGAAACAACAAATAAATGTCTCATTAAAGTGTTTTTCTATTTATGAGTGTCCTATGTTTCAATTTTTTGGCATTAAATTAATTTTTTTTGTATAAAAAAGCTGTGCTGTGTTGAAATTCAAAACTGTTACTTTGTTTTGTTGTTTGTCTATATTCCATTTGGATAAGATATCTAATTTAGAAAGTGATTAATCATGAATATGGCTTCAAAGAAAAGAGACGAAGCATATTGGATGAGGCTGGAAAGAGCTGGGAAGAATTGAAGCAACTGGCAAGAAACCATGGAGAGTGGCGTGCTTTGACAGAGGCCCTATGTTCCACAAGGAACCCAAAGAACAGATGATAATGATGATCTAGAAAAAGAGAGTTAAATCTCTCCTAATTTTGTAAATCCCTTATCCAGGTAGAGCACGCCAAACACCAAGGATTTGTTGTATCTCATTTTCCTGTATTTTTTTCTTGCCAAAGAAAAGTTACTCCTTGACAATTATTGATGAAGCCATAGAGTTCTGTTATTGCATTCATATAGAGATTATGTTTTTTAAAAGGTTCATTGAGCCAATTAGTGCAAATGATAATCTTTCCAAAAGCAAAACCTGGTAAATAAGGAAGTCTAAAACTACCATGGGTTATTTATGGACAATTTTCATTTCCAAATATTATTTCCTATAATATAAATTCTTATCTTTCATCCTATTTTTCAATGCATTTGCATTTAATCTAACACTAATCTCTTTATCATTTCAATTCTGATTTTAAATTAAGAAAGGCTTGTAAATATTTTTATAAGTAATCAACTCATGTATGTTGTTTAAAAAGAAAATAAGGTAGCGTTATTAGGTCGGTTAATGCCACATCTATTTGCTTTGTCTAATATTTGTAAGGTTTTAAATTATTAATTAGTTTTATAAACTTTCCAGCCTAGAGAATTATATCTGCGGTCTTGGTTGTTTGTTGCTCAATGTTAAATGAGCTCTGAGCGTACATTGTTTGTTGGCAGCACATTTTAAAAAGATAATTTAAATGAAAAAGAGACACTAAAACTAAAAAAGATTAACATCATTGGTTTAATTACTAGTAAAAGCTTTGAAGTGAACAAAACATTTCCCTTGTAAAATAAGTTACAACAATCACAAGCTGTTTTTTTGTTTGTTTTATGTTACAAAAAATATTTCTATTTACAATTTCAAATGCAGCCTTTGTTTTTTATAAACATTGGAAAACAAATAAATACATATATACAGGAAACAGCACCAAGTATATTGGTAACTTTAAAAACTATAGCCAGGCACCAGAGCAACAGACAAAATACTGACACACTCAATAATGGAGAGAAAAATTGAATGCATTTTAAAAGAATTGGAATGTTTTTTTTTTTGTAAAGGTGTGACTGTTAAAAAAAAAATTACTGTTATATTTCATTAGAAAACTACAAGATTTTATATTTGAATGGCTAAATAAATTATATTCTGTAAAATGAAAACATTAACTCTTGAGATTAAGCATTCAATAAGGAATGGGTTAAAATATTCATTTCAGTGCCACAGTTGAGTGGCCAGAGCACAACATTTTTAAACAAAAATAAAGTCAAGGTCATCTGTTGGGGAGTGAGGATACTCTCTAATCTTAATAAGAAAAACTAAATACTAAATGTTCAGCTTGATGTAGGGATTCCAATCAGGGATTTTTTTCATTAAGCTATGGGATTGATTTCTTCTACCAAACAATGCCAGAGCTGGGTTCACTCAATTTGCTAACCAGTCAGTCTGGTCCTACCTTATACAGGATTTATTAGTGTGTGGAATGCAAGAAAATAAATAAGACACACTATTAAACCATGGAGGGTGTCATACGTTTTCAGTAAAACATTAATAACATTGTGAAAACAAACAAGAGTTTTTCAAAACAAAGTCTTCAAAATCAAAATATGTTTTCTTTAGTTGTTTTGATTGCCTTTCTTGAGCAATGAAAAATTATTTGTTGTTCATAGATTCAGATTATTGAAAACCAACAAAAAAAATAGAATGAAAATAATATTTCTTCACTAGCATTCAGAAATATTATTTTATCTTCTGCAACCGCTCTGTTTTTTTCTACACAATATTAAGGAGTCCTGTTTGAAGATGTAAAGCTTCTAAAGCACATTTGTTGGTTGAAGTATGCACACGCATGATTTAATCATTGGTAAGCTGTATATAAAAATACCAACCAGGATCTCGAGGCACCGCTTGAAGGGATTCTGGTCTCTGGAATGAACATAATTTAAAACACTAATTAGAATGTCAGACTAAGTCTCCAATCATGGATATGCTAAGGGCCCAATAATCTTCTGTATAGAAGGAGCTTCTGGATGTGATCCTATCATTCACCCTGTATGGTTTATCAACAATAAAGTCAATTGAAAATCATTGAGAAGTTTTCTTCACACACTAGATTACATTGATTTCCTTTTTTTATAAACAATATCGACTGGCAGATATCTCTATATTTATCTAGGTCTGAAGTAAAATGATAATAATGTTATTTTAAATGCTAAACATTCTTCAAAGGGATATTCAAGAACGCAGCTGTAAAAGTTTTAAAATGCTGCCGCAGTGGTTCTTAACCAATGTGTCCAACATTTGCAGATTGTTTAAGAAACCCGCTGAATCAAAATTGTTAACTTTACATTTAAAACTTAAAAACTAAGCAATGACAAGTCTAAAATATCTATAATTCATTGTTAAAATATGCAGGAATGATGATGCCCTTGCTGCCAATTACAGAAAAAATAATGTAAAGATAAAATTGGTTTGCTGCAAGATTCATTGCAAAAAATCAGTCATATAAGACAAAATAAAAACTATTCACAACAATCATTGGTTGAAAGTATGCTTGTGTGATTTTGTGTATAAAGGTGATGTGCGTGATAATATAAGGTTTTTTAAACAAAAAATTGTATAAAGTGTCTTTGCTTATCAAACAATGACTTGTTCAAACAGACCAGTTAGTTATCCATAGTTTCAATATCAATTGACAGTTGCAGTAATGATTAATTCACAAGTATTAAAATGGCATTTTAAAATAAATTTATACAAAGATGTCTTTAAAAAACAGATCATTAATTTCTTGGCATAAATCTTCGGCATTAATTGTTGTAGTTAGAGTGTCGTCATCCTGGTATGTAGAGTCATCAATAAATGTTCTCCCATTTCTAAATGTCAGTGTATCCTTGCGCGACGCAGCATCGCTCTTCTGTGTGAAGTCTCCTTTCTGGGCTTTGCCATTCTTCAGCGTATTTTCCAGGATTTCGTCTATATCGTGGAGCGAATAGCAATCCCCAAGGGAGCTGAGTGTGTGGGGATTAACCCTGTTGTCCCTGTCCAAAACCTGTCTTGGATGAGAGTTTATCACAGGGGCGTGTCCAGGCCTGTGGGCCAAAGGAAATTCGCGGTCAATACTCTTGGACTGCACTAAATTAGAGCTGGGTAATTTGCTAGCGTTGACGTAGCTACGAGAGGGCACTGCGCCCGAAGGTTCAAAAATGGATAAACTGGATCCTTCGATGTACATGCCGTGACCGGAGTCTACAGGCTGAATCTTGGACAGATTCGTAGTCAGTAATCTGTAGGGTGTTCCGGAATATTCAAATGAAGTTGTTTTCTGATTTTCAGGACTGAAAGATCTTCTTGGAGTAAACGGGGCCGGCAAGGGGCGAGGAGGTGTTAAACAGTTGTAATTAGACGGGTTTTTCATTTCTTCTGCTTTTGGAGGATGTGCCTCAGCGAGAGGCGCAGGAGGGTCACTAGCCGAGTTCTCTATCACAGTGTTGGCAGTGACACTGTCGTCGCTGAAACTGATGTTCGGCTTGTAGCCAGCCTCTTGCCTGGAGCTGTCAGTGGAGGATGTTACATCTTGCCACAGCCTCTTTCGCACAGACTCGGAGCTCAGCGATGTGGATGTTGACCTTGGGTGTGCTGTAGAGTCAGACGATGTGGTTGCTGTGGTTGAATTGCTCGTTGTCTTTGGGGAGGCCGGAAGCTCCGACGTGCAAAGGAATCCGTTGTGGTCAAAATAATCTAAAAAACAAACAAAATTTAACTGTTACAACGAGCATATAAAATATTGCAATCTTGTCTTTTTAATTAAAAAAAAGCACATAATATTATTGAACCTCACAAAAATTGGTAATATTTTTTTGTAATGCGTGAGTGCTATAAATATTTGTAGATACGTTTGCCCTAGTCAGCCCATGAAACTAGGATTTAATAGTTTCTTATTTTTAAAACAAGGAGACCTATTGAAGTCCGTGTATTTTGTGAAAATATTTTAAACATGATAGGGCATAAGTTATGGATCTAGCTGTGAATGTCAACATACACTTAACAATGTAGGCTTGTCTAATTTGACATTCATGTAAACCATAATAATTGTTTCTACAATAGATCATGTGTCAAATTTTAACTTGGCAATGCGAATACTCAAAATATCATTCTAGACTATAAAGCAGTTTTTAATAGACTACAATGTTATTCAGACAACAACCATCTAACTATTTATAGGTAGTTAGATATAATTTTACGGAGAAGAACAATCTATAAGGCATATTAGTAAGTGTTTAGATTATGGACTAACATTTGTGAATGCTAGGGCCTATATTAACAAAATAATGCAGAATTCACCAGTTTCCTGTGGGCACAACCTACAGAGCCATTTCAATTTTCCACACTTGATGACAAATATCTCTCCTAATTATAACTATAACGCCTTAATGACCCGGTCAAACCAAAATCCCAAAGTAATTACCAGAACTCGAGCCCCGATAACCTTGGAACGGCAGTCCGACGCTATATTCCTAGAAGACACTTTTTTTTAAAATGTAGCCTAGTTGTAGGCTATAGGCCTACTATACTATATACCTCACGGATGCCAGGTCTCACCCCTTTGGGTAAGAGTCTACGAAAATTTTGACCGTATTAACCCTCATGTTATAAACTCAAAGTTTAGGACGTCCTCCCTTGAAAATAGTAGGCCTACCAACCAAAAAAAAAAAAAAAAAGAAACCTTAATTCAATTTTAAACTTCTATAAGTTAATACTATAATTATTCAAAATACACACAACAAACTCTGCCAAAGTTTAGGACGTCCTCCCTTGAAAATAGTAGGCCTACCAACCCAAAAAAAAAAAAGAAATCTTAATTCAATTTTAAACTTCTATAATTATTCAAAATACACACAACATTTGTATTAGGTACACACAACATCGATAAAATAATGCATATGAAACAATAAGCAAAGGCGTCCGAAGAAAAATGGCGGAGGGGGGATAGGAGGGATTGCCAACGCTAAAAAAAAAAAATCGTATAATATACCGGTAGCCGTATTTAACTCCTAAATATCTAGGAAAAAAAAGTATTGCGGACGCCTGTGCCCATTAGCCTGAAGGACGTTAATAGTTTTCTACATAATATATTAACACAATGGCGGGAAATACAACAGAGCAGAAGCGAGACCAAGATGCCAAGCCACACAATGTGTTAAAGTTGAAGCAGAAGTGACAAGAGACTGAAAAAAAAAAATTATTTAAATAAAAATTGTGTATAGAAAAGTGGAAAAGGTGGCGGGGAAAAAAGCAGACGACCATAACTTACCATCAAACATAACAGGATTGACCGTTAGCTGAAATAGGGCACATGTAAAAAGGTAACAATTTGACCAGAATATAAACATAAAATAACTCACAACATCTACAAAAATAAACATAACATAGGCCTACTATCGACCAAACGATAGGCCAAAGACTGAAAGTGAAAAGTGACGCTAAGACAACGGTATGGTCCATAGTTCACTTTTATAAAAAAAATAAACTAATCCTATACAAAACTGGTAGCCTATGTGTAATTAACTATTATGAACCGAAGAAAAAAAAATGAAAAGATAAGCTCTATGACAATCCTACTTCAAACTGCTATTTCGCATTTAGATCTTCGAAATTCTGCCAGAATTTTAGTTTTCATCTGTCAAAATCAGTAGGCTAGTTAACATGCAATTTTGAATTTCGTCTAATTATACAAAGGGAGACATTTCTAAATCCCAGACAAAAGACTATGGATTATGTGAACCAATTATTCTCACTATGTCTATCTCTACTCACACAGAGAAAAGAAAGAAAGAAATCAAATATATACAGGCCTATATATAGATCTAGATCTATAGACCTAAACTTAACTTATATAAAAGCTTTTTTTTTTTTGCAAAGGATAGTCATTTAGCACAATACTCCCCAAGTAAAAATACTATGGTAGGCCTAACTTTTATCAATATTATTTTTTTTTGGGTGAAAGATTACACAGAATTCTGGACTATTCTCAATTAATTTACTTGAATTATAAGGTTGTGTTGGCAACCGACAGCTCAGACAGCCCTTTCTTAAAACTCCACTGATGTCTGGAAGAATATCTAAAATGACTCATGGAGTCATGGTCACGCTGAGACCGTGACAGAAATACAGGTGACATTTTATCTTAGTACTCGATGACATTTATTAATCTCATTCAAAGATGTGCTCAGATTATTTAGAAAGTTATAACACGTCTTCTTAATAGTACAATTTAAAAAAAAAAAGAACTCGTAATAATAAGGATTGAAAAAAAATCATTTTATATGACGTAATTTGGAAAATGAACAAGTCAATTACAATTATTATAACCGCAATATTTTTCTTAACTAATTACAATATCATTAACAATGACTAAAATATAAAAAAAAAAAATTTCTACTCATAAAAATTGGAAAATTAAACTCTAAAACAAAGACACCAGAAGAAAGGGAAAAGATTTAATTCTGCGAGGAAAAAAAAAGAGACAAGAAGCTAAAAATAGGGGTTAGAGGGAGAGAGAGAGAAAGAGAGAGAGGGAGATAGAGAGAGAGAGAGAGAGAGAGGGAGAGAGAGAGAGAGAGAGGGAGAGAGAGAGAGAAGGGAAGAAAAAAGATTATGTCACTGCGCTGGATTATTCGCCAATCGTCGTTTTTCGATTTCGTTTTTCTTTAACAAAACTTTTTTTTTAAAGGAAGACAACAAAGAAAGGGGAAAATTAATGGAATGATTTGGGTGGGGAGGGGGCGGGGTAGCTGATGGAGAAGCGGATTGGGAGGGGGGGGCGGAGGGAGTCTGTCAATAGTGCAGGAAAGGGTTGCGCGGGGTAATGTTGTATTTTTTGAAGGGCGCTGGGGGTGGGGAGGGAGCTGACGCTGGAAGGAATCGGATCTGCCATTACAGGGATGGTTAGAGAGACCAGAACAACGACCAGATTAAACTTAAATTAATGGCCAGAAGCTAGAATTTTTTTAAGAAGGAAAAAAAAAGAAACAAAAACAATGAGCGAAGACAAAAAGAGAAAATGAATTGAAAAATCACATTGAATTATTAGTCAGTGCAGAAAACAAAGGGCAGATAACTGTGTTGTTAAATTATTTGCCGGGAGTGCTTGTAAAAGGGCGCGCAAATAAGTTCAAATGACGACCAAGCGAGCCAAATCGAGGCTGTCTGTCCATATTGTGTGAACAGTGTAAAGCATACAGATCATATGGTAAAAAAAGATCATAGTATGGGAAAAACAATCATAAGCAAAAAAACGATCGTACATAATGTACAGAATACCTGTCTAGTTTTACAATGGTCTCGAAAGACAAAAATACGGGCTTTGTATTATAGACCATGTACATACAACAAGAGGGACATTAAAAATGTTTAAACTACACAACCGTTTTTAGAAAGAAATCAAAACAAACTATCATGTTTTTCCCAGTTCTTTGTACGAGCCTAACAACGAGTGCAATAATTCAAAATAACAAGACAACACATGGGCATGGAACATAACAGTGTGCATAAATTGGGAGGGGATGGTAGGCCTACTCCTGAAAACCAAATGGGATTGTGGGAGAAATGCATATTAGTTGGATGAATATAAATATGGAGAGTCAGAGTAGAGAGAAAGAGAGAAAGAGAAAGGGAGAGGGGGGTAAAGAAAGATAGAAAATTATATCAAGTGAAAGATGTACATAGGGATCTACTAGTTTACGTTTTTCACTAAAGCGTGGGTGCTTGATAGCTCACAAAGGAAGACTTCTGACGAAATATTTTGATTAATCGGTAGGCCTATTATTTATTGGTTCATAATGCAGACACTGTTTTAAATGTAGGCCTAAATAAAGATTAATAAAGGTTATGTTTCAAAATATCTTTTCTACGCCTAGATCGTTAACTTCCTTCTTTTTTTTTATTACATGTACTTATTAGTTATTACCCGTTCTAAAAATACGGTTAGCAATATGCTAGAGTTAGATTTAAGCTTTAGTATGTCACAAGTCACAATACAGTTATCTTTGTCTGCCGTCAATATCGGAAAAAAGCGATACAATCACGAAATTAAAACTAATATCTAATCAACAAAAATTACAAAGAAAGTTAAAAGACATTGTTGTTGTTTTTTTTATTTTCTAGGGCAAACTAAAATAATTATTTTGAAAAAAACAAAATGGCACACAAAAGGAGTCGAAAAAAAAACACCGGAAGAAAGATTGGGTAAGGAAGGAAATATTGAAGAAAAAGAAAAGGAGATTTGATTGGTTGGAAGCTTACCCTTTTCTGAGGCGGTGTTGACGTCACCAGCAAATCTGTGGCCGCCGTCTTCCTCTGCTCGCGCACTGCTGCAATTTCTGATGACGTCATTGACAGGGTGTTTGATGGCAGATGAGGGCGGGGACTGTAAGGAGAGAGAGAGAGAGAGAGAGACAATATGTTATTAAATCTGGAAAAAGTTCTATTTTTTTCTCTCTTTTTCTTTCTTTCTTTTCGTTCCATGAGACGCTGAGCCACTGGGCCAAATTCAGGCTTGGTGTTTCTGGAGCCGGAAAATAGCATCTCAAATTAAAAGGTTTAACCTTAAGACCCGCTTTTTTACAATTTTTTTTTTTACGACGAAACAAAATATTTTTGAAATGAAGCGCTTAGAGACAGAAGGATTCTGGCATAAATAAGAACTGTGTTACATACTACTCTACATCTAGTGCTATTTTTTTTTAATGTATATAGATTGTATATATAGTATATAGTATAAAGATTGGATCACTGTTGGAGATTGTGGGTCGCAATAAGGGCGGGGTACAATTTTAGGTGGGATCGCGGATTCTTCATCATTTTTAATACAGCAATGTTTTTATGCGGGCAAGGGATTGTGGTTTTTCAATTTCCAATTTTCGTTAGTTAAATAGATAAATAATATACCGAATATCTAGATCTTACGCTTTATTATATCATTATTAATCAATATGATTACAATCTATATAGTTGTTACTTGTTGTTACCAGTGGACCAGCGGACACAATATGTCCATAACAAAAGTTGTGCATATTAAAAACAAAAATTGGCGACATAAACAATTGAAAACATCAGCAAACTTATTTTATACATCTAAGCTTACATTATGAACAAAACAAAAAAAAATTGCATAGCTTTACACAGTAAGTTAAATTTGTAACCAGTAAGACATCTTACTTGTGATTTTTAAATTACTTTTTCTTATACAACACTAGATTGTGATCATGTGTAAATGCTGTAAGGAAAATACTTTATTGTAAATTCAAACATTAATCAAATCAGACATGTTAAAATAAATCATAAATAAGTATGCGTATAAGTCATATATAGCTTATAGATCAATGTACTAAAATATCGCCTTCAGACGTGACGTATTTTCCCATCCAGCACTTTGGCCTTCTATTTTACGAAGTCCTCACGACAATGCACTGGTCTGCCCAGAAATCTCTAACGCGTGTTTGGGAAATCTCGTTCCCTAACCCTTCAATTTAACGAGCTAAAGTCTAGGGCTCTATATCATTATCGACAATAATTCAGGGGCGTTTTTTTTCTTCTCCTTCTTCTTCCTTTCAGTGTTTCTAGGGAACGTGTTCAACAAGACTCTCTTATTGCATGGCCAGCTCATGAGCTGGTCCCTGCGGTCATCTGTGGCCACTGCGATCGATAGCCACTATTTAACCAATGCCCACTGACTGGTTCAGATTATTGGGATGCACAAATGTCAGGCGTCCGTCAAGTTTTGAGAACTTAGACACAGTCACGGGAATACATTTACATGATATGTGAAAAATAATGAAATTTACTTTAAGAGATTAATTTTATTACGATAAGAAGTTTCGACACATTTTACTGTTTCAAAAAATTGATTAGCCAATAGGAGAAAAATCTGGGAAACTAATGATAAGTTTTATTAATACATATTTAATACAAAAAAAAACTCGTACATATTATAGGAACAAATATCCCCAAACATCTACAATTTACACAGACATAACGTAAGGCTTCATCCGCAGCCGTATGAACAATATATCGTGTGACAACAAATTAATAGGTTAAATGGATGACTTGTCTGAAGGATTAGATACAAATAATTAAATATTTGCCACTTTATCAGAAGCGAAGCCAGGATTTCAGGATTTTTTCCAGTTTGGGAGCGGAAAGGAGGGGGGGGGGGTGAAATTTCTTGTCACTAACATTTATCAAATATTTCGCGAACTTAAAGATTTTAAAATAACTATTTTTAAATGTTTTAACAAAATTTCAGGGGAAATGGGACTAAGCTCCACCCCCCTCCGCTATTGTAGCTTAGCCTTTGCCTTTCTAAGAGGCAGTTGACATCTTTCACTAAATAATTGCAACAAGCACAAATTCTGGCATCTCTGACGTTTGACATCATTCAATTCAAGACTTTTTGATCGATAAGAAAAACAAACTATTATTATTACTGTTCCAAAATCAGCAGCGCTAATTGTCATCGCTGAAATTTCTGCCTTAGGCCCACCGCTATTTCTAATGTTGACTCTGTAAAGAATTTGCCTAATATTATTAATCCAGAAACATAAGTATGGAAGTTAGCAGATGATTGCATAGCATATTGGACAATGCAATACCTTCAGGCTAATGAGAAATATTAAAGAAATGGCCTAGATAAATTACGAACATTGATATATTACTGGGAAAAAAAAACGTCTTTCCTTCCAGAAAAATCTCAGTTATAGATTTAGTATTAGAGTATTAACGAGCAAAAAGCAAATATAAACCAGCTATTTTATTCACGAAAACATGCAATTTGAACTAAAATACAAATAGGCTTTTTTGGGGCTATAATAAATGAAAGTTTTTCATGAAATCCACTTTCATTCATGGAGGGTTGTTTTTTTTAATGGACGGCTCAAAACTCATAAAATTTAATAATTTAGGTCAATATTTAATATATTTTGTTATAAGCAGGAATCATTACATTTGATGAAAAAAAAACAAAGAAGTGAAATAGCTTTAATTAAGTTGAAGGAAGCTAAAATGTGGATTTTATTTATGGCAGACGTAAAGAAAGGTTCTGATTTAGGCATTGAACTGGATATTGTGTGGCGTTGACATAGCCGCGTGTAGTTTTAAAATGAAAGCTGTCAAGTATAATTAAAATCATGGGAACGCTAACAAAATTAAAATAATATCTTGCTAATACTGAGCTTGGTCCCACGACACAGCAACTTTAGCACAAACAACAGAATCGAGGTAAATGGAGTCTAAAAGGAAAATGTATACCTAGGGGCGGGTAACTATAGACGGATAGGGCGCTAAAGGGACAAAGGGGGAATCAAGGTTGGCCAAGACACGGGCATACATTTTTAGATGGAATGTGGAAACTGACAGGCTAGGAAATTGTGGAGTCGAGACGACTATTTAACTTAGGGTGACTGACTTTGCGGCACAAAACTTTTGCTAAGAGGCTTGATGTTTGTATCTTGCTCAAGCTAAGTTATCTGTCCGTAGACGAGACTTTGCCAGACCACCGAAAAAAGAGGACACTGGACAGTTAATTTCTGACACGGGTGACGGCCAGTGTGTAGTGAAGGAAACGAGTAAGAGAGAGACGAGTGGACGACCACGATATAGACTGACTACTGGCAGCAGTTAGTTGCGCCACTAATACGTCGGAGTGGGTTGTCCGTGTCGTGCCATAGTGGACGTCGGAGGGACCAAGCAGGTGAAACGAAAGGAAGTGTTACTTAACAGTTGAACTAAGGCTGGACAGACCCTATGCTATTGTTATTCGAGATACGAACTATGGATATGGATAGCAAATTTTAATATTAATCACTTTCGTTATTCGATCTAATCTTCTTCTTGTATTCATTCTCATCAATTTTGTTTAGCAGGTCATTTTATATTACGTCTTAATATTTATAAATTAATGTCACTCATATTTCTTCACTTATTTTTCATTAGTACTATATTGAAAGAATTTCTTTTAATATACTAATATTTTTTCTTATATATATCATTTAATAATATTGGTTTTGATATTTATTTGTTGTTTTTTTTAAAACTAAGATCAACATGAATAAACTATAGTAAAATAATCATTTTCTACATTTAAAAGATAGTCTCTGTCATTCTATTTTTCGTTGTGCTACTTGTAGTAAATTGTTAGTGATATTTAATATAATTGTCATTGTATTAAACTTAATTAGTTGAGCCGGGATTTCTTACTTAATTATTCAAAATTAAGTTCCTGACAAAAGCGGCTAGGATCTTATGTAGAATATCATAATATAGAATGTCTGCTGCAGAGATAAATATTTATAATTTATTAGACTAAGCTTATTTAATATAATAAAGAATAAAGGTTTACTTGCGTAATCAGAGTCTTAAATCACGTTTTTTTCTTTTTTTCATTTTGTCTGTTAATCCAAATAAGACTTTCAGATGCCTAACACAATGTTGTTGTTTTTTTTAGCTTATATATCTACTTCTATTTTTCTTTTCATTATGCTAGCACGAATAATCCTGAAAATAGTTCTTCTATCGAGATTGCTTATCGCTTATGATTTATAATTTTATGAATATCTCAAACCACAAGTTATAGACTAGATCTATAAAAAAACATCAAAATTAATACAACTTTATACTGTCACTTAGAAAATATGTAATACGACATGCTCTAGATTAATTGTTTAGAAAAAAAGTATTAAATACAACCAGAGGAAAGTATTCTCATCAGACGGGTCTTATAATCTTATATAGCACTCGCCGTTGACAACATAAACAACAAAGGCAAACATGAAGTAAGAATGCATATCGTATACTGAGTTGAATCGGGATTTGGTTCTTTTAATAACAAGGGATTCCCATCGATTGGATCAGAAGAACACCACCGAGAGAGTCTGGCTGGCCAAGTCCCAAAAGGGAAAACACAAAACCCCATCAGTGGCGTGATTCACAGCTATGATCCGAGACAAGTTTATCAAATTTGGCGGTTCAGCTCTTGGAGTTGAGGTGGGGGAAGGGGGACCGCTGGCGTGGTTGATTTGAAGAGGATTTTGAGATGTTAGCTCATGACATTTTGTCCCTGGGTTAAAGTCTACATTAGCACCTCGTGGATGTTGTGGGAAGAAAATGTTGTAGGCCTATTTGGTGACTTTGGTGGTGAGAGAAGATTTTGCCCCCTTGGGAAGAGTGACGGGCCCTAGGGGACTTGTAAGCAATGCGGCCTTATTAGATGATTTGGGCTAGGTAGGCCCTTGTGTATTTTTGTAGTGTTTTTTGGGAGGAAAATACCCACAAGCAGTCTACCGGCATTGTTAAAAAGAAAAAAAATGCATATAATATAGTGGATCAGTCAGTTTTAGACGGAAAGATTTAAGAAGCCCTTTTTCTCTGATCTTTACAGGGATATAGCCTTGCATTCAGAGTCATTACCTGAGGCTCTAGGAAATAATTAACCCTTCCCGTACCGACCTACTTCTATCTATGCGGCTTCAGTTACGCTATATACGCGCCCGGGACTGTAAGGGTTAATCCTACATCTCAGTACAACAGGTTGTCATAGTAAGTCTGTCTAGAAATTATTATTTTCATTCAAAATAAGGTTGTCTTTTTTAAACCAAATTTTGATAGTCGATATTGGAAAGTATTAGAATCTAAACCAATAAGTTGAAACTTCCCCGAATGTTTCTGGATCAATCAATCAAAGAAAGAAAAATATCTAAAACTGAAATCTCGTGACTGCCATTACCTTAAGTGTCGGCCAGTGATCATTTCTGGTCATGTGATCTGTATTTTGGCTCTGCTGCCCTGGGGGAGTGGACGTCAGTTTCTTGATGTCCAGGTCCTTGTCTGCGTAGTGACTTCTCTTGGCGTTGCCCTCAGCGGGGGAGAAGGTATTGTGAAGCACTGACTGGTGAGTCACAGAGTCCTGAAATGTATAACAGTGAGTCATAAGTCATAAAGTAGATAATGGTCAGTCTGTCACCACTAAAACTATTGAGTCTGTTCTTGAAATACAAGATTAATAAGGGAAATTATTATTGACATGGACATAATGATATCGGTCAGTAAATCCTGGTAAATATAATCTTAAGGGAATTCTGTAATAAATAACGATATCTCTTGAACACTTTTCTTATTCTATATGCAATTTAAAATGCATACAAATTTGTTTTTATCTTTTTGATTGGCATCCGGACGTGGAATGAGTTGCCTGAACTAACCAGAAAAACAACAACTATGCATAATGAAAATGCAAAACTTGATCCAAACCACAGATTAGCGTAAGGCGCGAAAATCTTCTGAATATAAAAACTTTCCACAAAATATAAGACAGGATAATTATTTATATTTCATTCAAGTATCGATTAAATTAAAACCACGTAGACTATACCAGTGAATCATGAACTAAAAAAATATATATAAGGGTAGTTGGTAAATTTCAAAACGAATAGGCCTACTTTGTAATTAACGGAATATATCAATATCCTGATTCGTCCTTAATTTCCGACGTTTTTATTTTATACAGGATTCAAAGCTCAGTTCTTTCCAAGTCAACTCTTTATGTGTGCCAGATCGCAGTACCCCGTACATTTGTTTAAAAAGTTAATGCTTTGAAAAACATAAATATTTGTGGGGTTTTGTTTTGGTTAATTCTTCTGGCAGCCAGCCACATCACAAATCAATACACTGGACTGCGTTTAATTGAACGTTCTATTGAGAAAAAACAACAACAATAACTTTCATTTATTAAACGATTTAAGAAAATAACACAAAAATGTAGCTTGTTTATGCGCATGCGTGCCGTCTGCTTGCAATTCCCAGGACGGTTGCGTAAAATAAATTGCAGCGGAAGGAGAGGACTGCGCACTGGGAAAACCCTGGAAGTCTTTGTCTGTTCCATTCAAAAACAAAAAGCTGTTGTTGAAACGTATGGAAAACAATGTGTTTAAATAAACGTGAAACAGCACTGAAACATCCTAACCCCTACCCATCACCATGCATTTCATGCATTGGAAATGTAAATGGTTCTTTGAATGCTTGAAATTGGAAACTGAAAGTTTTACATCCTTTCAAGGGCGGTGGAGGATGGGGAGGGAGGAGTAAAGATTGGGTTACACGAGACAACACTAGTTTATCAGCGAGCATGATGAAATCAGATCCATTCAATATCTGATGACCCCCCCCCCCCACCCCACCCCACCCGAATCGATTTAGGACGCCTCGGCTGTTTACTCCCCCCACTAACTGCTTGGGTGTGAAACAGTTCTATGTGATAGGGGATTGATTGAATTGACAAATGCATACTCCGCTGGAAACTTTTAATAACACATTAACGTC
The DNA here is from genome assembly GCA_949126835.1 of Anisus vortex. NCBI lineage: Eukaryota > Metazoa > Mollusca > Gastropoda > Planorbidae > Anisus > Anisus vortex. The sequence continues at coordinate 22,326,392 of OX421502.1, read as the reverse complement.
CTCCGTATTAACGTCCTCCGTATTAACGTCCTCCGTTTTAACGTCCTCCGTATTAACGTCCTCCGTATTAACGTCCTCCGTATTAACGTCCTCCGTATTAACGTCCTCCGTATTAACGTCCTCCGTATATTAACGTCCTCCGTATATTAACGTCCTCCGTATATTAACGTCCTCCCTATATTAACGTCCTCCCTATATTAACGTTGTTACGAATCTCGGTCATAAATGAATGACGTAGTAAGGCATTGACCTCTTAACAAGTGCGTATCAGAGTCCAAAGCGACCAAGGTTTGACCTTTATGCCCTGAGGGCAGTTTAAATAAAATAATTCGTTCAAATCCCGTGGAAATTGGGGGATAATTCTGGATCGTAGTAATTATAGAGAAAGAGGTTAAAATGCGTATTAAGACCCTGTAGAATCTTCGATGATAGTTTTCTTTGTAAAGTTCCTACCTCCTTAAAGTTAGTTCAGTTTAAACGTTTGTAGAGTGAAGTCGCTATATTCATACATGTACATATAATGCCATTTTATTGATACTTATGTTGCCACCAGTTGATGAAGTTTATTGATCGTTTATATTGAGTCTACAATTTAAATAAAATTGTTTATTCAACAACTGGAGTTGTTTGATCTATCGTTGTTGAGAAAGGTGTTGAAGATAATTATCACGAATATAACTACATTACTGCATAGACCTGTCAGTCAAGGAACCCCTAGCTTGGGCTACAGATTAGCAGAATCTAGAGACTTCTAATAAAGATACAACTATATTCATTGAATCCGATTTAACGAGTCGTAATAATAATCAACCTAAAGAGGTCCATAACAGTTTGGGGTCTTCGTCCGATATAGTTGTATAGTGAAGCATATATTCAAGTTGTGTTGTGTTGTGTGTTGGAGCAGTGACCTACTGAGCAAGCCTAAGAACGCTGAAATTATTCTTCCGATTGGAAAAACGTAAGTTGGAAAAATTTACATTTTTAAAATCTCTTAACTAAAGAATGGAATTTATTGAAAATCCAGAAGAAGAAGTTTTGAAAACTTTATCCATAAAGAAGTTAAAAGAGATCGCTGAGATCTTAAAGATAGAAGTTACTGAAACTACACCATCGAGGACTGTGTTGACACAGCAGATAAAAGATGTGTTGATTGCGAGTGGCAAGTTGAAAGTAGAATCAAGCGCGGAGGGATATCAAGTTGAAGGTCAGACGTCGAAATCTTCAATGTCCGAACAGTTGCGATTTCAACTAGAAATGAAACGGATGGAATTGGAAGATAAACGAGAACAAAAACGTCTTGATCGTGAGATAGAAGAAAAACGTCTTGAGATGGAAGATAAGAAAAGTCAAAGAGAAACAGAAAGTCAGGAAAGAATAGAGCTAGCGAAGATAGGAGCTACTAAAAAAGAATCTCATAATGATGTAGAGATGGCCAGATGGAAAAAGCTAGTCCCTACCTACATTGATAAAGAAAGTGAAATAGCTAATTTCTTCCAGACCTTTGAAATTTCTTGCAGAGATTTTAAGTTCCCAGAAGATAAATGGGGAATATTAGTGAGAACAGCTTTTACTCAGGGAAGGGCAAGAGATTGTGTTCTGTTGTTAAAAGAGGAGCATTTAAATGATTATGAAGTCATTAAAGACACTGTACTAAAAGCCTATAACCAAATACCGGAAAGTTATCGGAAAAGGTTCCGTCAGTACACAATGTCCCCTTACCAAACACACTTAGACTTCCTTAGAGCAGAAGAAAAGCTAATGGATCAGTGGATAAAATCCAGAAATATCTCCACATTAAAAGAAATGAAAGATATCATTCTGTTAGAAGATTTTATTAACAAAGTGAGGCCGGATATAAGAATGTATTTATCCGAGCGTGATATCACTGACCCACATAAGGCTGCTGATTTAGCTGAACAGTATGCACTGTGTCATAGGACAGCTGGTGAAAAGAATGTTAATAGGCCACAACGGCAAGCAGAAAACACACAACAACATCGTGAAAAAGATCATTTTGTGAAACAAAATGATGTTAATAAAAAACCTGTCTACAAAAACGTCCAATGTACTTTTTGTAAAAGAACCGGACATAGCATAGAAGACTGTTGGAGTATAAGGAAAGATAAAAGACCTAACAAAGTGGTCATGTGTGCCAGCCATGCACAAATACAGAATGTACAAGAAAGCGAAGATACAAACGAACTGAATTCGAAGAAAGATTCTTCTAAACCAGAAACACTGAGGGTGGATTTGCCTGAGAGCAAAAGTCAGAAGGTAGAGAAATCTACAACTGAAGATAATGAGGATAAATATCCTGATTATAAATACAGAATGGCTACTATTGGATTAATTGTCCAAGTCCATAGAGACGAAAAAGTAGACCAAAGTATTTTTGACTCGGAAAAGAGTCTGAAGTCATCGAAAGATGAAACAACACCCGAAAGTCATGGTCAAGGGAAGAATAAAATTGACACAGAGACCCTGTGCAGTTTTCAACCGTTCATTAGTGAAGGTTGTGTGGCCTTACAAAAGGAAGGACCACTGAAGTCCGTAAGAATATTACGAGACACAGGAGCATCATTAACACTGCTGCTTAAAGATGTATTACCATTAAATGATAATACATTGACAGGACAGACTGTCCTATTGAGAGGTTTTGAATGGAAAGAAGAAATACCTCTACATAGGATATACCTCACATCTGACTTGGTGACAGGATATGTGACAGTTGGAGTAATATCAAAACTTCCTGTTGAGGGCATATCCGTTATCCTAGCAAATGATTTGGCGAAAGGGAGGGTGAGACCTGAACTGATTGTAAAGGAAAATCCAGACCCTAGTCCTATGGTGGAGACAGGAAAAGAAAAAGAACTTTGTCCTGTAGGTGATGTCATAAAAGGTATGACACCACAGAAAAAGAAAGAAGAAATTATCTCACAAGAAAAGGAAAAGAAAGAAGAAATTCTCCCACGAGAGAAGAAAGTGGAAGAAGGAGTGGAACTTGATACTACTATTTTCTCCATGATTGAAGATTGTCCGAAAGGAAATGAACAATCAAAGAAGTCATCACAAAATGAATTGATTGCTGAGCAGAAAGTAGACCCAGAGTTGCTACAGTTGCATGAGAAAGCTGTCGACGAGAAAGAAAATCCTACTACTGATGTCTATGAACATATAGACCACAGCATGTTCAAACAACAATGCAAACCTGCAGTTGCCGGTACAGATGAAGATTGGAGGAGCATCACTGAAGAAACGAGTGCGGAGAGCTGGACCGAAACTACCAAAAGCTATGGGTTACCACAATCCATACCGACAGATCGAAGGACCAACTTCGCCCCGGAACTCTTCAATCCAGTCCTAAAGAACTTATGCCTGGAGCATGAGGTGACAACTGAATCCTATCCGGAAAGTCGAGGAGCCTATGGACCAATCTTTGGACCCACTGTCCAAGGACCACTCAAACTACTTCAAGAGGAATGGCAGACCGAATTGGATCTCCTTGGGCTGATCAAGTACCTAGATAAGTACATATATTTTTTGTCTGACATAACTGTGTTTGTTAGAAAAAAATTGTACACTGCTCACATGCAGATGCCATTGTTGTGTGATGAAAGAAAGGCAAAAATATTATATCATTTGAAAATGATAAAGCCTTACCTTCTGAAAACAATTGGAATAAGCTTGATGTTGTTAACATTGTTACTCTTATTTGTAAAATTCATGCCTGGAGTACAGGATGAATTGAATGTCAAATTCACTGATAGTTAGTTACCAAACTTACTATTTTAAAACTAAATCCCTTACTTGTGATGAAAAAGGAATGAGTAAAAGTATTGTTAGAGTAAATATCATTATAGTGTGATATTTCTAAACAAACTTGTTAGGTTGAGCATTTAAAATAATTGCTATAAGAGAAAAAGATCAGTTTTATCCGCAGAATTGGTTTCTAAATCAGAGGACATTATAAATGTGGACTGATTATAAGATATGTTTGAGAATCTCTGGAAATGATAATTGAAACATTTGGCAGAGAGGATAATTTGATTGAAAAAGATGTAAATGGTTTTAAGAAAAGAGAATTTTTCTATCACTAAAGTATGGAGAAATGTTTTATGATTGTACTATGGAAATTTATTTTATCATGTACTGTTGTTGAAATATTGCACTGAGTCAAGATGCAAATTTCTTCTATGTGAATTTATTCATTTATTATATTATCATTGAATGTATGATAATGTAGGGTAAAAATAGTTGCAGCAAGGCAGAACTATGACTAACAAGAATTCCAAGAAATGTATTATATATGATTTTTCACTTTTAGGATACTGTTACATGAAAAGCAGATCAAAAGTAGAAACTAATAAAACTTTGTAATCCTTAGGTTGTAAAAATTTAGGATGTGCCACTGACTTGACACTGTAAACCAGAATGATTGAGAATTTCATGGTTGAAAATTTATAATGTTGACACACCAATGTTCAACTAATGTATGATTAATTAAGGATTTCATGTCAAGATTGTAAAACTAATCTATTTTTTTTTGTATTAGTTAAAATAGATTGAATGAATTGTACCGACAATCAAAAGATTGGGTAGACCTGAACACTGTGAAGTAACAGAGGAACCTAGAATCTATGAATAATGAATAAAACCTTTATGAAAATTGGAAAAGAGCAATGGATTCCACCGTACAAAATGGAAAGCTTGGATATGGAACTAACCATTCAGACCAGCAGTTTGTTTTGTACATAAATTGTTACATTGATTTCGCTATGAAAAAAAAATTAATAGTAGCCTATGCTTAACTCTTTTCTACTTCAATAATATTGTATTTGAAATGTCTTTAATGTAATCTAAAGAAAATAAGTACTTACTGTGTAGTAATAAGATTGTATGAAGATGATAACTTGCTTTAATTGATAGTTAATTAAGTAAATTAACAAATTTGTTTGAGTAAATCCATGATTGTCTGAATGTTTCAATTTAACCTGCTACAATGTGAACTCTTTTAAAAAAGAAAATAATGACGTCGAAAGGTCATGGTAAAATGAAAGATTGAGATATTTTTAATGATTTTTGCTATAAACTATTTTAATTCGTGAACAGACTATGTTTAATGTTCTCAAAATAAAATAAATGAATTTGATTTTGAGATGATAGATGTTAAAGAATGCTCATTTAATACGATAACTATTTAATCGCGTAGCAATTTTTTTTTACATAGGCTGTGATGAGGTAAAAATTTGCATAGGCCATGTAAACATTGTTAGAATCAATAGAGAATGAGAGAGAGAGAGAGAGAGAGAAAGAAAAAAAAAAAAAAGAATACTGACCTAGAAATCTGTTGTCTCGCTACAGACAGTTGTCTAATGTGTTAGTCAGCCTACAGGCTTTTAAAAAAAAAAAAATACTGTCTACACGAGCAATAATGTTTGTAACGTGTAATTAGGTCAGGTCTAGTAGTATTTTTTTCATCAAGAGCGAGTTTTTTTTTCTTATGAAAAAAATAGTCGTGTCTACATAGACATTAAGTGATTTTTTCTTTTGTTGTATAATTACAAATTGTAAAAGATATTAGTTTATAATTAAATGGACGAGAGAGTTTTTATTACTAGGAATGTTCAATGTAATAGAAATTATTAACTGGTATTATATTATATCTATTAAGAATGATTATGTATTTTTCTTGTATACAAGATTTAGATAAACAATTTAATTGTCCATTGTTTTGAATTAAAAATTGAATGATTGAATGACTATAGTTAAGCCATTTGATAAGATGAATTTATATTGCATATATTATTATGTTATTGTTATCAGTTCGATTGAATTATTGGGATCGCCAATTGAACTGTATTGTTTTTCCCGGAATATTTTCTTTTATAATTATTCCTTAAAATTAACATTTTTCGTATGGTTAAAATGTAAAAGAAATAATTATAAAGCTTTAGAAGGGGGGGGATGTTACGAATCTCGGTCATAAATGAATGACGTAGTAAGGCATTGACCTCTTAACAAGTGCGTATCAGAGTCCAAAGCGACCAAGGTTTGACCTTTATGCCCTGAGGGCAGTTTAAATAAAATAATTCGTTCAAATCCCGTGGAAATTGGGGGATAATTCTGGATCGTAGTAATTATAGAGAAAGAGGTTAAAATGCGTATTAAGACCCTGTAGAATCTTCGATGATAGTTTTCTTTGTAAAGTTCCTACCTCCTTAAAGTTAGTTCAGTTTAAACGTTTGTAGAGTGAAGTCGCTATATTCATACATGTACATATAATGCCATTTTATTGATACTTATGTTGCCACCAGTTGATGAAGTTTATTGATCGTTTATATTGAGTCTACAATTTAAATAAAATTGTTTATTCAACAACTGGAGTTGTTTGATCTATCGTTGTTGAGAAAGGTGTTGAAGATAATTATCACGAATATAACTACATTACTGCATAGACCTGTCAGTCAAGGAACCCCTAGCTTGGGCTACAGATTAGCAGAATCTAGAGACTTCTAATAAAGATACAACTATATTCATTGAATCCGATTTAACGAGTCGTAATAATAATCAACCTAAAGAGGTCCATAACAACGTCCTCCCTATATTAACGTCCTCCCTATTAACGTCCTCCGTATTAACGTCCTCCGTATTAACGTCCTCCGTATTAACGTCCTCCGTATTAACGTCCTCCGTATATTAACGTCCTCCGTATTAACGTCCTCCGTATTAACGTCCTCCGTATTAACGTCCTCCGTATTAACGTCCTCCGTATTAACGTCCTCCGTATAAACGTCCTCCGTATATTAACGTCCTCCCTATTAACGTCCTCCGTATTAACGTCTTCCGTATTAACGTCCTCCCTTTTAACGTCCTCGTATTAACGTCCTCCGTATTAACGTCCTCCGTATAACATGATTACTGTCAATGTCTTTTTTTTAACGGGTTTTGGAACTTATGAAGGACATGCGTCCTTCCGTCTGTCCGTAAGTCTTCATTTAAAGAGCCCCTGTCGGAAAAACTTTTTTTTTTTAAGTACTAGGGGTATCAGGATTTAAGATCTTGTTATTTCAGACGCCGTACGTTTTGGCCGATGAAATGGTCTCTTCATGGACATGTCAAAAGCAATACAGTACTTAAGTTAGAACTGATGCACACACTGGAGTTCGTGGCGTTTGAGGCGTTGTTGTGTTCTAGAGGAACAGCCTTGGTTTGCTTACTATACGAAATTAGAACTATTGATTCAAATCCAGTTAAGGTTGCATTTTCTTTGTACTTGTAACCCTAAGTCTACCCGGTATCTGCTTTGAATGAAAACGTCTCGATGTTTTGCCAACGACACAATGCCTACGATAGCGCAGCCTTAACAGCCCTTAGGCCCCAAAAGCTCTTAAATGATAACTTCGCTTAGCTGTGACTTAAATCTATTTAATATATCCCTTCAACAACAACTAACATTAAAGAATGTTACAAGCCTGGGCTGGAAAACTAGAATTTAAACAAAGACTGTTTATGGTTGATTTTTTTTTCATGCTAATTTACCCCCCCCCCCCCCCCCCAATGTTATCCGCTTGTGGTGCACATCTGCATCTACCTCCTCTAAACTAAAGAATGCGCACACGATTCCACCCCTCCTATCTAAACATTGGCATTGCGACCCAAATATCTATAAGCAACAACAACAACACTAAGACGAGAGGTCACTGTAACACGTGATTGTGCTGATGACAAAAGCCCAACCAATCGTAATCAACCTCATTTTTTTTATTCCGTCTCTGCTTCCTATTGGATAATAAAATCTGCCTTTCAATTTTTATTATTTCTATAATGTCTTTTGTTTCTCTCTTCTCTCTCTTCTTCATTTTTTTCTCTCTCTCACTCTCCTCTAATGAGCGTTTCAAGTTTGACCAGAAGACAGTCATGGCTCTAATGACCCGCACTGGAAATGGAAAGATTGGTGCAAGGGGCGTGGGCGTGGGGGGGGGGGGAAGGAGCGGGGGCAGATTCGTCTTTCCGGGTTCAAAGAGATACGAATACACACACATACAAACACACACACTAAAGGGGTGGTGCAGAGCCTCAGCTGAAAAAGGATTTTAAAAAAAAAACAGCGGTAACAAGGGTCATCGTACTCTAGGTGTCAGCTTGATAGTCAGACGGGTCATTAAATGCTCGTGAAGGAAGTAGGTGAAATGAAAAACATAGGCGGAGACAAGGGACACCAGTGGGTTGTGGGGGGGGGGGGAGGAGGGTAGTGTGAATGTATTTCTAGCTACTCAGTGTGACTCCAATGTGTGTGAAGACAAGCAATGGACGGGTCAGTCTTTTTTTTTTCCATGGAGTTTTCCATAAGGCAAACATCGCAATGATATTACCATCAATTCAACCCCCACCCCCACCACACCCCCTCATTTCAACACACATCCATCGACAGTATCAATTGAAAAGGGTGTGTCGATAGCCACTGAAAGCGTATTGCTGTCTATGTTGTATTGTGGCCGGTAGTTTCCCAGCTTCGTGCAATCGAAATGCATTATAGAATATATAGCAAATGATCACGTAGGCTACACACTCGTGTATGCTTGCTAGCACACGCAGACCGGCAGCACAGCCACGAGATCATGTTTGAAACGCACGCACATTCAAACACACACACACAGACATACGAGCTTTATAGAAGTCACACAATCATACGTCACAGAAAACACAATCACAAAATAAGCTTACATCTACACTCTATAACAACCAATCAAGCTCTCTGAGAACCGGTGTTAGTAGGATTAGAGAAAACAAAATACACAATCATCTTAGCCTAGACAAAAAAAAATGGACACAATCATAGAAATTCACACACATACACACAGTCACTAATCTTACCGAAGCGAAAAAGAATACAAATCGTAAAAACAAGCCCCGTCTCCCAAAACGCCATATCATATTTGTCTTCACCCTTTCTCTAGAATAGTCTAGATCCACCCAGTTTATCCTAGATCCACCCAGCTTATCCTAGATCCACCCAGCTTATCCCGGTCTCATGACGTCCCATGCTCTTTCCTTTTTCATCTCATTAACGTTTTCTTTCTATCCGACTCTCATTTCCTCCTGCCCTTTCACCCCGACCACGCCCATGTTACCGGCTCCATCCGGCTAGCAGAAACTGACCGATGCACGCAGCGTACAAGAAACATTGTAAGCTTGTCTTCCCCCCCCCCCCCCCCCCGCCCCTAACTTCTTTATATTCAACCTCTTTTAAACAGACGTGAAGACAAGGGACTTGACCAGCTAGCTCAAAGTTTTTCTTCACCCCATTCCCCCAGTCAATCTCCCTCCCCCACCGCCCCAAAGTTGATATTTCCGGACATATTAAAAGAAATTGGAGTAAGGGGGAGAGGGGTGAACATTGGAAGCTACATTGAACGCCCCCCCCCCCCCTTTCTTTTACATCCCAGGAAATGAGAACAGGTCAAGAAAGGGTCGTTTATTGTCGCTGTAAATGTCCCCACTGATCTATATAATATACATGGGATTGGCTGTCCTTTGATTCTCAGCGGAGCCACACACACAAAAAAAATGTCCGCCTTTATATTCATTCACTTATGCCTTACCTAAAAACGCTAGAACAATAACTAGATCAATAGTTTACTACAGTAGGTCTAAGTAGTCTAAAACAAGTATAGGTTCAAAAGAATACATTTTAAATGTGCTGCCGAAATGAAAAATTGAACTTGTCTTGTTTCTTTTGTATTTAATAACAGGATATATAACAAAAAAATAAATGTTTGAGCAGTGTTAGACAACCGGACTGATTTTTTAAAACTGTCCAGAGTTTTATACAATGGTCTAAAACAGGGGTCTCCAAACTACGGCCCGCGGGCCGCATGCGGCCCGCGAGGCCCTTTCATGCGGCCCGTGGAGTCCTTTTTATCTACGAAAAAAAAAACGGAATTTTACCTGTATTATTATTCACTAATGCTATAATTTTTTTACGTTTTTTACTATGCCTTTATTGTACCTATGTACTATGTGGCAAATAAACATTGTTCATTGTTCATTGCCAAGTTCAGCCGCCGCTTACGTGGACATTATGTTTTTACCAAATTAAAATTTAGGCGCGCAGTAGTGCGTTATTTTTTCCAACCGATCACTGCAATGCAAAACCTTATACCCTGCTTACTATTTCTACTTTTCAACTGGAGAGGTTGAGACAAAAACAATGCAATTTCAAGAAGAATGGAGTTTGAAATACTTCTTCATCAGATCCGGCGAGAAAGCATTGCGTGTGATTTGCAACGAAACTGGCTGTGATGAAATAATACAACCTGCGCCGTCATCAACGAAGCAAACATCAGGAGAAATATGCATATTTGGAGGGTGAAGTCCGTGCAGAACAATTTGCAAAATTACAAAGTCAACTCCCAGAGGACATTGTTCAGTAAATCCTCAAATGAAAACACATCTTTAACTAAGTTATAAAGTTGCTTGCGTGCTGGCTAAAAGTGGCAAACCGTTTACAGATGGTGAAGTGGTGAAGGAATGTTTGTTAGAGGTGGCTGAGAAACTTTGCCCAGAAAAGTCAAAACAATTTAAAAAATGTAGCTTTGGGTACAAATACCCTTGCCCGCCGTGTTGCAGATATGGGTGAAAACATTGTGAATCAAATAGCGAAGAAAACAAGCAAGTTTTGCCATTTTTCAATTCAAATGGATAAATTGCTGGACAGCAGTTCCACCTCTCTAATGCTTGTGTTCATTAGAGGTGTGGATGAAGACATGAACATAACACAACAGCTGGATTCCCTACACAGCATGTATGACACTGTTACCGGAGAGGATATATTCAATGAGTTGAAACAAACATTTACTGATTAGGGGCCTATAACTTGGACTAATCATATAAGCTGGCTTCCCTCTGTTATAGGTGCCTGAATAACTGCGCCCCGGATTATCTTCGCTCTTGTATGGAGCTCTACACCCAGTCCCGCCCACTTCGTTCGGCAACTGACGCGCTTACTCTGCGGATCCCTCGTGTGAGGCTAGTGTCCGCTGGCGAACGTTCATTTTCCTACGCAGGACCGTCCGCTTGGAATCACCTCCCACTACAGCTTCGCCAGAGCCCTAGCTATGACACCTTCAGGAGCCGGCTGAAGACTCACCTATTTCGTCAGCAGAAATAGCGTATTACTACATATTTCGTTGTCTGTCTGTATTCTGTAACTGTCGTCTGCGCATAGAACTGTCACCAACGGGATATGCGCTATATAAGCACCGTTATTATTATTAATAATCTCAGAACATGAGTGGCATAAAGAAACGCTTGCTTGGACAAGTGAAGCAGATGTGTAATGAAAAAACATTCCACAACCAATGTTCCTGCATTGTATTATTCACCAGCAATCTTTGTGTGCTAAATATATGGACATTAGCAGTGTACTGAATCCTGTGGTGAAGATGATCAATTTAATAAGGTCACATGGGCGCAGTCATAGACAGTTCAGATACATGTTGAAAGATACAGACAGAGTATCGAAAGATTTATCATATTATTATTACATAGCAGTAAGGTGGCTAAGCTGTGAGAAAGTTCTGAGCAGAGTATTTAAGTTAAGAAAGGAAAAAGGTGAGTTTCTGGAAAGTAAAGGCAAGCCACAGCCATTACTGCCTGATGAAGAGTGGGTATGGAAATTGGCCTTTGCTACAGACATAACTAGTCATTTAAATTTTCTGAACCTAAAACTACAAGGAGAGAAAAATCTTGTTTCTGATCTATCCACCCACGTAAGGGCCTTCACATCCAAACTTGTCTTGTTTTTGGAACAACTTGACGCACTTTCAGCAGTGCAAGGTATTCATGACTGAAGCAACAGCTGAGTTACCCAAGTCATTTGCATGCGAGATCATCAAAGACCTCCAGCTGCAGTTTCAGGAGCGGTTTTCTGATTTGGATTCAAAAGCAGAAGAATTAAGATTGTTTCAAAACCCATTTGAAGCAGACGTGGTCAGTAGCCCAGATGAACTGCAGCTGGAGGTCATTGAGTTGCAAGCAAATGACCTCCTTAAGGATAAGTTCAAAGAAGGACTGATGGATTTTTACCAGTTTTTGCACAAGGGAGACTTTTCTAATATCAAAACGTTTGCATCAAGGTACATTTCAATTTTCGGAACAACATATTTGTGTTAACAAACATTTTCAAGAATTTAAATACGTAAAGAAAAAAAACTTGTCCGATGATAATCTCAGATCAATGTTGATATTAGGGACATCAAATTTAAAGCCAAAATTGTATGCTATTTTGGCATCCAGGAAACAATTTCACCATTCCCACTAATACAGGTGTTCAAGTGTAGTGCACCAATGTGTTATTAAATAATAACTGAATACAATAATTTTAAATACATAATTAAAAACAACATCCATGTTTTGATTCTTTTTTTTTTTCGGACCTCGAGTGTGTAGTTGGCCCCCGAGCTGCTGTTTGATAATTAATGCGGCCCTCGGGCTGAAAAGTTTGGAGACCCCTGGTCTAAAATACAAATATTGAACATTTAGACCTTTAAACTTTAGTATTTGAGTATTAATAACTCTATTTGCATAGTTTAATTGTATTCAAATCATTTAAGATTATGAAACAAAGAGCTTAAGGCTTTATCAAAACATTTTGTTATCCAGGCCTATATTCTATATTATGTAGTCATCAAGACTCAAGATAAAAATTAAATATTTAAGCCATGTTTTTTTATATAGGCCGCAAAAGCTTTTAAACTATTTTAGGTTTCAGCTGATATAATTAAGCGTTCTCTATTAATCTGTAAAGCCCCCAACTAAATAATATATGCCATCGATGACGTCTTTTCGGATACTTCCTGCTTGTTCTACCTATCTTGATTTTTACAAACAGGAGACAATAATCGATCCACTGGTATAGGGCCTATATTGCTTGTTGGTATAGGGCCTATATTGCTTGTTGGTATAGGGCCTATATTGCTTGTTGGTATAGGGCCTATATTGCTTGTTGGTATAGGGCCTATATTGCTTGTTGGTATAGGGCCTATATTGCTTGTTGGTATAGGGCCTATATTGCTTGTTGGTATAGGGCCTATATTGCTTGTTGGTATAGGGCCTATATTGCTTGTTGGTATAGGGCCTATATTGCTTGTTGGTATAGGGCCTATATTCCTTGTTGGTATAGAGCCTATATTCCTTGTTGGTATAGGGCCTATATTGCTTGTTGGTATAGGGCCTATATTGCTTGTTGGTATAGGGCCTCTATTGCTTGTTGGTATAGGGCCTCTATTGCTTGTTGGTATAGAGCCTCTATTGCTTGTTGGTATAGGGCCTCTATTGCTTGTTGGTATAGGGCCTCTATTGCTTGTTGGTATAGGGCCTCTATTGCTTGTTGGTATAGGGCCTATATTGCTTGTTGGTATAGGGCCTCTATTGCTTGTTGGTATAGGGCCTATATTGCTTGTTGGTATAGGGCCTCTATTGCTTGTTGGTATAGGGCCTATATTGCTTGTTGGTATAGGGCCTATATTGCTTGTTGGTATAGGGCCTATATTGCTTGTTGGTATAGGGCCTATATTGCTTGTTGGTATAGGGCCTATATTGCTTGTTGGTATAGGGCCTATATTGCTTGTTGGTATAGGGCCTATATTGCTTGTTGGTATAGGGCCTATATTGCTTGTTGGTATAGGGCCTATATTGCTTGTTGGTATAGGGCCTATATTGCTTGTTGGTATAGGGCCTATATTGCTTGTTGGTATAGGGCCTATATTGCTTGTTGGTATAGGGCCTATATTGCTTGTTGGTATAGGGCCTATATTGCTTGTTGGTATAGGGCCTATATTGCTTGTATATAATAAATATAATATATTTAACACTGCCAATCCGTGAATAAAGCCTATATAATTGACGGGTTCCCACGAGCTTCCAAATTTGTTCACTATTAGAACATACCAATTATTTTTTTTTAATGGGGGAATCGTTATAGCAAGCCATTTGGCTAGACAAGGGAAACAGACCTACATAGACGCAATAATCTTTTTTTTTTATAGGAGCGTCTGTAATGTATAATATAAGATTGACACTTTCATAAATTCATAACACTTGTCTACCCTTGCAATAGAGATTTATTAATAAGTCTCCTACCATTTAAAGTGTTTGTGTGGTGGTGTTTTTTTTTTTCTTCTTTCGTTTTTGTTTTAGATTGGGTAAAGGGGGGGGGGGGGGGCTGATAGTTAGGAAGATTTTTGTGTTTAGAACAATTTTAAATTTCAAACAAATATTTTGACTTTGAAATTATCAAAAGTCTCTTTTCTCTCTCTCTCTCTCTCTCCCCCCCCCCATCTCTCTGTAAAAGAAATCTTTTGTGTGCACGTAATGCATAATACATCAGGCTCTAGATCGACTTGTCCAAACGAAACAAGGGCCTAGCACCGACAATATGTCACATTCGCTGTGACTGGCTTAAAATATTCATTCTAACCCGCCCACCCCCTTTTTCCACCTTTCACTTTGATTACTGGCAATTTAGTTAATTAGTTCTTTTTATTTTTAAACATATTTGTTTCGGAATATAATAGTAGGATAGACTTTTTTTTATGCCAAAAACCAAAAACCGTCATCTGACAGCTAATCCACAACTAATATATAGATCAGTTATTTTCTCCCAGAGACCACCACACCAAATCTTTAAATATAGATAAGTAGTTCTTTGTTTATTGAACTAAAAAAGTAAACGAATTATTTCTGAACTACTAACAATCTCCAACTCTTTCAAATATTGTTCATTGTTCCAATATTTGTTTGTAGTTCTTACAATTGTGTTTTTTTTTAAATAATTAAAATGAAACAATATTCCCTGGCTGAGTGTGTAGGCCCATAACTCCCGAACCCGCATCACAAATCAGTTCCCTTCGTTTCTGGTGTTGGGTAACTCTTGATCTATTTCTCATCGCGCCCGCAGGGTGCCCTGTCAAAATACCCCAATTTAACCACCCGCCACAGCCCCCCCCCCTCCTCTTGCCCGCCGTATTCAATCCTCCCATGCCTGGTGTCCCCTTTATTCTGTTTTAATAGTTCAATGGATGTCTCCGAGGTGTTGAGCTTCAAACTACATTCTTTTTAAAACGCCATTGTAGAATTTTGTCTGTCTGTGTCTGTTGTCCTTGTCTAGCCTTGAGGTTACAAATAAGGAGGGACATTTAGAAAGAAAAAAAAAAAGAAGAAGAAACGAAGGGACGGGAGGTTTTCTGCCTCTCTACCAGATGACGTAACTCTACAATTCACCAGTTCTCAACAGAATGAGATTCTTCCTATTCATGTATCGCACACCCCCAAGCCTATTAGTTTCTGTCAAGCAATCTGCATTGTTTCCTTAGCATTCAATATTTGAATGAATCAGTGCTGTACCTGAATTCACAACTCACACGAATGCATTTAAAATGTTTCCGTGTGATTGTTTATTCTGTTTTATTGCTGCGTACCGCAAAATATTGAACCTGCGGAAATACACAATCTGTGCTTTTAAAACGAAAACGGAAAAGTATTTGTTTACATACAAAACAAAATGTCTACTATATAGACTATATGTCTACTATATAGACTATATATGTCTACTATATAGACTATATATGTCTACTATATAGACTATATGTCTACTCTATAGACTATATATGTCTACTCTATAGACTATATGTCTACTCTATAGACTATATATGTCTACTCTATAGACTATATGTCTACTCTATAGACTATATGTCTACTCTATAGACTATATATGTCTACTCTATAGACTATATGTCTACTCTATAGACTATATGTCTACTCTATAGACTATATATGTCTACTATATAGACTATATATGTCTACTATATAGACTATATGTCTACTCTATAGACTAGGCTATATGTCTACTCTATAGACTATATGTCGACTCTATAGACTATATGTCTACTCTATAGACTATATTATGTCTACTCTATAGACTATATGTCTACTCTATAGACTATATGTCTACTCTATAGACTATATGTCTACTCTATAGACTATATGTCTACTCTATAGACTATATGTCTACTCTATAGACTATATGTCTACTCTATAGACTATATGTCTACTCTATAGACTATATGTCTACTCTATAGACTAGATGTCTACTGTATAGACTAGATGTCTATTCTATAGACTATATGTCTATTCTATAGACTATATGTCTATTCTATAGACTATATGTCTACTATATAGACTATATGTCCACTCTATAGACTATATGTCCACTCTATAGACTATATGTCCACTCTATAGACTATATGTCTACTCTATAGACTATATGTCTACTCTATAGACTATATGTCTACTCTATAGACTATATGTCTACTCTATAGACTATATGTCTACTCTATAGACTATATGTCTACTCTATAGACTATATATGTCTACTATATAGACTATATATGTCTACTATATAGACTATATATGTCTACTATATAGACTATATGTCTACTCTATAGACTATATATGTCTACTCTATAGACTATATGTCTACTCTATAGACTATATATGTCTACTATATAGACTATATGTCTACTATATAGACTATATGTCTACTCTATAGACTATATATGTCTACTCTATAGACTATATGTCTACTCTATAGACTATATATGTCTACTCTATAGACTATATGTCTACTATATAGACTATATATGTCTACTATATAGACTATATGTCTACTCTATAGACTATATGTCGACTCTATAGACTATATGTCGACTCTATAGACTATATGTCTACTCTATAGACTATATTATGTCTACTCTATAGACTATATGTCTACTCTATAGACTATATGTCTACTCTATAGACTATATGTCTACTCTATAGACTATATGTCTACTCTATAGACTATATGTCTACTCTATAGACTATATGTCTACTCTATAGACTATATGTCTACTATATAGACTATATGTCTACTGTATAGACTATATGTCTACTATATAGACTAGATGTCTACTCTATAGACTATATGTCTATTCTATAGACTATATGTCTATTCTATAGACTATATGTCCACTCTATAGACTATATGTCTACTCTATAGACTATATGTCTACTCTATAGACTATATGTCTACTCTATAGACTATATGTCTACTCTATAGACTATATGTCTACTCTATAGACTATATGTCTACTCTATAGACTATATGTCTACTCTATAGACTATATTATGTCTACTCTATAGACTATATTATGTCTACTCTATAGACTATATGTCTACTCTATAGACTATATGTCTACTCTATAGACTATATGTCTACTCTATAGACTATATGTCTACTCTATAGACTATATGTCTACTCTATAGACTATATGTCTACTCTATAGACTATATGTCTACTCTATAGACTATATGTCTACTCTATAGACTATATGTCTACTCTATAGACTATATGTCTACTCTATAGACTATATGTCTACTCTATATACTATATGTCTACTCTATAGACTATATGTCTACTCTATAGACTATATGTCTACTCTATAGATTATATGTCTACTCTATAGACTATATGTCTACTCTATAGACTATATGTCTACTCTATAGACTATATGTCTACTCTATAGACTATATGTCTACTCTATAGACTATATGTCTACTATATAGACTATATGTCTTCTATATAGACTATATGTCTACTATATAGACTATATGTCTACTATATAGACTATATGTCTACTCTATAGACTATATGTCTACTATATAGACTATATGTCTACTATATAGACTATATGTCTACTATATAGACTATATGTCTACTATATAGACTATATGTCTACTATATAGACTATTAATCTTTTTAATCCAATTCGTCTTATCTTATATTTTACAGACAGTTATTTCTCTATTGTTGATGCCTGCACTTACCAGTGGTACGAGTCTACCCTTGCATTTTATAGTGTTTTATTGTTTTCTTTATTAGTTCAGACAACCTTTTCCACACCCAGATCGCCAATTAATAGAAAGCAATAATCTTATTTATAGAAGGAGCTTCTGTAACGTATAAGATACGATAAATAATGTAATCTAAACTTGTCATGGTTTTATTAGATCTATTTCTAAACTATAAACACCATCTTACAAAAAATCCCATGTATCAATTACCTTACATGTAATTTTAAAATAGTAAATTAAATTTACTTTCTGTGCGATTTCAACGAAACACCAGAATCAGACAAAAATGTCGACTTTGTGCTTGATCGCCCGAAAAATCGTGGACTATCTCCTTTGCCTTTATTGATTATTCACAGCCAGTGGGAGAAGTGAATTTTCAATGCGTACCCAAGAAAAAATGCATACATTTAAAACGAGTCCTAAAACGTTCACAGTTTAATAATATCATGATATCAGTGGTAGATAATTACCGTTAACGATAACACAATATCCTGGAGTAGTGAAAAAAAAACGGGGGGGTGGGTGGGTATGCAAGAGAAAATATTGTTTGAATATTGTCGAGAGTAAGAAGTAGGCCTAATACAATTTGGAGTCTTGGTGGCCGATGGTCACAGTGAGAATGTGTGGTCGTCGCAACACCCAATGGACTTTTAATTTCTTAATTTAAAAGACGATGTATTTAAAATCAATCAAGAGTCAAGCCTCAAGACCAATAAAATAAAAAAGGTTCTCACTGTTTTCCACTTTTTAAACTCGAGACCTTTGTAATGAGGGTCCAATGCTATGTCTATATGCTTATTTTATATGTTACAATTAAATTGTTCTTTCTATACACAAGATCATTGCATCATCTTACATGTCACAGGCGCTCTTTCTATACAGAAACTTAATAAACCATATGCTTATCCGAGGTTTGAGTCTAGCCTTGTATTTTGTTTAAGGCTTTAAACTTTAAACGATTATATTTCCCCCCCCCCCACTTCCCTGGTTTGTTCAGGTAACCCATTCCATGCTCGGATATACATGTTATGTCATTACAAAAATATTCAAACGCTAACATCCCTTATTTTCTGGCGACTGGAAAGGGAGAGATTAGGCCTAGTGTTTTATATTACTTCACCCAATACTAAGTATTTTTACTTACATGTATGAGGTCATCTGTTGAAAATTTGACTGTTTTAAATGTCGAGAAGGATGACTTGTTTTGCAGTTCTAGCGAGGTTTGCCTGATGTAGTCAGCGTCAGACTCAAAGCTAAGATCCTGCTTCATTTTCCTCTTGAGCCCATCCTGCTCAATGTCGTTCTCCCCTAGGCCGGGCAGGATGTCCATGCTGGGAACGTACATATCGTGGCTGTCCACCTTGCAGCGGCCCCCGTCTCTCTTCCTGTCCACCTGACGGATAACGCAGATGGCGATCAGGACGGCCACGGCAATCACGGCCGTGACGCAGACCAGGGCCACTATGATGGCCATGTTGACCCCTACCACGTGATCCGCATTATCCTCCAGTGCCACCAGGGTGCCATTGGTCAAAATGATCGCGACGGTGACGTCCCGCTGAGACTCCATGTAGGGCTCGCCGCCATCCCTGACCAACATCGTCAATGTGTACACTCCGACGTCATTGGCGGACACCCTCTTAGCCAGAACCAACTCGCCGTTCATGGAGTTGAGATAAAACAAACCCTTTTCGTTGCCCCGAGAGGCGAAGAATTTGACGGTAGAGTTCTCTCCAGAATCTGGGTCTTTGTACTCCATTTTGAAGACAATGCTACCAGGTGTCGCCGTAAATGGCAGGTAGAAGGTGTTGTTGACATCATCCGGGTACGTAATGAGAGGCCTATTGTCGTTGTCGTCGGTCACTGTCACTGTTACGTGCGCCGCATCAAAGAAAGCCGGGTTGGTAGCGTCTAGCACCTTGACGCCGAAGCTATATCTGTCCTGAGTCTCGCGGTCCAAGGGCGCCTTTGTGGAGATTTTCCCCGTGAGCTCGTCGATGTAGAACAGCTGAGAGTGGGTGAAATTATCCTGGAATGTGTACCGCAGCTGGGTCTCGAGGAAGGTGTCCGGGTCGTTGGCCAGCACGCTGCCCACTACTGTGTTCTGCGGCCTGTTCTCCTGCACCCTGAGCTCAAAGTGCGGTGAGATGAACTTGGGAGGGTTGTCGTTGATGTCCGTCAGCACTACCGTCACGGTGACCGAAGCTGAGTTCGGTAAAGAACCGTTGTCCTTGGCCTGGACCACCAGCTCGTACTGTGGAATATCCTCCCTGTCCAAGATTTTCATCGCCTTGATGACGCCGGATGTTGGGTTAATCTGAAATTTTTCATCCGGGTTGACGATAAGTGAGTAACTTACGCTGTATCCATCTGGGTCAGCGGCTTGAACCTGCGTGACAAACTGGCCTAGGTAGTTCTCTTCCTCCATACTGATTTTGTAAGAGTTCTTCGTGAAAACAGGGGCGTTATCGTTCACATTTTCAACGTGGAGGACAAACGAGGAAGTGTTGCTAAGCGGAGGGTTGCCTCCATCCTGGCAGGTCACGTTGACAATCTCCGTCTGGCTCCTTTCGTAATCCAAGGGCGTGGCCAGCCGTACGGTGAGGATCGATTCGGATCCGGGGAACTTCTGCAGGACGAAGTGGTCGTTCGAGAGGTTGCACGAAATGACGGAGTTCTGGCTGCTGTCACCGTCCGACACTGACACGTGGGCTATGTAGCTGTCGACGGCCAGGGACTCCTTGACTTGCGCGGAGGGTAGCGTGATGTCGATCTTCGGCGCGTTGTCATTTATGTCCTCCACGTCTATCTGGACGGTGGACTGCGACGATCTGGCCGGCGAGCCGTTGTCGGTCACCGTTACCCCGAACCTGAAGGACTTGTCCTTCTCGTAGTCCAAGCGTTTGACCAGGTACACCTCCCCGCTCGTGTCGTTGATGGCGAAGTAATCTAAAATTCTGGGCGGGGTCGGAATTGCGAGGGTATACGACAGCCTGGAATTCTCTCCTTCATCCGGGTCACTCGCCTTTAGTTTGAGAACCACCGACCTCTCCGTGGTGTTCTCTGGAACGGTGGCGTTGAATGAAACCTTCTCGAACGCAGGGGCGTTGTCGTTAACGTCCACGACCCTGACAGTGACAAAGACGGTCCCCGTGAGCCTCGGGAAGCCGCCGTCCTCGGCCGTGATCTTTAGCCTGTAGAGAGGCACGGACTCCCTGTCTATAGCCTGTTTGAGAACCACCCCTAGCTCCGTCAGCCCGCTGCCTGCGTTGGTGATGACGTGAAGCTCAAACGCGCCGTCGCCGCCTTCCATGCTGTAACTCTGCACCGTGTTGTTTGGTGGCGAATCCCTATCCACGGCACCGCTGGTCATCAAGATCTGACCAACGTTCAAAGATTCCGGGGCATCCAGGGTCGTCTCACCGGAAGGAAACTGCGGGGGGTTATCGTTGATATCTTCCAGCGTGACGGACACTTTAATTATCCTGAGCAAGAAATATCCGCCATCTTTGTTACCCCTGAAAATGCTGACGTCGAACGTGATGACGCAAGGCACATCCGGGCGATCACACTCGGCCTCGCGGTCAAGGACTTGCGTTGTTTTGATGGTTGACGTCTTGCGATCGATTGCGAACTTGGAGACGGTGGACGGCTGATTGTACTCAAGATTCTGAAAGTCAGAGGCGTTGAACTGATTGTAAATCATGCTGTCCCTTGCGATGTTCCCCACGTACGTTCCAATGTCCTGCTCCTCTCGCAGCTTGTACGATATATCACAAAGAACGAATCGAAAAGCCAGCATGGCAACGAACATAAGCGGTTCTTTGGTCGCCATATTGGCATAAAGACTCATCCAACCAGAAAGCTGTATTTTACCGGAAGTTTCCGGGAAGGTATCATGGGTAGTGACGTTTTCTATATCCTGTCCAGAGGCTCGCCTGTTGATAAACAAAAATATACTGCTTAATTCATAACAATGAGCCTGCATTTTTAAAATGTTAAAGATTGAGTAAAGAAACGGAATTCATTGGAAAACGCAAACGTCTGGTGGTGTATCATTATTAAACGGGTTTTTATTTATTTTGAAAAACCGAATACAATACGCCATAGGGTAAAAACTAAAATTCATTAATCGGCCTACTGTAAAACTTAAATTTAAAGGAAACTGTAAGATTTGACGGATACTATATTATAAAAAAAAAAAGCAAAAATAAAATGCATTCTGAAGACTAGATTTAATGGATAATATCAAACCTAGTAAGAAAGTCTAAAAAAATATTTTTCTATTAAAACAGATACTGTAAAACCTCGATTTGATAAAGACCGGAAAAACTAAAATGTGATGAAATCAATATACATAAATTGATTTAATGAAGTAAAGTTGCACTAAAAACTGTATTTCAAATATGTATTTTATTTTTAGGTCTATGATTACATATTCTGCACAAGTAGGCATACGTTTACATAAACTACACATTAGGGATATGCGTGGTTACATATTCTACACATTAAGCCTACGAGTGCTGAAATATTATACACAAGTAGCCAAACGGTTATAGATTCTACACAAGTCATTTCAAACTACCATGTCTAGACCTTGGTGGGCACGCATGAGCTTAACAGGAGCTGATGTATTTTGATCAATTTAGCTCAACGAAGCCGCTTGCTACTCTAATGTCGCATCCGCCCACCGCTGCTATAATACTTTAGAATTACTGTAATACAATTATCTTTTTTTTTGTCCCAATGTTTTCTTATTTTGTAATGTTTTTGCCAATTATTTAACACAAACAATATATTTTTTATATATTTAAAAATCTTCAGTAAGATATTTATTTAAACATAAGCAAGCAATCCAGGAACCCTTTCCGTGTAAAAACAAATAAATCACAGACCTTTTAAATATCATTGGGTGGTTAGGGCTAATAGTGCTTTTATTACCGAGTTAAAATAAATAGCCTGGGAGACGTGCGGGGGGGGGGGGGGTGGGAAGAGATTTAAAAAAAAATTTTTGTGGGTGCGCGTGGCCCCGGGGCGCAGATTACCCTTAGCAGACAAAAGGAGTATGGACGACATTAGCCAATGAAATGGTCGGAACACAAAAAAGATGTCGTAACGCATTCAAATCCGCCAATGGGAGATGAGGAGGGGAAAAAAAAGAGAAACTTTAACACACACACACACAAGATGATGTGGAGTGACGCCGGGAGGGAAGGGGAAGGATTTGACAATATTTTGAGAGATGACAGGCCGACGAAAACATAGTGCGCTTGATACAAAAATATAATTAAAAAAAAACGTTATAAAAACATGTGTTATAGTTTCAAAATATATAACAACCGACTGTTAGAACATTTTTGTAATTTCAACCTAAAAGCCGTTAGTAAAAAAATACAACAAAAAAAACTAAAAAACAACGACATGTTACATTTGTCGTATAAAAAAGTTATCCTGTTACATCAACAATAGCTGACTTCTAAATGACACCTTTTCTTGTATGATAAATGATATCATAAATGGTAAGCTAGTGTGCGTGAAAGTATATTGTGCTTAAGTACAAATAGTTCTTTAATATTGTTTTAAATATGCTGAAAGACGAAATTTATGTAATCAAGTCAAATTTCCAATTGTTTGGATCAATAAAGTAATGTTATCTTATAATAGTAGCATATTTAATTGACTTAGAGCTTATATACATTATACGTGTAGTTCTATTGCACGTTAAAATGTACTATGTAGTTTATATTCTTTTGGGTTGATCTCTTAAGTTTTTTTTAACTATACAGAACTCGTGTAGGCCTAATAAGTCTTAGTGTAAGGACATATTGTGCCCACGGGTCAACTAGTATATCCGAGACGTACGTAAAATACACGACCAAACACCGCTAAAAGTGGAAATGCCCCCAAAATATTTTCGCAGTAGGATAATATATTATCTTGTCTTACAGACGCTCATTCTATACAGAAGATTATTACGTTCTACGCTAATCCCCAAAGATACACATACTAAATTATGCCCCCTACTAGTATGATTTGTAATAAATTAAATCATTGGATACGATTTAACAACGGCAACTGTTTTTCTATCAAAAATGTGACGGTCGACCAAAATAAACAAGAAAAAACCATAGACTATAATACACATGGACCGCTTGCTTTAGTATTTCTGCTATATGATGACTCGAAAGACTGCTTTTCGGAAATTCCGATTCGTTGTTTCCTTTGCACTTCCATTTTATTGAATCGCTTCGATTTTTTCACTGACAAATTAAAAATAAAATCGAAAGTTCTATACAGCGGAAACATTTAAGAAACAACGAGAGCGTAGAAGTAATTTAAGACAGCGTTATTGGTTGCGCACGGAAAAAAAAGTACATATACGCTCTAAAAATAGAGCAAGCATCTTATTATAGTCTATGAAAAAACAACTATAAAAATTAGCACACAATGCAAAAATGATGGCTTACAAAAGTTACGTCTCAATGTTATTGTGTGGCCTTCAATGTTAAGGTAGTACTAGTGCCCCCAACCCCTAACATTATCATACAGCTTACCAACAATGAATAATAAAATAACCAATTACAGCAATTTGCGAAGGGACAAATGGGGGGGGGGGGGGGGGGTAGAGCATGTGAGAGAAATTGAAATAAAAGTAGGCTACCAGACTATCATTTTATTACATCCGAACAACATCCTGCGAGTTTGACTAAATAGGTTTTTAAAGGTCAACATTTTTTGGTGGGTTAACTAGCCTACTTACACAATAGAAACCCGACGCTAGGTCGACCAATGTGCTCTTTTTTTAGTTAATAGCGGAAAGTAAAAAAAAAAACAAAACTAAAAGGTTTCTCAACCCAAACATTATAAAGTTAAAAGAAAATGAAACAAATAGTAGTCTACCTAAACACGCATATAAAAACACACATAAAATCCCTTTCTCTTAAAATATTGATTGAAAAAAAGGTATTAGACTAAAAGCTATGATGAAATTCGATATAGAAACAGCATCTCTGGAGTAATCACTCAAAGTAGTGAAATTCTGTTATTCTTGAGCGTCTGGTACGATGTGAAAGGAAAATTCCATTGAAAACCTTTTGGAAATGGGTCGGTTAGCCAGCATTCGATTGTGTCATTGGCCATGGCTTACGGAGGATTGTGTGGGCCAGCACAGTGATGGTCATCTTTCTTTCTTTCCCTTCCAAGTAAAGTCGGGTAGGCCTACCATCACGAGCTTGCACACCATTTAAGACCACCCTCCTTTCTCCCCTCTCCCGTAAACAAAAAAAAGCTTACTAAAATTCTGGTTGATAGTTTTCAAACCAGAATCTGAACCATTGGACCTCTCGCTTGTCACACAACGCAGTGTCGCTAGATCGCACTCTCCCATAGATTAATTTGTGTGTGTTGTGTCGACCAAGTGTTACACAACGGTCGCAAAATCAAGTTGTGTGGCCGGAGTTGTCTGTTTCCTAGTTCACTAGAACATAAAACGGTAAAGACTATTCACTATTTAATTTGTCTTTCACGATTTTAACAACATTCGAACAACCAAACTAACTTTGTTTCAGGTATAGGGCTGCGGCCTACCGTACACCCCCACCCCCTTCCCCCCTCTTTCTTTATATGAAAAAGAAATACGCATGAACATATTCCCCACTGACCATAACAGAGTATTTCTTTAGTAGAATGAACATATTTTATTTATTTAAGGGTTTTGGTAGGGATAAGTTAAGCCATCCCCTCCACTTTTTATATCTGAAAACAAAAACAATAGCATAACAGATAAAGAGTTAGTCACATTGGGGCAAGCTAATCGAGAAAAGTAACCAAAAAAAATGAAAACATAAAATATTGACAAATATTTGGAAGAAGGATTTAGCTCATTAAAAGTTAGTAAAGGCGGTGTATTAATGGAGGGGCATGTAGCTTTTTCCCATATTAGGCCTTATACAAATGGGATACAGCACATTTAATAATGGTCTTCTTTATGTTCCATGTATCTAAAAAATGGCAATTTCAGTCATGTTCTGTGTTATTCAACGTATATAGAGCTAGATCAATATCACATCCACATAATATATCCTTGGATGTATTTAGCCTAGTAAATGTCCATCCCCAACAGTAGCAAAATGTTGTTATGTGCATATATACCCAGTTTCATACAAATTTGGGGTGTATTATAGCCTACTAAGTATATATCAACTTCAACGATGTTTATATTCCTTAAATATATGACTATAGGCCCTATTAAAAAAATATTAAAAAAACGTCTTCCAGTGTAATGTTCTTCTGTGAATCCAGAATCTAGAACTATCTATACTTCAGATATATATTCTTACATGCTTTAGTTAATATTTATAGCTATAAATTTTACGTACACACATACACAGTTTCTATGTGCTATTTATTCTGTGTACACAAACACAATCTCTCTGTGTTCTTTGTATTAAGTACACACACAAAAGCTTTTTGTACACATCTGGCCTCGTGTTGGCTCTGTGCCGATTAAGACTTGGAACACGGACCAGATGATGACACCGATCGATAATTTCCCAGAAAAAAGTCAACAAAGCCCCCAGGGTTATCTCCTTTATAAAGAGATTTGGAACCGAGGGACACATTCGATTCCAGACTTAAAAAAAGGAAATAAATTGTAACTCGATCCACGCTTTATGCACAAAGTAACAAGCATAGCATTATACATAATAATATAGTAAAATAATTACGTTTCTTACCTAGATTTAATTTTTTTATAGCCGATAAGTGTATCCAAACAAGTAATTTCTGAATCAATCGGTAAGTTTAGTCAGATTCCTACAGAAAAACTATGAATTAATGAGCGAGTTAATGAGCGTCGCTCACGTGAAAGGTCAAGACTATGAGTTTAGGGACAGGCGAAAGGTCAGCGTGTATTATGGTTCACTGGACACACGGACAAGAGCAAAATGATACGCTTGGCTAAGCTGGGGATATGAAAATAACAACACAAAAAAAATAGTGTAAGGGCGGGTGTTTGTTGGGATGAAGAAAAAAGGGGGGCGGGGGGGGCAGCGGCATAACGTTCCCGTTTTAAGGCTATTGTCTTGGCTGTCTCGTGAACACGTCTGCTTCCTACTTTCGATGAAATAACACACACACACACAACAGAAAGCTTGTCACACAGACCGCCTCGACTTGCTATGAAATCGAGACAGAGAAAGTTGGTAAAGGGTGGTGGGACTGGGGTGGGGGAGGGGGGGTCTGCGTTGTCTGTCAAGTATTGTCTGATCTCCCCCCCCCCCCCCCCCACTCCTTCTTTTCACCCCTGGTCGCCCCTTCCTCTTTCCCGCACACATACAGATGCCACGAACGTCGATGCACAATTTTCTTAATTGGCCCCCCCCCCCTCCTCCCTACAGTCCAGCTCCGAAGAGCGCCCCCCTACCCATCAACCCTCCCACCCCAGTAGTTGTCGAACCTGACTTGTGATAGGATTGGAAGAAATACGAGACGGAGACTAATTTTCGTGGACAAAAATCTGTACAAAACGCTTCCCCACCCTGTACACCCCCTTTCCCTCATCACGCCAAGTCTGACTAATAGCAGATTTAACAAGGGCTAAACCTTTTTTTTTGTTGTTGGTTGTATCTAATTAGCAAATGACTGCAACACTCTCTTTTTTTTATAACTTTCTTACTTCAAACGTTATTTCTTTTCTGTGCTTCCTTTTTTTCTTTTTACTTTATATATTCTTCCTAGCAAGTTTTCTTTTCTGTTTTTCTGATTTCTTATTCCATCTTTCTTTCTTTCTTTCTTTCTTTCTTTCTTTCTTTCTTTCTCTCTTTCTTTCTTTCTTTCTTTCTTTTATTCATCTATTTATTTCTATCTCCTCTCCTTGTTTTGATATTATTTTGTCTTTCTTCATTCCCAAAGGGACAATGACGCGGAATCGACGGGACAACAACGTGGAAACCACGATTTTTCGTGGTTTCCAAGTCGATACAACGTGGTGTGCCAATAGTACTATAGTCATATCTTCTTTATTTTTGCTTTCTTTATCTCCATTTTCTTTCTTAAGTTTCCTTTCCAACTCTTTTCTTGTTGAAACTAAATTTTTGTTTATTTTTTGTTTCCTTTCTCCTCGGAGTAATTATTTTTGTATTGTGTGTGAGTGTATGTTCGATATCCACTCACTCTATTTCGTTCTGTATCTTTTTTTCCCCCTATCCTTTTATATTCAATCTTTTTGTTTTTCTCAATTACTCGACCACCTTCAAAATCACCTCCTTCATCTCTAGCCTTTGGATATGTATCCTACTCAATATTGATTCTAATGATTATAATTTGTGTTTCCGTTTCGGATCATAATACTACTACTTTCGTTCACATTAAGCCTCCTACACGACACAGAGAAAACAAAATCTTAAGCATTGACATAATCTAGTCTAGATCTATGCCTTTACACAATAATTGTGCCGATGAAAGTAGCACTATAAATGGGTCACACTAACCCAATAGCAGCCCACACAACGACTGCCCAAAAGGTCTTAATCTAATGCCATAAATGATCTCGTCCATCTTCAATTTTGCGTCCCAATCTCGCCCATCCCATCTGGCCTCCCAAACAACTAGAGGGCTATAGAACCTACTTTAAATTAAAGACACGGTGGCCGAGCGGCAGCACATTCGGCTGGCGTACCGAAGGTCCTGGGTTCGAATCTTGGTGAAGGCTAGGATTTGTTCCTGGGTCTGAAGGGTGTCCCTCAGTCTACCCAGCTCTTATGGGTACATGACTTTAGTTGGGGGAAAGTAAAGGCGGCTGGGCATTGAGTTGACCACACAATCCCCTAGTATGCCTTGGCCACTTAAACTGGTGAGCGCTGCTTCACCGGCCCTATGGATCGATTTGGTCTTAAGGGATTACATTTACTTTAAAGTAAAATAGTCTTGAGTCTGGAATACGAATTATTTTTTTTTTATATTTGGTGAAATTGAAAGACGCCCTTGGGGAAACGAGGGAATTCGCTTGAACAAGTATGGCTCTATACTCTACAGCAACGACATATTTTATATTTCATTGGGTGCCAATGTTCTGCCTAAAAAAAACTATACCTTCAGGGTATCAATACGTTTAAAGAAGTACGCCACTTAGCTCAACTCTTACAAATATATTTTCTCTACATGGGGGGGGGGGGGAGAAATGATATTTATAATAAGTATCTATTAAGTTTCTATTGCAAATCTTTTAGGATCGACGAAACAGAGTATTACCAGTTTTAATGACCACGGCGAATTAGAGGATTGTGTGACCAGAACAATGTCCAGCAGCCTATACCCCCCCCCCTCAACTGACACCAGGGGCCAATCAAAGCTTGGAGTAGTATGAACACCCAGGGTCGTATTTAGGATTGTGGGGGGCCCTGTACCCAAATTTATGTGGGGGGCCCCTCGTGGCCTCTCTCCTGCCTTCCACATACCCCAGGAAAGTGTCGTTAATTCATGTTTCATTCTGTAAAATCATAAATAAATTTTGTGTTGCGCTTAGCTTGGCTGAACTGGAGTGCTTAAAATTGTAGGGGGATAAATGAATTTTATTTTACATTTTCAACGAAAGAATGGGGATATTACTAAAATAATTTTGTTTTGTGAGGGGGGGGGGGGCTTTTGTGAGGGGGCCCCTGTTCCAATGGAGCGTGCCTAAATACGCCACTGTGAACACCAGTGTCGGACCCAGATACAAATCCTGACATTTTGTTTGACCTGGCTTGAAATTCGTAACCCCCTCAGACTGGCAGCCCATGATCTCTAGAACTAGACCATCGAACCATATAATCAGATAGTTAAACAATAAACAACAGCTTTTTTCAATTATAGAATAGACAAATTTATTTCAATTGGCCGCTTTATTCCTTGACACTTTATACCCATTCGGGTTTCTATTGCGCAATAATAAATATGTAATGTCCTTTTTTTTTTTTACAAAGCCACAACAAAGAAGTTTCAGAGCCTATAAGTATATTATTGGCTATATCTTCAAATACATGAAAAATGGCCACGTCTGTTTATTATATTATATTATATTATCCTTTATTTTATACACAGAACCTTTCAAAGCATTTCCCCCCGCGCCCCTTTCCTTTTGTTTTCACACACACACACACACGCGCGCGCGTGATTTAAGACTTGTCTACAACACTTTATTTCACCAACCCTTCTTTCAAAAATAAACTTAAATAAAAAAAAAAGATAGACCGCTATTGTGTGAACAACTTCAAGACTTACCCAGTTGGAGCCTGCGTTAAAAGCTCCTGAAGTTGACTGTTTTCTGTAGGCGTAAAACACAATTTGAACACGTAGGCAGGTAAACATTTTACTGCTAAACTTTCATCTCTAGAATACTCTCACCCCCTCTCTCCCTCTACTGACCTACTGGTCCGTTGTGCCCAGTGTGTGTCCACTAATCTCTCTCTCCTACCGGAGTTGTCAAAGATGATGTTGACACTATCACGCGTAAGGTGACAGTAAATATTATGCTGTCATAATTTCGCGGTTATTTCAAGAAACCATGTTTGTTAGTTTACTTTTATCTCGTGCCAATATAGTCGTACTTAGAGCTGACCAGGGGTCAGTCCTGGTTTGAGATCTATGGTCCAGCTGTTTTATTTACCGAAAATTCCAGGGAACGGTTTCATTACCTACCTTAAATTATGTAGGTCAACTGAGCGTCTGAAGTCAACATGGACGTGCTGTAGTCTAAGGACTTATAAAGACAACAGACGTTCCTTCTAGTCATAAGATTATTAGGCCATCGCCTAAGCCTCCTGCGGGGATTGGACGGCGGCCACAGGGTATGAGCCCGGATCGTCAC